>CM053572.1:137158239-137205448 GCA_028646485.1 Cryptoprocta ferox
TTGGGTTACACCCCCCCTATTCTGGAACCAGGGTGAGAACCTCAGAAGGTGTGGGAAGGGTTTCCAAAAGGATGAAGAAGGAGGCACAGTTGGTAGATGGAAAAACAATTAACAGACATTTTCTGTTCAGGATATCTAGCTGAACAGCATTTTGGGGTGTGAAGCCATTTTCCTCTTGAGTATAAGTGATGCTGAACTTTATCAATGTTAAAAAAAAAAAGCTTTGCCTGAGTGACTTGCTGATTCCTATACTGACACTATTTCTATGCATTGAGAATCTTACTTTTTGTTTTTGCTTTTGCCTTTGTTTTTGTTTTAATTCATTTTAACCGGATGCAGGGGCTCCTCTCGAAGCCCCTCCCTGCTTTGCTGCCTCTTGTTGCACAAGCTGGGCTCTCCCTGCCCCAGACCTACCAAGCTGGGCTCTGGGAAGACGGATTCAGGGAATTTTAAACAAGTGCCCAGGCGATTGTGAAGGGCAGGTAGAGCTGTGCCTGTTGGCTTTTTTGTTTACAGAGGCCATTTCTCCTCTGCACCTGGCGTCACCCACCAGCCATCCCCAACCAGCTCACACATCACTGTCTTGGTGACATCTTCTTTGCCTGTCTGGGGAAGACTGGTTGTCCTCTCTAGTGCCACCACATTTTGCTCCCCTTTGTGCTCTAGCACTTACGTATTGATGTTTTGGGTTTCACTTTCCTCACCAGATTTTGAGGGGCTTGTGGCAGGAATCGTGTCTTCTAAGCACTGGATGTTGTGACAGTGGACAAGAGAAGGGATTCTGAGGGGGGGGGGAGTGGTCTGCTATGTGATCTCCCACCCGAGGGGGGGTTCTGCATGCCCAGGGCTATCGGAATGGACAAAAGTATTGGAAGTAACATTTCTACTTATTTTTCCATTAAATTGTTCATTACTATTTCTGGGTGTGTTTATAAGGTATATCATATATAGTATTGTATTAGATGTACATTATTAATGAATATATTAATATAATTGATATATTTATAAATATACATCTATTGTAAATGCAGTTTTCAAAAAATTAAAATTTTTAAAAATGTTTATTTTTGAGAGAGAGATACAGAACATGAGCCGGGAAGGGGCAGAGAGAGAGGGAGACACAGAATCCAAAGCAGACTCCAGGCTCTGAGCTGTCAGCACAGAGCCTGATATGGGCTTGAACCTATGAACTGTGAGATCATGAACAGAGCTGAAGTAGGATGCCTAACCGACTGAGCCACCCAACACCCCAGTTTTCAAAAAATTTTAAAGGATGGAGTGTGTGATCGAAAAGAGTTGGAGACTATTGGTTTAGATTATTGCTTTCCAATGTTTTGGTACCAATAATCCACCATAAGGACTGTGTTTCAGATACGATTCTGCAAGTGTATAGGCCGGTGTGTGTCAAATGAAAAAAAGTTTGAGGAAATGGCATTTCCTATGGATCCTGCAATGATTTCTGACATTTCTGATTCTATGCTAATTCATTAAAAATGCGCAGCTCACTCTTAGCTCCCTTAATGGATGTCAACACCCCCTGTTCTGGCGGGCCACATCCCACAGCTTGGGACGTGCCGGGGGTGGGTAACGAGGTTGCTGCTTGGACAAGAAGGGCTCTCCATCTGGGCTCATGTCTCCTGATGGAGAAACTGCAGAAATGCCATCTCCCCACGCCTCAGTCCTGGTTGTCCTGAGAACTGGGGGTTCAGACAATGTGTGGTGTTTGTGCAGATGGTGCAGACAGGCCCCTAGGAGGGGGGAGGCATAGGAGAGAGGTCATGTGTGGAAGGGCAGCTGGAAGGTTGGTGTCCATCAGGGACAAAGCTAGCTAGGTCAGCCTGGGCTTTGGGACTCAGGGGAGGGACTTTTGTATAAGGTGGAAGGCAAGAATTCATCAGCACTATTAAGTCCCAGCAGTCCTATCATAGTCTGTCACCTGAAAAGTATTAGCATCAATTTCTGCGGGCCCAGTCTGTGGGCCTTAATGAACTTGAGTTCCAAGCACACACTTTAAGGAAGTATGTCTGACTTGCTTTATCCCTCTTTTGGGTACAATTGTCGATGAATATTATGCTGCCAGTCCCTCTGGGTTAGTGATTCTACAGGGTGGGATTTCTACCCAACAGCTCCACGCCTTTAGGACTTTACCTGGGAAGGCTGCCGGCTTCTGTTTACTCTAGGGCTTCATGGTTTCTCCTCCGACCTAGCAATGAGAGGCAACTGAATCCAGACTAAAGTCTGTGTTCGATTTCCTAAAATCAATGCCAAGGTGGTACCTATTTCTGCCTTCCTTACCTATACTTCTTTTTCTTTCCTTGTGATTGCCCAGAAATGGCAGAAAGAGAAGTTTCCTTACAAGCTCCGAACACCTACCCAACGGCCTAGTCTCTTCTTTCAAACCCCCCCGTGCTTGGCCCCTATTGTATTTAATGGGAAATACCTGGATACTGCCACTTTTCCTTTGGAATCTGTAATAAGAAAATAGTATCCCATTTTGGACATAACCAGGGCTCTACCCTTTCAGCAGACTTAAAATCATTTTGTAGTAATAATTCCTGCATGGCAAACCATGTGTGATCTTGAGGCTTTCTGAAATGAAAGGCTTGACGTTTAAAATTGGATGCTATTGATAACCAGCCCCATAAGGCCGGTAAGGGGGTGTTTGAGCAGGGTCTTAATGCTCTAGTTTTCATTAACTAGTCACTGTGGCAGGAGTTTATTAAATCGCAAATCAGAAACCTTTAGTTAAAAGGGCTGGCTGTGATCCAATTAATATATTCATTTTTAATAGTGGGGCCCCAGGCTAGGAAAAAGCTAACTCAGAAACGCATCTGTGAGTGCCGTCTGGGTCCTAGCTCCTGAGTTTTGAGGTTAAACTGGAATATCATTGTCGCGCTTGGCCAGTGCCCTTGGGTTCACCTTCGATAGCTTCTTAGAGGAAGGCAGGGGAAGGCAGCCTGGGTTTTGCTCTTTTCGTAGTCCTGAGGATTTCCACCATCCGCAGGGTGGAGAGTTTCTTGCCGGTTGACCTTCTGATCAGCCAGCGGAGGTATAAAGCGGGGGTGAATCGATTGTCTTTGACTTTTGAGAAGTAAGACAAAGATGCTTTCTGCTGATGGCTAAAACTAATTACAACACAGGACTGCTGGGCTTTCAGCATCTTAAACAAAGCAATGCCCTGCGGTCTCCTAGGAAATCAAATAGAATCTAAGAGCAAAGGGAGAGCCGACGTGGGGGAGCTCCCGTTCATGCCCCATGCATTATTTGGCTTCTGTAAATAGGAATTCTGTTTTGAGGACTGACGTATTCCTTCTAATTGTCTTCCTTTGGTGACATAGGACCTGTGGGGCGATGCTATTCATGCCCGCGCCCCCTCGAAGCAGGGCTTGGCGTTTTTAAGCATCCCCCGAGCAGATCTGATTTGACCATGCATTAACAAGAAAGGGCTATTTGGCTCCGGGTTTTCTGGAGAGATGGAGAAGATCATTCGCATCACTGTCTGCACAGCAGATATGGAATCAAGTTTATGTTGGACGGCTCTGGCCGCTGCCACCATGCTTCTCTGGCTTCCACCCCCAGCACACCCTCTGAAGGTCCCCCTGTATTTTCTGGATCGGCTTGGGCTCCGGCTGGCAGCCTGTAGGCTCACTCAGCAGAGCAGAAGCAGGAGAGTGAGCGACTGCCATCTGTTCCTGGCTCCTCGCGCGCCCCTGGGGTGCTGGTCCGCGTCCTTGTTTGGCTGAGTCTGCATCCCCAGCTGTACTCCTCCTCTTCCCACTGTCCCTTGGTTGGGTTTCACACTCCAGCAGCATTAAGCCTTTTTGACTATGGGGCTTATCACTGGATGTCTGGGCTGTTTCCTGCAGACTCTTGCCTCCTGACCTGAGGATGTGATCTGCCTGGCTACAAAGTCAAGGGGGCTCCAGGACCTCCCGAGAACCAATTAAGTTCTCAGATGCACGGCAGCCTTGTGGGCAGCACTGCTCTGATTCTTCCCCAGTGAGCATGCGTGTCCTTTTACCTTGTTCGAGGTCAAGTTTCCACTTGTACCCCAGTCTCACCGGCCAGACCCCTGTTTTGCTCCCTGTCTTCCACGTTTGCTCTGATAATGCACCCTTTAAGCTGGGTCTCCTAAACCTGACCTCCTGCTTTGCTCTTGGAAGGCTATTCTAGATTCCAAAACTTCTCCCTGGTATTTGGTGTCCTGCCCCTCCTTCCTGATTCTGATTTACCCCTTGGGTCTCCCAATATTGCCTTCTCTAGATTACATGTGGAGGGCAGAACCCCCTATCACAAGATGCTTTCATCCTAATCCCCAGAACCTGGAAGTATGTCAGGTTGCATGGCAAAGGGGGATTATGGTGGCCGATGGAATTAAGGTTGCCAATCAGCAGATGGGGAGATGATTCAGGGGTGGGCCCAGTGTCATCACAAGGATCCGTAGAAGTGGAAGAGGGAGGCAGAAGAGGAGTCAGAGCGATGTGATAGGAGGACTTGCTTTGCTGCTGGCTTAGAAGATGGTAGAAGGGCACATGACCCAAGGAATGTAGGCAGCCCGCAGAAGCTGGAAAAGATGAGGAATAGGCTCTCCCCTTAGAGCTTCCAGAAAGGAGTACAGCGCTACTGACTCCCTCCTGTTAGCCCAGTGAAGCCCACTTTAGACTTACAGCCTTCAGAATTGTAGGATAATAAATTTGTGTTGTCTTAAGCTAAGTTTATGGTAGTTCGTTAGAGCAGCAGTAGGAAGCCCACATACGTGTTCTCACTGCCCATGGGTTCCGTAACCCAGGGCCTTTGGCACGTCCCCATGCTGACTACCTGCCTGGACCACACCCGCCACTTCACCCTTGCCTGCATTTGGCAAGCACTCCGCTAAGTGCATAGCACTTTCCAGGTGTTGGGTGTGTACTCACTTACGGCTTTGGATAACACGCCTTGTGCTGATACCAGGAACCCTCTAGGTTGTGAGCTGGCCTGCTCCACTGGGTAAATACAGGTATGGCAAGGTGTTTTTTGGTAGGTAACTAGGGAGGCGTTGCCCCTTTTTCGGCCTGCAGACTGCACACCTCGCCTTGCAGGTAAAGCTCTCAATGGGGCCTGAGCACCACAACCTGCCTTTTTGTGGCAGCGCAGTGCATGGGACCCTGAGCTGGCCATCAGGTCCTCTGGTCTCGGCTGTTGGCCTGATTCCTGTGCCTCTTTCCTGTATGTGACTGCCACTCACCAATCTTAAATGCCATTAATTTCACACACACACACATGCACGCACACACACACACACACACACAAAATGGAAAAAATTTGAAAGCAGGACCTTGCACCTATATTGGCACATCCATGTTCATAGCAAAATTTATTCACAATAGCCAAACAGTGGAAACAACCCAAATGTTCATTAAAGGATAAATGGGTAAAATGTGGTCTGCACATACAGTGAAATATCATTCAGCCTTACGAAGGAAGGACATCCTGTCCCATGTCACAGCACGGATGGATCTTGAGGACATTACACTGAGTGAAATAAGCCAGTCACAAAGACAAATGTTGTATGATTCCATTGACATGAGGTATTCAGAGGAGTCAAATTCATGGAAGCAGAAAGTAGAATGCTGGTTGCCAGGGGCTGGGCAGGGGGTGGGTCAGGAGGGGTAGGAAATAGTGTCTAATGGGTACAGGGTTTCAGTTTTGCAAGATGAAAGTTCTGGATGGAGGTGATGGCTAAATAACAGTGTGGATGTCTTTAATGAGCTGTGCACCTGAATATGGTTAAAATGATAAATTGTATGTCATATATATTCTACTAGAGTAAACAATTTCTTAGCAACTTCTTCTTCTGATTACTGAATGGTCTGGTGTTGCTTTTGATAAGGACACTTGTATGCTAATTAAGCACCAAGGCTATAAACGTGTGCAACCATATCACATAGTTAAGGTGTTCTGAAGTCTTCATGTGGACCATGTACCTCCTGACATTCTGGATGGCCTGCTGACCTGAGCCTGGTGCCTTTTCCTCCCTCTCACAGATAACCTAATCTCTAGCTCAACACCTGTTCAAGGTGTGCCTTTTTCCTTCTACTGGTTCCTGAGCTCCAGGCTTCCATTCTTAGACATTCAGGATATCTCTTTGGGGAGGTAACTGTGTTACTCAACTGTCTGAAAATGAAGTTTTCTAAATCCTGTAACTGTGGCTAAATTGAGTCACCTGTAGATGGACAACATAGGCCTTGCAGAGTGTCAGGGGATCATCTAGTCCATGATCAGTTTCAGTGGGTCCATTTCAGATGCAATGGCTTTCTCCCACTTTTTTTTTCTTTTGAGAGAGAGAGAGAGAAAGAGAGGGAGAGAGAGAGACAGAGAGTGAGAATCAGTGGGGGAGGAGCAGAGAGAGAGGGGGATAGAGGATCCGAGTGGGCCCCGCGCTGACAGCAGAGAGCCTGACGTGGGGCTCGAACTCATGAACTGTGAGATCATGACCTGAGCTGAGGTCAGATGCTTAACAGACTGAGCCATGCAGGTGCCCCTCTCCCACTTTAAAAAAGTGTTTATTTATTTATTTTGTGAGAGAGTGGGGGAGGGGTAGAGAGAGAGAGGGAGAGAGAGAATCCCAAGCACAGGGCTTGATCCCCCAAACTATGAGATCATGACCTGAGCTGATATCAAGAGTCAGACGTTTAACTGACTGAGCCACCCAGGTGCCTCTCCCCCACTTTTTACAATTTTCCAGAAATTTCTCCATATAAGGTTGCATTCTGAGGTTGCAGAAGGTGTGGGACACCATTTAACCCACTACATCATATGAACAAAGTAAAGAACGCCAAGGAAGAAGGAGTTTGGGGCAGAGTGGTGAGCCTGGTTTTGGGCATGAAGGATCTGAAGTGTCTGTGGAATACCTGGTGTGGAAGGTGCAGAAGGTGTATGAGGTGGGAACTCAGGAGAGTGGTTTGGGTGTCATTGTCTGTGTTTCACTTGAGAGTAAGTAAGATTATTCAAGGACAGCATGGACAAGAAAAACAGTGGGTTGAGACTGCCTCATCTAAGGAATGCCAACAATCAAGGGGAGGCAGAAGAGTCAGGGTCACCAAGAAGACCAAGAAGGAGGGGTCACATAGGGAAGAGGAGAAGCATGAGACAGTCCTGTTACTGGAATGGGGGAATAGAGAGTCTCAAGGACAGTCCCCAAGGTCAAGTATAGCAATGACACTAAGACAACTGGGTTCTGAGGTATCTGGGTCATCATGTTTGTGTGGACTGTTATTTCTCCTTCTTGCCTAACGAGGCAGCATGTTTGTTTCTATAATGATAGTTGTCATAATATATAATGGACAACACAATGGCATGACTTGGCTGTGAGTAGGATGCTCTGAATTCTGGTTGTGGCATTTGAATTTTGCGATAATTAACCGGGTAGGGTAATATGCTGAATGGATCTAATTTCCACTTACAAACTTCCGTCTGCTTTAATGCTCCTAATTATCACAATTATGAGGTTGTTTGAGGGTAAAAAGTCATGGGAAACAAAATTGTAGGAAATTAGGTTAAAACGATGCGCAGTTTGAGGCAGAAAAGTGGGGGCACAATTTTGTGTTACTGTTTGAGACATGATTGAGCTGCACGGGCCACTAATCTGTCTGGGATCCGACTGTGATGATGTTTCTCATGAAGACAGTGGTCCGGGGTGCTCTGGGTTGATTAGTCATAGTTTGTTCATGCAGTCCCAAATTCACTGGTGGATTCTCAAGTGCTTTTGTACATTCAACTCGCTTAGAATTAGGTAAATTCCTGGTATTGTCTCTTTTTCCACTTAGGAAAGAGCTAGAGATCCTGTCAATTTTGAATGGTGGCTCTAAATATCAAATGCTCTCTATAAGCCTTTTTTTGTTGAGTTTAGGCCTGAGTTTGACTCACCTGGAACTTAACTGAGCAGATTGAATGTATTAGTGGGAATCGGCTGTGTTTTGCTGCAGTGAGAAACATCCCCAACATCTTGGGCGTAACACAAGAGTTTATTCTTACGCATACTTCATATCTAACGTGGTGGGTGGATAGCTGTGTCCATACAGTTTTCAGTGGCCCAGAATGTTGGAGCTCTACCAGTCTTTGGCTCTGCCATCTAGAACACATGGACTTCCAGATGGCCACAGCAGGAGAAGAGACCGTGGCTCTTTTCTACCTCAGATCAACCCATTCACCAGAAGCTATTCTCATGGTCCCTTAGCCCTCAAATGGAAGGACCTGAGATGTGCAATCTTCCACTGGCCAGAGTGGGAGGAGAATGGGACACTGGAAATGGCTATGATGTCTCTCAGGAACTGATACAGAAAGCATCTGTATGCACATTTCTGCACTACTTAGCATTTAGCCAACCCTCCCTTATGACTGGAATACCTCCTGGCCTTCCACAACACTACTGGTTTTCGGGAAAATCCTGCCTGGGAAACTACCTAGTTTTGGATGTGTGACTAAATGTTTGCAGCTATATTTGGGGTACCAAGGAGCCCATGCTACCTTCTCTGGAAACTTCCCTCCCCAGAAGATAGACCTAGGTAGTCTTTCTTCTCCTCTTCTAGTGACCCTCTATCACTGGACATCTCTGATTGGGCCAAGGAGAGGTAACCCCATTGACTGATGAGTGACCAATCAGATTTTCTTTCTCATAATTGTAACAAGATGAGCTGTGAATGGGCTGTGAGTCCAGGAAACCTGCTAGGTGGATCCATGGTACTGATTCTCAATACCACATGCCAGAAAGCCAGAGTGCTTCTGTGAGAGTGAGTCCCCTGTCAGTCCCATTCCTGGGACACATGTCCTAGCAGGGGAGCCTGGTGGCCTGCCCACCAACATGTTGGTCAGGCTTTGATGGCTTACTCTCGCTACATCAAGCAACACCCAGATGATGCCATGGAGTTGCATCCCCTCTTCCCTGGGAGTCAGGGTGGGGGGGAGTGTGCATAGAGCAAAGGCACAGAGCCAGATGTGGCTCTTTGCAGATGGGGTCAAGACTGAGGGGAGGGAGGGAGGGAAGGCACTTAGTACTGTGTTCTGCCATCTGTTATCTGGAAGACGACTGGGGGCAGATGCTATGTGAGTTGGTTAGCTCATGCTACTATAACAAAATGTCGTAGACTGGGGGCTTAAACAACAGAAAAATATTTCTCACAGTTCTGAAGCCCGGGAAGTATGAGGTCAGAGTGCCAGCGTGGTCGGGTTCTGGTGAGAACTCTCTTCCCGGCTTGCAGATGGCTGCTTGCTTGCTGTGTTTTCACATGGAAAGATAAAGAGTCTAGTCTCTTCCTTTCCTTATAAAAGGGCACTTTCCTTATGGGGCTCTACCTACATAATCTCATCTAAACCTCATCACCTCCTGAAGGCCCCACTTCCAAAACCACCATTGGGGGTTAGAACTACAACAGGAATTTGGGGGAGGGGGTCGTATACAGACCTTCAGTTCATATACCAGGCAAAAGGCTTTAACTGATTTCCCATTGCTGGGCAGCCCAGAGGAATGTTTCACTGTGGCTTACACCGACTTTCTGCAGCTAAGTATGCTGGCATTTAAGGCTGGTGGCCTTGGGGCATCTTCATGCTCCAAGCTTTCAAGTAACAGTACTGGAGGCCATGTGGGGCTGGGCTTGAGGCAGCCTGGGGCACTGTGCTCTGGAAGAGACTGCTTGTCTGCCTAAGGAGCTGGGGGAGCAGGCGTGGAGAGGAAGAAGAAGGAAGAAAGGGAGGAAACGCTCATACCTCTTGTCATTTTCTGTCCCAAGCTGTGGTCCCTGAAAAACCGTAGTGAACTTTTTATCTGTAAACACCCTTGAATGAGATTAGCTGAGTGTCTGTTCCTTAACAGAAGGAAAGGGGGTGGTAAGCATCTTCGTTCTTGCAACCAGAATCGTTACTCATCCAACAAATGTTTCCTGACCTCTCACTGGATAGGGTCTTCTGCTGCATCCTGGGAATAAAATGGTAGGCAAGACCCAGCTCTTGCCATAGGGGGACCTACTCTAGTCTAATGGGAAATCCACATAAACAAACAGGGTGCAGGAGGAAGTATAGATAGGAGGGATGCAATCTTGGGGCGGCAGGATTTTTCAACAGGATACCCGGGATTCGTTGTCTTGCTGCTTCGAAGAATGAAGAGGTGGACACAAAATGAGCAGCAGGCAAAAGTTTATTAGAGTATAAGATTAGAAAGGAAGAATAGTAGGAAAGCTCTCTTTACAGAGAGGGGGTCTTCGAAAGTGAATACCCAAGGATTAGAGGCAAGGGTCCTTGCCTTGGTTCTGTTCATGCCCACACTTTCCTTCCCTCTTGTTCCTTGTCAGGTTCTACCCTTATTGGCTGGACAACTCTAGGTGCTGGGTTATCCATTCTTGGTTGGCTCGTTTCCATTGTATGAGGGGCGGTCTATGGCCAAATCGTTCCTTGTGGGTCATACATTTTATGGTCTACTTATTTTTGGTCAGGTCTTTTGTCAAAATCCTGAGGGAAACCTGAGGGGGGTAGGTGGTGTCTGTTATATTTTTAAGAGGCACCTTACACCTGAGGGGGTTTGCTGTTGTCAGGTACTCCCAGCATTGTTCCCAAATCCGTGTTTTTTCCCCACCTAGGGACCTCAGGTCCTCTCCTTTCCCTCTCTGCCTATTTTATCCAATCTTTTCCTATCATATTGGCAGAAGTGGTTAAGCTTTCAGTGGGGTGCTGGGGATAAGTAGAAGTGTGCTAGCTGGAATCAGGTTCAAGGGTAAGAGGGTGAATGCTCCAAGCGGAAGGGCAGTGTTACAGATAGAAGGCCATTTTGGGCTCTGTGGTTAACAGTCCCTATTGCCCAAACGTCTTGCTCTATTACCTACAAGGGTCAGTATTCACCCTTGATGCCTGGAGCTGTGGACAGCTCAGTTATCCTTAATATTATGAACCATTCTTAATTAAATAGGTTCTTCAGATGACACCTGATGGCCATACTAATTAGGAGCTGAAAAAAAAAACCATTAGCAGTGAATCACTAAGGATTTCTTTCTGAAAGGCTGGGTTTTAGAAGGACACAGTAAAGAACACAAATTAAGGCTGTTTTCCTATGTTAAAATGTCAGTCCACCAATTATGGGCATATTCCTTTGGCCTGTATATACTGGAAATGTGTGCTAAATATTGTCACATGCTTATGGTCCATTAGTGTGTGATGGATCAGGTTTTCTTTGTTAATATATATATTTCCCCCCCAAGTTCTGTTCTGTTGTTCATGAAAAAAATACTAGGATTCCTTCTGAGGGAAGGTTTTCCTTGCTTTAGTCTCAGCCAGTCAAGGACTTTTGTCACTGGTCCCATTCAGATGCAGTGACAGTTATGAACTGCAGAATTGCTGAGGCTAGTCCCTGGCCAAGGCGCACTATGGAATGTTCTGGAACAGGGCCCAGAATCCAATTCTCCATGCTGTCTCCTTGGTCATCTCTTAGTTTTTTCTTATTATTCTGTTGATTTCATAATTAATAGAAAAAACCTGATTTTTTTTAACAAAACTATTTTTTAGAAACAACCTATTATGAGAAGTATAATGTGCTGATTGAGATGATTTACTGAAACAGTTTGCTCTTCTTAAAAAGCATTGACTTTTAAAACTAGAAGGGCCCCTCAAGGTCACCACCCCCACACCACTGACAGTGGCTCATACTGAAGGAACCTTTCTTCTTCAGGGAGCTGTGTGGTATTAGCACTATGTAACAGGTCTAAGTTTTCAGTTTTTTTCAAGTGTGAAATTTGAGGATTAGACTTGATTACATAAGAGATTTCTAAATCTCTTGTTTCCAACCTTCTATTTTTCTTCTTCTTTTTAAAAAATTTGAATATAGTTGGGGTGCCTGGGTGGCTCAGTCGGTTAAGCATCCAACTTGGGCTCACGTCTTGATCTTGCGGTTCATAAGTTCAAGCCCTGCGTCAGGCTCTGTGCTGACAGCTCAAAACCTGGAGCCTGCTTGGGATTCTGTGTCTTCCTCTCTCTCCACCCCACCCCCTTCATGCTTTGTCTCTCTCTCACTTAAAAATAAATAAACATTAAAAAAAATTAAAAACAACACCTGGGTGGCTCAGTCAGATAAGCATCTGACTTTAGCTCTGGTCATGATCTCACAGTTTGTGGGTTTGAGCCCCATTGTGGGGCTCTGTGCTGGCAGCTCAGAGCCTGGAGCCTGCTTCAGATTCTGTGTCTCCCTCTCTTTCTGCCCCTCCCCCACTCGTACTCTGTCACTCTCTTTCTCTCAAAATAAACAAATACTAAATTTTTTTTAATTTGAGTATGATTGACACACATTATTGCATTAGTCTTCAGGTGTACAACATCGTGGTTCAGCATTTCTCTATGGTATGCTGTGCTCACTGTGTAACAGTATCTGTCACCATCTGTCACCATGCAACACTATACAATATCATTAATATTCCCTTTTATTCCCATGACTTGTTCATTATATTCTGTATATATAAAGCCTGTATCTCCTACCCCCCTTCACCCATTTTTCCCATCCCTCAAGTGTCCTCCCCTTTGGCAATCACTAGTTTATTCTCTGTATTTACGGGTTCGAGTATGCCTTTTGTTTGTTTATTTATTCATTTGTATTGTTTCTTAGATTCCACATATGAATGAAATCATATGGTATTTGTCTTTCTCTGTCTGACTTAATTTTACTTAGCATAATACCCTCCAGAACCTTCCATGTCATTGAAAATGGCAAGATCTTGTCCCCTTTTTTTGGCTGAGTAATATTCCATTGTCTATATTTACCACTCTTCTCTATCCATTCATCTATGGATGGACACTTGGGTTCCTTCCAGGGGTGCATATATCTTTTTGACTTAGTGTTTTTGTTGTCTTTGGGTCACAATCTTTTATGATTCCTTATGATGTGGGAGAGAGAGAGGCTGAGGAACTTGCCTCAGACTTACACAGCTGCTCAAAAGCAGGACCCCAAGCCTCAGAATTAGAAGTACAGTGCCCTTTCAGCATTCTAGGGTGTTAACTGCTTTAAGCATAAGAGTAAACTCCTATCTAAGGCGTTATTTTCATTGTTATTCAAAACACAACTCAAATCAGTATTTGTCAGATACAAAGGGCAACATGAGAAAAATGATTTTCTAAAAGGTCCCTGGACAAAGGCTATATATAGAATACTCCTGGGCTCCATTTGACATGATGACATCTCTCTCTCTCTTTTTTATGGTGACCTTCATATTTATAGTAGATGTGTTTTCAATATTTTAATTTTAGTTAGCAGTACAACAATATAAATTAACCCATGTGTTCCTGAATGAGGTGCTGAGATTTCATCATTGGGAAGAGTGAGTCAGTGTACAGCTCATCCAAAATGTTTGGGGGGCTCCTGAGGGGAAGAAGCTGGTGGATGGGGGTAGGAGGGATTGGGGATTATCAGCTGAGCCAAGCTATGTTTTGGTGGCGGGGTAGGGGGGGTGGTAACTGGGAGAATAATTGGGGATATGAGTTTGGGTCCAGAAAAGTTGGAATCCTCTGTACAGAAAGCTATAAGCATTTGGAATGTGTGAGTGTGTGATGGGAGGAACGTGGAGTTCAGCTTTATTTAAGGGGATACTCAGAGCACAGACTCAAAGCATAGCCAAGATTTCAGGGTTGACATTCAACTTGGGCTTAGGGAGCCTTGTTCAGACCCGCTCCCAGCCATGCCCCTCTCACCAGGTGAAGAGTCTGTGGACAAAAAGGCAATGGCCATCATTAACTCCTATCCTACTTTCTGACCTCATACTGGATATCTGAGGCCCTGGATTTCCCTGTCCAAAAGCCCTGATCCTGCTTTCCAGGCCTAGGCTGGTGTCCTCCTCAGGTCTGTCCTATTGAGAATGGCCTGTCCCACTATACACAAATCTTCAGGCCCCGAGGGTCACGGAGGCTTGACTGGTTACAGGAATAAGAGGTAGTTGGATCTTGCATGTGAGGAGACGAATGTCCACACACACACACACACGAGCAACTTTGAGAAATTAGAGAAATTTTAAACTTGAACTTGGCCTTCCAGGTCATAGAATGGAGAATAGTTTGAAAATTTGTTGTCTCAATGAATAATGGGTACATATTTAGATGTAAAGCTCATGGGGCCCCTACTGTACTCTTGTCTTGCTCCCTGCGAATGATGCAGGGTTAGGGGGGAAGGGAGGGCTGAGACTCAAAATATTTAAAAGGATAAAGGATCTTCAGATGGTCCCTTGCACTTTTTAAATGCCTGTTTGTGTGTAAATAACTGATGTGTTTGTCACATGAGTTATCAGCTAGTCACTAATTGATTCTTAAAGACCTTCCTGTCAATGCGTGTTTTGTCAGCGTATATAGTCTCTATCCAGACTTCAAAGTTAGACAGCCCAGATGTGCCTGGGGCCTCTGGGCAGTTGCTGTCTCATCCTGCCCCATGGCAGTATAGGGCAGAAATTAATACTGGTGCGGTAGGCTGGCTCCTCTGTCAATGCCCTGCTCCTCTTTCCCTAAATTTCAGCTTCACTATTGCGTCTTCTTCCCGGGAATTTTCCTAAAATTCTGATAGAAGAAGGAAGATAAAGATAACAGCTGGCACTGGCAGTAGGCCGGGACTTGTTCTACATATGTAATATATTTAGGGACGTGCTACAGAATTTGTGAGTTCCAGATCAAATGAAAATACCGGGCCTTGTGTGTTCAAGAATGATTAGGAATTTCAAGACACTGATGGCAGAGCATTAAACCAAGTGGGGGTGGGGGAGGGCTTTGAAGCCTGGAGGGGGTGGGTGATCACACAGGCTGCATATTAACTCTTTAATGCGTATGCTCCCATTTCACAGATGGGGATGCTGAGGTACATAAGGATAAGTCTGACCAACTTCCTAATGAAGTTGGAGTGCTGAGTAAGTGACTCATTAGAATGGTGACTGGTCTAAGTTCACAGGATTAAAACAGCACTGAGGGGATTGGAACACAGGTACATTTGTTTGCAGTGTGTGTCCTCCTTGCCTGTCTAGGGAAGATAGTGTGGCTCCACACCTACAGCAAACCTTAGTACAAGCCCTCTGTTAGATGCTTGGACCCTTCTGCCAAACTTTCTCTTCCAGTGTTGCCAACCGCCCCTACCCATGGCCCCTAAAAATCAGACCTTCATTAAGAAAACAAATCCCAAAAGCCATGACTAAACTGACCCCAACCCCAGTAACTTACTGACCATCTATTCTGTTGTAATTTAAACACAGTCACTAGGGAGTCTCCTCCCACCACATACACACACAAACCAAGAAGCTTAATAAGGTTTTAAGCCAACAAAAATCAATCTTGTCTGTCCTGGGAGAGATTTTACTGCTATGAAAATCAGATTTTCTCCCTATTGTTATAGTAACAAAATTACATTTCCTTTAAAACATTCCACTTATTTTTGCCCATTTATTCGCTTTTATAGTTCTTTGCTTCCATTAGTTCATTTTCTTCCACTAAATCTGTGAGTTTTTATTCTAGATTATTCCGGATTCCAAACAATCGAGATAAGGAAAAGTCTATTTTAATCTACTTTGATTCAGTTGATGTTTCAATACACTGAACTTACAATGAGAAGGTCACTCCACAGGAATGCCTTTGCTTGTCTTGTGAAAATGTACTTCCTCTCCAACAAGTTTTGCCAAGAAGTTAATCTTCATATCAAGAAATACTGTTGGGTGAATGAAAAAATGTGACGTCCTGTCCTTCGGGAGAGCACTTCAGCAATACTCTTCCCGGATGCTTGACGCCAAGCCAGATTGTTATTAGAACAAACAATTGATTAATTTTGCAGCATTCATAACAGAAAACTTGTATGTTAAATGTGTCTTCTTTCTAACGACGTTGGAGTACTGGGTAAGTGACTAATTAGAATGGCGACTGGATTCCTTGAGGTGCCTTTCCTGGGACAAATGATAGGGTAATATGAGTGTCTCTTACATCTCCAAATCTTCCTTCCAGGTCTCCCATTTCTTATGTTAAAACTTTAGCTTGACAGTTGGGGGAATAGAAGAAGGAGCAAGGATAGGAAGAGAAAGGAAATCTCCTTGGAAAAGTTTAAAATAAATTAAGTAGATCTGATTAGTAAAAGACAGCTACATTTCAAGAAGATGTTAAATGTTCTGTACAAATCATTTTATGTTGATTAAACAGTGTGCTGTAATTTCTTTTCTAAATTGAATGGGCTACAGTGAAAAATAGTATTTGGCCCACCCCACACAAGAAGTTCCCTCTGAAGACCTTTACTGCAAACTGAGAATTTTAAATTAGATGAAGAAATAACAATGCATGATGTTGCTTAGCAACTACTCTATGTCTGTTGGTAACAGAGAGTCCAAATGGATAAGTTTTGGGCCACTTTCAGAAACAAATAAACTAATTACCTGGGGCAAAATTAAAAGACTTTCCCAAAGCTGAGCCTATGCTAATATCATTTTATTCATATATTTGTGCCAAGGAGAGAGATTCTCGTGATTTCATGACTTGGGTTCTGGCTCTTGAATCAGTGAAACTCTGAGTGTCTAGGATAAGTGACTTTGGTTTTGGAGGGTGCTGATGGTGACTGATGTCAGGACTGAGTGGGGTCCCAGCTGCAGATGGTTCAGTTGCATCTTCACAGTTGTCTGGTGTTTTTGTGGACATAGGTTGCCTTTCAAGAGCAGAGGTGGGGAAGGCTCTAGTTCCTGCCCACCATAACCTCATCACCAAGTGTCTGAGGTGAAATCAAGTCTTACAATGAATTCAGCCACCAAGTAAGCTTTGCTTAGCAAGGGGCACAAAACCTGTCCTCAGAAGCTCAGAGAAGGCTCCATAGGCTCTCTGAAGGTCAGACCACGCAACAGAATCCTTAGCAATTTCATGGAATGCAAGACTTACCGGGATTCTGGGCGTGGTGCTAGATAGCTGACCAGGCTCTCATACCCCACTCATGTCTGAGCAGTGGCGCTGGAAAATATTTCCAGCCAATTCCCAGATTTGAACACCACTCATTTCACCAATAAAAAATAATCATTTCTAACAACTTCCCCTGATAGAGTCTGAGTGTGGTAGTTGAAGGCTGTGCAATGTGGGCTTCTGAAAAGGGTCCTTCAAATATTAAGAGGCTGCCCCTGGAGGGTAGATTTCTGATTGGGGTCTTTAAAATGTTGGTGAACCACTCCCAGGTTGTAGATTAAAACAGCTTCCCACACACTTAGGTATTTTACCAAATCTGAGATGCCATCACTAATGTTAAACACACCAGTATTGGGGTACCTGGGTGGCTCATTCAGTTAAGCGTCCGACTTCGGCTCAGGTCATGATCTCATGTTTTGTGGGTTCGAGCCCCGTGTCAGGCTCTGTACTGACAGCTCAGAGCCTGGAGCCTGCTTCAGATTCTGTGTCTCCCTCTCTCTCTGCCCCTCCCCAACTCCTGCTCTGTTTGTCTCTGTCTCTCAAAAATAAATAAAAGTTAAAAAAAAGAAGCACGCCAGTATTTTATGTATTGCTAAGAAAGAAAAAATGCTGCCAGTAAAAGTGATACAGTACTTCTTATCACTTTATAATTTTATTTTATACTTATTGAAAGAGGCTTTTTGGGTTAGACTTAGATTTTTACCATATGTCGAGCATGTCTATACATTAAAAAGGAAAAATATGGGTGAAGAATAGTTTACAGTTTTCCTAAACTTCATATCACAAATTTGACTTTTCTCACTTTTTTGACTTAACAGGTATTTTGTTGTTTGTTTTTGGTTAACCCAGTGCTGTTGTTTGTGTCATCAAGGACATTGATGATGTGCCTTCTCTTAAAAATAACAAAAAGCCACAGCACTGGCTCTACCCTAGCTCAGTCATCATGTCACTACAGTGGGGGTAGATCTAGGTGATGTGGAGTTGGAAGGTTATAAAATTTGGGGCCGGAGGCTTTTTCAAAAAAAGAACACAAAATTGCAAATTAAAGACCAACTTAGGTGACAATCATGGTTATCTATTTAAAATGAAAAAAGCAAACCATTTTGAAACATTACAGATTTGTGAAGTCAAATTTTGCTATCAAAAGCTGTCCAATACCACAAATATTATAAAATACAAAGAAATAACATAAATACTTCCACTAATTGACTGTGTGACCACCTCTATGATGCCCTTGCCCCTACCTTTTTTGGCTGCATACTCAGACTGCCACGTTGTAACATTCATCAAATCAACTTATTCTTCCATATAAGGAGGAGTTTTGTCATTGGAAGCTTTGATTCTCTGGCGCATTTCACTGCTTTGATTGGATTTTGCATGCTAATTTCATCTGCGCCGGCCAGATTACATCAGGACAGGATGCCATGGTGATGCTCAGAAGTCATCTTGGGTACCAGAATGTGTAAGACTTCACCCACCAATAGTTTGAGGTGCTGGTACGTGTTTGTCCTCTTAAGACAGAGGGATTCTAATTGCGTGATTTTCATAAAAGGGTATGGTTTGTTTCTAGCTGTGAACATTTCATTTTTTTTTTAAGACTGAAAAAAATTTTGGAGACATCTGGGCAGCTCAGTCAGTTAAGCATCTGACTTCAGCTCAGGTCATGATCTCACAGCTTGTGAGTTCGAGCCCCGCATTGGGCTCTGTGCTGATGGCTCAGAGCCTGGAGCCTGCTTCCAATTCTGTGTCTCCCTCTCTCGCTGCCACCCCTACTCACGCTCTGTCTCTCTCTCAAAAATAAATATAAAAAAAAGATTAAAAAATTTTTTAATGTTTATTTTTGAGAGAGACAGTGCAACCGAGGGAAGAGCAGGAGAGAGGGAGACACAGAATCTGAAGCAGGTTCTAGACTCCGAGCTGTCAGTACAGAGCTTGACGTGGGACTTGAACTCACGAACTGCAAGATCATGGCCTGAGCTGAAGATGGCTCAACCAACTGAGCCACCCAGGCACCCCTAAAGATTTTATTTTTAAGTAATCTCTACACCCAACGTGGGGCTCGAACTTATAACCCCAAGATCAAGAATTGCATGCTCTACTAACTGAGCCAGCCAGGTGCCCCACATTTCATTCTTGAGTTTCTCTACAGAAGAGTACCTCCATTCGGATTTGGACTGATGCTAACTGAGCTCTCTGCTTACAGTTTTACACCTTTGGTGACTGGGAGAAGTTGGCACTGACTGGCTCCAGACTCTGCATTGCCACCACTGCCCCCATGTTTGAGGTGTTGGAGCTCTATTAGTCTGTTCCAGCTGACATAACAAAGAACCCCAGACCAGGGCAGCTGAGACAACAGAAATTTATGTTCTCACATTTCTGGAGGCTGGAAGTCCAAGGTCACGGTGTCAGTAGGTTTGGTTTCTTCTGTGGCCTCTCTCCTTGGTGTGCAGACTGCCACCTTCTCTCTGTGACCTCGTGTGGGCTTTTCGTGGTGTACAGGCATCCTTGGTTTCTCTTTCTCTTCTTGTAAATACACTGGTCTTATTGGATTAGGGTCCCACCCTTACACCCTCATTTAACCTTCATTATCTCCATAAAGGCCGTTTCTTCAAATAGAGTCACATTGGGACTTGGGGTTTCAACCTAGGAATTTTGGGGGTAAATAATTCAGTCCATAACAGGGGCCATAGATAATATTTGGGTTGGAGTATGACCTCTGGACCTACACTTCTGTGTTATGCTCGGTGAGGTGACACAGTGCGTTGTAGGGAAATCCTGGAAGCATTCCTCTACTGAGATAACTTGATGGTGGTGAGGTTATACTTGGACGTGTGAACCTCATCAAACCTCAGCTACCAAACAACGTGTTCCTCCGGTTCAGCTTCCCCCTTAATAAGGTCCCCGAGATGCCTGCAGCTACTTTGCCCCTGTGCAACACGAGAAGCAAGGTGAGGACAAATTGGGGTAGAAGGAGGTCGCAGTCCTCACCAACACTGGTCGAATGTCTTACCTTTGCAAATTTTACTCGAGTGAACACACTGCTGCGATACATGCCAGGGCCTCGGTAGGGCCTGTGCAAACGAGGGGGCCCACAGCTTAAATTTTGTTTGTTTCATGGTAAATCCATCTCTGAGAACGAACTTACTTTGGTGTCAAGTATGGACTCACTATTCTCCAGCCCTTCCCTACAAGCGTTTGGCTCCAAGGGTTAAAAAGTATTCTGCTTCATCCACAGAATTGTCTTCTCAACTGTTAACCTTTAACCTGGATGCTTTGTTTTTTCTCAAATTAAACTTTGTGTGTTGAGATAACACTAGGTTCACATGGAGTTATAGGGGATAGTATTGAAAGACCCTGTGCACCCTTTACTCAGTTTCCACCAATGGTCGCATCTTGCAAAACTGAGGTACAATGTCACAGCCAGGATAGACATGGATATGGTCAAGACAGAGAATTTCCATTATTAGCAGGATTCCTCATGTTGCCTTTAGAGCCACAGATGCTTCCTTCTCACACCGGTATTCCTTAATCCCTGGAACCACTAGTCTGTTCTCCATTTCTAAAGTTTTGTCATTTTGAGACTATTCTATCAATGGGTCATTCAGTATGTAACATTTAAAAAAATGTTTATTCATTTATTTTGAGAGGGACATAGAGTACAAGCAGAGGAAGGGCAGAGAGAGATGGAGAATCCCAAGCAGGCTCCCCACTGTCAGCACAGAGCCCGACGTGGGGCTCCATCTCATGAACCGTGAGGTCATAACCTGAGGCAAAACCCAGAGTCGAACACTTAACTACTTGAGCCACCCAGGCACCTCAAGTGTGTAACATTTTGAGGTGGGCTTTTCCCCACTTAGCATAATTCTCTAGAGATTCATCCAACGTGTATGCCTTTTCTCCTTCGTTCAGAGCCTCTGTATATTTATTTGATACATAATGTCCAGGGTTTTTCGTTGTACTTAGTGGACGGAGTTGGGAAAAGTACATCTATTCCCTTCTTGGAAACACGTGTCCACCCTGCAGGGTTTGATGCTGATAGTTTTGCTGCTTGTTCCTTTGTGGGTGATGGCAGTGACCTAAGGCCAGCTGCCTTGCCGGGAGCAACGTCAGAGACAGTAATATGTGAAAAGATGTGTCTTAGGATGAAGCACAGTATGTTTTATTTATTTATTTGTTTTCTTTTCTTTTATAGTTTATTGTCAAGTTGGTTTCCATATAACACCCAGTGCTCATCCCAACAAGTGCCCTCCTTCATGCCCATCACCCCTTTTCCCCTCTCCCCCACCCCCATCAACCCTCAGTTTGTTCTCAGAATTCAAGAGTCTCTCATGGTTTGCCTCCCTCCCTCTCCTTAACTATGTTTCCTCTTCCCCTCCCCCATGGTCCTCTGTTAAGTTTCTCCTGTTCCACATATGAGTGAAAACATATAGTATCTGTCCTTCTCCGCCTGACTTATTTCGCTTAGCATGACACCCTCGAGGTCCATCCACGTTGCTACAAATGGCCAGATTTCATTCTTTCTCATTGCCATGTATATTCCATTGTATCTATAAACCACATCTTCTTGATCCATTTGTCAGTTGATGGACATTTAGGCTCTTTCCATGATTTGGCTGTTGTGGAAAGTGCTGCTATGAACATTGGGGTACATGTGCCCCTATGCATCAGCACTCCTGCATCCCTTGGGTAGATTCCTAGCAGTGCTATTGCTGGGTCATAGGGGAGTTCGATTGTTTTATAGCCTGTGATGGAGTCTTCCAGACTGTCCAGCAGGAAATCTCTCAATTAGCCGTACTCTGTGGCTCACCAGAATTCTGGTCTCCTCACTTCTGTTTCCCACTCTGAAGATACGAAAATCGTAAGGAAATTAAACTTGGCTAATGTTTAACAAAGCGACTGAGAGGCTTGGGCACAGTTTGTCTTATAGGTTGGGCTTCCTGGAAGCAGCCCCTGGGAAGGGGTTAGTCATTCAGGGGCTTTATTTGGGAGCATTCTGGGCACTGACCTCTGTGGGAGGGAGCTGAAAGAAGCGGGATGGGGCAGGAGGAGAGGTCAGCTCTGATGCAGACCCCGTGGCAGCTCTGGCCACCCCTGTGCAGAGCTCAGGTGGCTAGGATGACCTTCAGGGTCATCCAGAACTCACCCCAGCTGACCAGCCTCTCATGGGAGAGACTCTGGGTAGGACCTGTGCAGTCAGCCAGGTCCTGTGTAGCTCAGGCATCCCTGAAGTGTTGACCGCTGAGGCTGTCTGTCCGCAGCACTCGGAGCTGCTGGGCAGCATGTCCTGTGTCAAAGGGGGCTCTGAGCTGTGCCTCACAGTGTGCACTGCGGTGTGTCAATAAATATATGTATATCAAAGATATGTTCTCAAGATTGTTTCAGTGTTAGTGGTCCATAGTCACAACTATCCTAGATCTGGTTCCTTCTGTTGGAAAATAATGCCAGTATCAAAATTAATGGTGATTTATAACTTCTGATTTTTTTAAATGCTTATTTATTTATTTTTGAGAGAGAGAGAGAGAGAGAGCAAGCACGTGCACAAGTTGGGGAGGGGCAGAGAGTGAGGTAGACAGAGAATTTGAAGCAGCTCCAGGCTCTGAGCTATCAGCACAGAGTCTGATGCGGGACTCGAACCCACGAACTATGAAATCATGACCTGAGCCAAAGTCAGGTACTCAATCCATTGAGCCACCTAGGTGCTCCTATAAGTTCTGATTTCTTGATGAGTGTTATGGTCTTTAAAATGGCTTTTCCCCCCTCCCTAAAAGGGATGACTTACATCTATTTGGACTTTTAGATTAATTTTCAGTTTATTTAAATAAAAATAGTAAAATTCTTGTTTTCTTTAAGTTTTGAAGTCCCGCTTATACATCTGATTGTTCTTTCTATAAATCCATTGCATTTTAACAATCCTATTCAAGGGTGCTTTTATTAGTGTTCCAGTTGAACAGACAAAACTACCTTAAATAATCAGCCCCCTTTACAGCTTAGTTAATTAAATTCCTTTAAACACTTTTACTGCATTTATAAATATAATATATTTGATTTCTCCTATGTAGTTGATGTGATAAATTAAACTTATGGATATTGTAAATCTCAAGTTCTCTTAAGCACCCCAATGCTATTTACAAACCTAGCCAAATTCTCTTAGCTTAAAATCTCAAGTCTAAAATTAATTGCACATTTTAATGGAACCACAAAGAGAATTCGCTGGTTCTGATAGACTAAATTATCCAAAAACACTTTACATACTGGACATACATATGTTGTTCCCCACGTACCGAGCAAGCATTGATATTCTAGCCTACTGAGAACAGGTGCTTGCAGGTGGCTGATTGTGGTTCAGCTGGGTCACATGGAAGAAGGTCTTAAGCCAGACCTTCCTTATGAGTATTTATAAAATCAAACTCCTTTTATCAAGTCTGTGAGCTTGGTGAAACCCCAGTTCTCCGTCTCATGGGTGGTCTGGTCACACTGCCCAGAAGGTTCACTGAGGAAGATACAACATTACCCACAGGTCAGAGTCTTCCCAACACAGTGACTGGACATGGGAGTCTTATGGCATCCAATGTCAGTGGTATCCTTTACTGGGTTCCTGGTCTATTCTGTTCATGAAGCAAGGAGGTTATTACTGACATATTTTGCTTAATTATGTAGCTTGAGTACCACTCATTTGACCAACAAAAGCCCCTTTCTGACCCTCTCTATATTAATTAGAGCATCCTTGCAGGTAGATGGAGAATTGGGAGGCTGACGCTCTTGCTGCAGCCATCTTGGTGTGTGGGTTTGCCAGTGAGAACACCGACCACAGAGTTGGGGTTCTCCAGAAGGCCACAGACCGGGTCCAAGGTATAACTTGTTTATGTGAGAGTATTTTAAGATGGGTTATACACATTTTAAGATCTTCCAAGGGTTAAATGATACTCAGTGGAAAAGTAGTTTTACCATTTGCTGTGGACTGAATTGTGTCCCACTCACCTACCCAAATTCATATGTTGAAGCCTGACCCCCAATGAAATCACATTAGGAGGTGGGGCCCTTGGAAGATAATTAGGTGTAGATGAGGTCATGAAGATAGATCCCTCATAATGGGATCAGTGCCCATGTAAGAAGACCCAGGAGAGTTTCCTCTCTATTTCCCCCCCAACCTCGTTCTCTCTCCCTTCCCATCATGCTGACTCAGTGAGAAGGCAGGCTGTTCTGCAAGCTGGAAGGAGGGCTTTCGCCAGAACCTGAGCATGTTGGCAACTTGATCTTGGACTTCCATCCTCCAGAACTGTGAGAAATAAATGCCTGTTGTTTAAACCTCCCCAATCTATGCTATTTTGTCATGGCAGCCTGAGCTCAGTAATATACTGTTCACAGGTATACTGGGATTCTCATCCTAAGCAGAAAAATGTTGCTTTCCTTTAGGAGAATTTTCTCTGGGACTCATGCCCTGGATGCCCGGGCCCTCTGTGCTTCAGATGGACACATGAAGCCTTTTTATGGTCATTCGTAGGGGACTATAGGGACTCCTGGTTCACATGCGTCAAATGGAGTGGTCTTGCAGCCCATGTCCTAAGGGTTCAAATGAATTCTCCCCAATTACTGAATTAACTGAGTTGAGCAAAGCCCTCAACCTCACTGAGATTGCACTAACTTCCCTCCCTCCTTGACTAAACTTTATGTTTCCTTAGCCTAAGTCATTTTCATGGTTTCCATGGTCTTTAGAAGGATGAGCACATGAGTTTTTCCTCTCATTTGAGTTTGAAGTGAGTTCCACCCCACTGCCTGGAAACAAACCTCTCTTAGGAATTCTCTTCTGTTTTTGCTGTTTTCTTCTTTAACACTGATTAAGAAATATTGAACCATGTAGAAGGATATAGATAGTGTATGTGTATGTTATGAGGCGTAATAATATAATAAACACCCAGGATACTGGAATATCTCATGGAGTCAAAGGAAGATGAAGCCACTGGGCCTCAGGAGGACAGGACATGGTGTAGTTCCAGGGATCTTAGAAACAAGAGCTTCTGGACCACCTCTCCAGGGTGTGACTGTCAATCTGATGATTCAATGCCAAATCCCTTCTCTCCTTCATGTATCCCTCTAAGTTGAATTCCCAAGAGGGAGTCTGTGTGACCTAGCTTGCTCACACACTCAACTCTGCGGTCAAGATGTTGCAGGTCCTATGTTTGGGGGCCCCAGAGGGAGAGATACAGTTTCCCCAAAGAAGGAAGGGAGGTAGGCCAAATAACCCTTCCCTCATGCTCTCCAAGCTAGGGGTTGCTGGTGGGGCTTAGCAGGGGCTCCCTGCCTTTGTTCCCACTTGTTCCCAAGTGGGTTTCTCTGCATTTGGCAGTAGTGGGCCCAGAGTATCCTATTCTGTGGCTGGTCTCACTTTACTATGTTGCTTGGAAAATCCTTGAATATCATTTGAATGTCATTTTCAACCTTTCCAATTTTCCAGCATTGATATAGATTTTCTTTGGTCAGCTGGTGCTAATTTTGAGAAGGAATTAAATTCAGTGTTTGAGTCATATTTTGAGTTGTAGGAGCTATTTCTGGAGCAGGTTGGCAGGGTTTTGTGGGTAGGATGGGAGGAGGTGGGCAAGAAAGAAGGTGAAAGAAGTTGAATGTAGCAACTTTCACTGAGTAAAGGAATACAAGAGCGGGGATGAATTTAGGGGGAAAGAAGCAATAAGTAGAGTTTAATTTTTTTTTAAGTTTATTTTTGAGAGAGAGACAGAGCATGAGTGGGGGAGGGGCAAAGAGAGAGGGTGACACAGAATCTGAAGCAGGCTCCAGGCTCTGAGCTGTCAGCACAGAGCCTGACATAGGGCTTGAATCCATGAGCCATGAGATCATGACCTGAGCTAAAGTCAGATGCTTAACTGACTGAGCCACCCAGGTGCCCCTAGGGTCTTAAGCCTTATGGGTTTAGATGTTCAGTAGGTCGTTGCAAATGTGGGTTGGATTGCTCAACTTCTCTTCCACTTGGGCCACAGTTTTCTGCTCATCCTCCCTCTCTTGAAGGTCTGGCCTTCACCACCTGCTTCATCTTTGTCCACAGTACTTTGTGTCTACATTGCCACAAATACCATAACAACTACCATTTTAGGAACTTAGGCATTGGACACATTGAGCATTGATATATATGTTTTATTTCAATTTCAGACCAGCCTTGCAGGGAGGGTCTTTTCTGTCCTTATTTTATAAGATGAGGAAACTGAGGCCTCATGAGGTCACCTCTGCCCCATTTCTGCACGGTTTTGTCATCAGCTCCATGCTGCCTGGTGGAGGTTAGCCGGAGAGGCAGGGTGGTTCGGGGCTGAGAGCAGTCTCACTGCCTAATTTTAATCTTGGCTCCATCATTTACTGGTTGTGTAAACTAGTTAGTCCCTTCACCACTCTGGGCCTCAGTTTCCCCATTGTAAAGTGAGGGTAATCACAGCCACACCTAATTGATTCATTATGATAATTAAGGGAATTAATATATATAAAGCACTTAAAACAGTGTGTGGTATGGCATGAGCATTATGTAAATGCTTGTCATTGTTGTGATCTCTGTATGTGTATAGTATATAGAAGAGAATGTTCCTGGGAGTCAGGGCAATTAACTTGCTGTGGGATTTTGAGGCAGGGTCATTTTGCCATCTAGGATTTCATCGACTTGACTGTGGAATTAGGAGGCACAGGAAATGTTCTCTAAGAGCCTCTTAATGCTTGGTCGAAGTGAAGGAGGGGACAAGGCATGCTTTCGTGTGCTCTCTGAAGTTCATGCCACTCCCCCAAGAGTAAGACGCCGGGAAAGAATTGATAAAGGGTGACTGTCAGAATGGGTCCTCCTGGACAGAGCTTCTGACCCCCATGCGTCTTGCTTGTGGAGATCAAACAGGACTAGCCTTCGATATACAAGCGTCACAAGTTGCAGGGTAAAGCAGTGGGGTTTTGAGAGCTATGGAGCCAAGCACGGGGTTGTCAAGGATGTGGCAGCAGCAGTGAAAATTCAAGGACTCAAACCTTGAAGGCAAGAATTCTTCTTGAATTCTTGAAGGCAAGCATACCTTTCTTTATGCCCTAGGCTCTTTATGCCCTAGAGCCTCTGATGAGGCCCAGAGATCCTTTCTCCAAATAGTGTTTTTTAAAACAAACAAATACATAAACAAACAAATAAATAATAGAGAGGGAGAGAGCATGTGCGTGGGGGCAGAGGGAGAGAGAGAGATTTCTAAGCAGGCTCCACACTCAACGTGGAGCCTGACTCGGAGCTCATCGCAGGACCTGGGATCATGACCGGAGCCGAAATCAAGAGTCAGATGCCTGACCAACTGAGCCACCCAGACACCTCTCCAAATAATGTTAATTAATTAATTAATTAAAATTTTTTTTCCTAAATATAATTTAGTATCAAATTAGCTAACATACAGTATATACAGTGTACCCCTGATGCTCTTGGACACATCTCAGAAGGCAAGGGAAATAATGTTTTTAAATGCATAAAATAAAGTACATGGGATTACAAAGGCAACCAATTTTGTTAAAATATAATTAGCAAACATGTGTAGCAAATTGACAATTTCGTGATATACAGGCTTCTTCGGAACCATACTGAAAGCAAGCTCAAGCTCTCAAGCTCTCTAACCGCTACATGCATTTTGAAATAGTAATGACAGTAAATATTTTGAGATATCTGTGCATCCTGAATGTGATATGAAAATACCTGTGGTTTCTCTTGGTGATAATGTCTCCAAGACAACTGTGGTTTGTTGCCTGCATTCACATTTGAAGGAAATGCTAAATTCCAGTTAGAGGTTAGTGAAAATAAAGCTGTAACATTTCCTCCCCATTCAAGTTCATGGATCCTCTGAATTCATGCCACCCAGATAATGTGTATGATTCTGTGACCCAAAGGCAGACTCGGAATGATAACAGAAGTTGTGAGGCATGCCCGAGGCCGGGGAAGCCCACAATAGTCCTATTTGTCAGTAGGAATATCTCCCAGACATGTGGAAATGAGAAAATCCCCTCTCCAAAGGGCAGCACGTTCATTGTAGAGGAAACTTCTGTGGCTTAAGGGGTTGGGAAGCAGGATGACTTTGCGTTCCTGTGCCCACAAGCCAGGTGAGGCTGGACCTCGCTCATTTCTGGCCTGGGTTTCTTGCATACTGACAGGGTGTGATTTCCTGTCAAAGTGCAGTACGGTTAAATATATAAAAATGCCAGCTTATCACCCACAATGCAACGGACCAGTGGGATGATTTAATGCAGCTCTCAATGGCACCGTTAAGATTTATGTGGATAATCATCCCCATGGAGGGGTGATAAGTTATCACACTTATTATTTGCATATAGAAAGGTCCTTCTTGAATTCTCTGCGTTCTTACAGCTCAACCCTACGCTTGAGAAGAAGGTGAACAGGTTTTAGATTTAATTAGAGAGTACTAGAAAGGTAAATTTAGGAGGTGTCACACATCAATAGTAGACTATGCATTGATACTAAAAGAAAAAAAGGAGGACATTTGTTTCCTGGTGTAGGCAAATCTGGGGTAGACACAGTGATCTCTGAAGTTTTAGTGTAAGCCACAAGCTTGTTCTAGAATGTTTGCACAGGGACCATCATTTCTGGATAATTTGATGGCTCTCACAGCACAGGATCGGTGGAAGGCAGCTGGTGGGACCAAACTCCTGGCAGACTGTGAGGTTAAGGCAAAGACCTGCGGGTCTCTCTCCACACGTGTTCTGGATTTTCTTGATCATGTGGGAGTTCTTCCTAAAATTTCTTGATATTCAAAAAGGATCTTTGAAAAAGTTAGAGACCATTGCTCTAGAGGATAGGCACTTACTTCTGTGGAAATGCAATTTCAAATTTATTCTCAGCAAATTTCAAGAGACATCAGCACGTTCAGCTATTTACATAACACATTTCAGAGGTATGGCTTTTATGAAACAGCATACTCCATTTCATATACAGAACTTTATTTCTTTATCTTTTTCATTTCTTTACTAATAAGTCCTTCTTATAAAAGCACTAAAATCTCAGTTTTTAAGTTCTATTTCAACGTTATGTTAAAACTTATGTTCATGGATAAGCTTGAGTTTGCAGCTCGAGATTGGCCATACAAGTTTCAGGTTGTGATAGTTTCTAAGGGAACCACTGCATTTAAATTTGAGCTCACATTAAATGAAACAAGGGAAGAGAGTTCACGGAGGCACTTTGCACATCTTTGGAAAATAGAAGACGATAAGGAAATTTATCAAAGAAAAGTAGTCTGTATCATGTTTTTGTGAGGTGATTCATTTACGTGGCAATACGTGTTTGTTTTTTTTCTTATTTGAACTGATGGAATTTGGGGGTCTGATGGAATTCTGGAACTTTCCTAAAGGACAAATGAGAGATATACTTTTAATTAGTTGATTTTTTTTTCTACCATGGGAGTAACTTACTTGTAACTGTAGTGGAGAAAAGCATTAAGTGTCCAGAAGGTGGAAATCCAGTTACTAGACTGGTTGCTTTAAAGGCATGGAGAGTCTCCAAGTCAAGTTTTTTTTTTTTAAATGTTTATGTACTTATTTTGAGAAAGAGAGAGAGATAGCGAGCACTCAGGGGAGGGGCAGAGAGAAGGAAACAGAGAATCCCAAGCAGGCTCTGCACTGTCAGCTTGGAGCCCAACGTGGGACTCGAACTCACGAACCATGAGATCATGACCTGAGCCGAAATCAAGAGTTGGACCAACTGAGCCACCCAGGGCCCCTCCCCCTGACCCCCCCCCCCCCAAGTTAAGTTCTGAACCTAGCAGCTGCCCTGGGAGGGCTCAAGAACTCATAATGTTCAAAAGGAATTTTCTCTTCAAGACTAGAGACCAATTTGATCTCCAGCATTAGAGGGGAGGCTGATAAACAGTGTTAGATCAACTAAGGATAAAGGATAAAGTTAGTGGTTAATCTTCCAGGAAAATTTCCTGGCATAGTTGCCTAGACTTATGTATGGAAGCTGAGAACCATACTACTGAAACAACCTGCAGCCCAAAGTCTTCCTGCTCTACACACTTCTGCCATTCTCCTGATAAGGAAAGGATGCCTAAGAATTCTACCACAAGAGAGGATTGTAACTTGGTGATGGTCATTTGGAGGAGGCTATGGTGTCTGATGATTAGGATGACCTGTTAAAGCACAGGTCTCCTGCCGGAGAGACGTGTTGATGATGTAGGAGCGCTCAGTAGGTAAGCTTCTGTAGAATAAGAAATGGACTTTCAGAATTGGCTGTCTTGAAGAATCATTCAGCAGGCTAGCCACCGTGTCAGCCTCTGTAGCTTCTAAACAGAATAACCAGACTTAGCAGGCTCCTGCCCACCGGCTGTGTAGCTACAGGTGGCTGTGGAGGTTGGCTCGAGGGAATCTATTGACTCAGGTTTGTTCTAATGATGTGAAAAGGTCAACAGATTGGGAGAATGTCGTGACAACACCTTATGAAGATGACATAATGCCTTTAAGAACTAGCCAGGAAAAACGTCTCAGCTCTTCTCAAGGATCATCTTCCATCTTACAGGACTAGCCTCCTCTCTCTTTTTATCTGAACAACACTGTGTCCTCAAAAGCAAGCCCCAGTTCCCAGGATCCCATGTGCAGACTTGAGTCTCTTGTGATTTAAGGTGTGGAGGATGAAGGAACCATCAGGCCATTTGCTGATTGCCTGTCTATTCTTGCAGCTACCACAGCAGAAGGACTCATTTGATGTGCTCTTAGTAGCGGCATTTTCAAGGAGGTACAAACAGGTTAATTAAAAGCAAATCTTGTAAAAGGTAATTGTTTCTTTGATTGTAATCACTGATTTTGCGGGGAGAGCGAAATGAGGGAAGAGGCCTTAATTTAGGTAGCAGCTTGACTTTAAGCCACCTGATTATCCTCCTAAAAAACAATGAATTTGGAAGTACAAACGAGATGAAGTTCCCTAAAGAGTGAGTTCATCCTTGAAGAACAACAAACAGTGAATGTCTCGCTGTGAGTTGCAATATGGGTGGGGGGGGGGACTGGAGTAAATATTCTGGGGAACCTTGCACTTACTCTACCCACCAATTCTACTAATCCAATCATCTGAATTTTCCCAATGGGCTGTAGGCTCTTTGGGGGGGGAAAAGTGGATCCATCTTGACTTTTGCATTTTTATAGTATTCACAGATACTTGGCACTCAAATATTTGTTGAGAGGATAAGTAAAGGGAGGAGGAGGCTAGTTTGGTTTAGTTAAGGTCAAGGATGTAAGCACTTGCTAATTCTTTGCAAAACTGAGACATAGGCAGTGTTTGGTTTCCATCTCCTTTATGAAGCTGTCTATACTGCTTCAGGAAAAAGAACGAGTGGTCTTCACTGATTCCATTGAACATATCACTACAGGCCCGCTCTCCTGTCTTACTTCCTCAGCTCACTTTCCTACTCTTGCTGACTCACAAATTCAGAGATAGAGCGTTTGGATAAGTGCAGAGTGACATGAAATAATAATCTAGGTCACCAAATGATGTTTCCAATCTCTGCGTAATGTCTGCTCCAAGAAGCTTGTTCTTTCTGCTGCCCCACTTCTCTCCATGATTCAGGGCATCTCCCAGCCTTCTAAGACATCTAGACTCCTTGACATCTAAGATCTAAGAAGCAAAGCATGACAGAGATGAAGTATCTCCTCTTTTGCCAACTCAAGGCTCATTTGTTGGGGGACTCCATTTTTCCCCTAAGAGGATTCAAACATTCTCTTAAGTAACACACACTGAGAAAGATCTTTCTTAAAGGGGAATTGGTCTACCAACAGTAGGATATCAGAAGCATATCATCACTTACACAAGACAGACACATGTGATGTGCATTCTCTACAGTGATATTTTCCCCCAGGAGGGAAAATTTGGTTCTCAAGGTGGGGAGTGGAAAAGAATCTTAGATATTATGATGGTGTGTGAACCTTTTAAAGGGTCAAGGTGCATAACCAGATATACAGATACTAAAATGTCTTGGGGAGGGGCAATTAGGAAAAAGCTAAAAAGGCTCCTTGTGGGGGAGAGGTGATAATGAAAAGCAGGTTGAGGAACACTGATCTACAGTAAGTGAGGTCATTTTATTTACCACGTTTTGAGGCCCCGCTCACATCCATACTTCTCTAGGAAGCTTTGCTTTCTTCTGTGGTGTGTGTTGATATCTTCTGAATTTCTCTGAAGCCCGCTGAAGGAGATCAGAGGAGCTCATTCAAATGAGGGCCGGTGGGATGGGCTGTGGGTTCCAGAACACCCATGGGTGTTCCCCAGGTTTGCTCCCCAGGTGCTTTAGGACAAGTGCAGAGGCCGGAGTTACTGGGGCCTCGAGACAATATCAACCCAGATGGCAGGAGCTAGATCATAAATGAGAGGTGACAGTTGTGATCAGGGGCCAGACAGAACTTGTGAGAAGCAAGGAGGGTCTTCACTGTGAAACACCTTCCGGTGTTTTGATCTCTTTTATGTTGGTATGTTGGTCGACTTCAGCATAGAGCATTGGGACAGTCATTCATCTGATTCAAAATAAAAAACAAAATCAAAGTCTGATGCCTAATATCTTTACGAAATTATATTCTCCTAGGATGACTTGCCTAATGGGGTAGTTGTTAGGTTTCCATGCTTGCCAGATTTCTATAACACCAGCAATTTGATAACATTAATTACTCAGTTCTCTGACCCTGGGAATTAGGAATCTGACCCCAGTTACTAGGAATCACTGCTAACCACAGATTTAAAAAAGAAGGGTCTGCCACACAGAACCAAAGAATTCAAAGCTTATTTATGCTTATCAGATCCATGTATCTGAGAAACTGACCCATCATAGACAAAGCTTTCTGACCAAGGAGAAAGAATGCCGTCCGCAATTAGAGGAAGCGTCGCCCAGGCTCCAGACTCCAGTGAGCACACCTAGAATGTCAGCTGGATCTGCTGCTGGCGGCCATCATCATGCCTCCTGCACCGGTCAGTCCTCAGAATCGGAAAGGAACATGACCCTATTTGGGGATTACGAGAAAGCCAGTGGCAATCTCTTGGTCCCACGGGTAGCTCTTCTCTACTGCTCCATCCCAGAGCACTCTGCCACGCAGTTCATTTCACATACTGGATTTTAATGGAATGCAAACACACTCGTTGTGATCACTCTCCCCTTTGAAACGGTTGATACAGTATCTAGTTTATGTTTTAAAAATTTATATTTAAAAGGATTTTAATAATGGGGGGATGGGCAAAGTGGGTGAAGGGGAGAGGGAGATACAGGCTTCCAGTTATGGAATGAATAAGTCATGGGGGTGAAAGGTAGAGCAGAAGGAAGTCAATGGTGTTGGAATAGTGTTGTGTGGGGGTGGGTGACAGAGACCCTGGCGGTGAGCATAGCATAACATAAAAACATTAAAAAAGAAAAATATGTTATTTAATTTCTAAAACATAAAGCATCCTTAAAAACAAAAAAAAATGGATTTGACTAACAAATCTCTTTGAATACATATGAAACCAAATTAATAAAAATGATAGTGAGGATGAGAGGCTGTAAGACTAAATTAAAGTGTGTGTACCACGCACACACACGCACACACACACACGCAATAAAGCATCATTCAATGCAATAGCAAACAAATGATTCCTTTAAAGAAAATCTCTAAAGTTTACCAAGAGCAATGGAATCTTCATGGTTTTGAAATAAATCAAGGCTCTTGGCACAATGCTAATTTACATAAATTTGCATCCAACCCCCACCCCCACCCCCCACTCTTGTGCAGCTAACTCCAAGAAGGAAATGTAGCTTTGTTAATGTGCTAAACAAATCTATTGCATATTTCATATTTACTATGTATGTCTTTTCTTAAATATTAAATGTTTGGTTTCAAAAATCATCTGTTTTATACTGCCTCATAGTAGGAATGACAAGACCATAGTTGAAGGCTATAGGTCAATGCCTGGGGGAGCTCACAGTGACTGAAGCTATCAGCTGTGCTGCTCCAGTCCTTGGTTCTTCTCCACACACCAGCTCACCGACCAGGCATGATGCATAATGTATGTATATTGACGAAGCCCTGTACACAGAAGCTCCAAGACCGTCATTAATAAACGTGACACGCTGGAACTTACTTCTTAGTGGAATCCTACAAGTAAAGACCAATTCCACAACTGACTGCCGACCCATTCTGAAATCCCATTGTTCCCCTTCAGATATGATGGGCGGGTGCTCTTGTGGTTCTTTCCAGTTCAGCTAGCCAAAGACATCCATGGCCTGGAGGAGAGAAGGTTGTCATAAAGGGATGCCCATCCCAGGAGAGAAAGCCTTGCTTGGCTCTGGTGTAAGATAAGCCATCAGAACCTGGGCATCAGGAAGTCTGGGCTCTGGGTAGGTTTGGTCATCAAGAATTGGCTCTCTGGACTCTTGAATACTGAAAACAAACTGAGGGCAGAGGGGAAGGGGGAAAGGTAAAGGAGGGTGATGGTCATGGTGGAGGTCACTTGTGGGGAAGAGCACTGGGTGTTATATGGAAACTAACCTGACAATAAACTATAAAGTTAAAAAAAAAAGAGAATTAAAAAGAAAGAATTGGCTCTCTGATCTTGGGCAAGCCATTTCATTTCTTTGGATCTCATTTTCTTGGACCCAACTGAGACATTTGGATTAGATCATCTCTCAAACCAAACTCTGAATAATCCTATAATCCCTTGGTCTATGTGTCTGTTTTTGTGCCAATACCATACTGTCTTGATGATGACAGCTTTGTAGGAGAGGCTAAAGTCTGGGATTGTGATGCCTCCGTTTTGGTTTTCTTCTTCAATATTACTTTGGCTATTCGGGGTCTTTTGTGGTTCCATACAAATTTTAGGATAGTTTGTTCCAGCTTTGAGAAGAATGCTGGTGCGATTTTGATTGGGATTGCATTGAATGTGTAGATTGCTTTGGGTGATAATGACATTTTAACAATGTTTATTCTTCCAATCCATGAGCATGAAATGTTTTTCCATTTCTTTGTGTCTTCTTCAATTTCTTACCCCAATGGTCATAGCAGCACTTTCAACAATAGCCAAATCATGGAAAGAGCCTAAATGTCCATCAACTGATGAATGGATCAAGAAGATGTGGTTAATATATAAAATGGAATACTACATGGCAATGAGAAAGAATGAAATCTAGCCATTCTTGGCAACGTGGATGGAACTTGAGGGTGTCATGCTAAATGAAATAAGTCAGACAGAGAAGGACAGATACCATATGTTTTCACTCATAAGTCTAACAGGAGAAACTTAACAGAGGACCATGGGGAGGGGAAGGGGGGAAAAAGAGTTAGGGAGAGGGAGGGAGGCAAATCATGAGAGACTCTTGAATACTGAAAACAAACTGAGGGCTGAAGGGGGAGAGGGAAAGGGGAAAGGGTGATGGACATGGAGGAGGGCACTTCTGGGGAAGAGCACTGGGTGTTATATGGAAACCAACTTGAAAATAAACTATTAAAAAAATTTAAAAAATCCTATAATTCCTTTCTCTTGTTTTGAGAAAGCAAAACACTGAGCAGCTAGTTGCCCATCTACAGGGCAGCAGATGCCCCTTAAAATAGCTGTCAGGTGCATAGCTGTCCTTGGTGTCCAGATGTGCCAGTATCCTGGGGGTCTAGTATTTCTTCTCTCTTCCAGTTTCTTCAAGATAAAAGGTCAGACCTCTAGCTCTCAGCTGTGTCCTTTCTGGATTCTTTCTGATGCCACATGTTAATTTATAGGAATTTGTATAATTATTTCATCATGTGGTATATTTAAGATTAAAAATTTTTTTGTTAATGTTTATTTTTTAAAGAGAGAGACAGAGCACAAGTGGGGGAGGGGTAGAGAGAAGGGAAGACACAGAATCTGAAGCAGGTTCCAGGCTCTGAGCTGTCAGCACAGAGCCTGATGTGGAGCTCGAACTCACAAACTGTGAGATCATGACCTGAGTTGAAGTTGGATGTTCAACTGAATGAGCCACCCAGGCGCCCCAAGATTTTTAATTTATTTTTTATTGGGAGGGAGTGCAAGTGGGGGAGAAGGGCAGAGGGAGAGAGAGAGAGAGAGAGAGAGAGAGAGAGAGTGTATCTCAAGCAGGCTCCACACCCAGCACAGAGCCCAACCCCACAACCCTGGGATCATGACCTGAACCGAAATCGAGAGTTGGATGCTCAACCAACTGAGTCACCCTGGTGCCCCTTATCATGTGATATATTTAAAACTATGCCAGGATCAGGATATATTTTACCTGAGCAAGAGTTACTCTTTTAGAGAATTACATTTTTTGTAATGTTCCTATGCTGCATTTAATAATCTCTGCATCCCTTGATAGTGCTTTCGGATTAGTAAGTCACCCTATTTTTATATTCATTGGGCTGGAAATTTGGAAGCTGCTATTTATTTAGTAGGTCTCCAAATGAAGTCCATTGTGAAGGGAACAAAAGGAACACTAGTCTCCTGTACTATAATTGAATTCTCTCTAAGTTTTCTATCCACCATTATGTAGGATTGAGCACTATAAAAACTTCTGAATTTTAGCTATGCTGCAGTTAAACCAATAGACTAAAACCTAGTTTGAATTATAGCTGTGAAATTGCATTATTCTAGAAATAATTCCAGTACAAATGCCATAAAATATGATGATTTTTTTTGGATTTAGGCTTTTTTCCCCCCTCAATTTCCTTTCAGATGGTCTTATGACATCTTATGGCCGTTCAAAGCTGATTTACAACTGATAAGATGCATTAGTCAAACATTTATTCATCTGCCAAATTTGGTATTGATTGAAATGTTTTACATTTCCTATCTGTTTTGTCAATAGTTTTAGGGTTCTTCCTGGCGTGGGCTTCTGGGCTGTGCTCTTGCTTTGTTCCTACTTATCACCTCCGTCGATCGATCAAGTATTTGTTCCAGTTGATTGTTATTCATGAAGTCTTCCTTTAAAATTGTTCAGAGAAAGTTAACTCCTATCTGTCTTGTATTTCAGATACTCTGTTTGAATTCCATGAAACCCACAAGTGAAGCTTAATTATTTCAAGGGAGAAGAATGGGTCTCCAACATGTGATCTGAAGCCACCCAGAAGGAAAAGAGCACCTGCTAACTTGAAAAGGGACAAAATATTGTAAGGGCTCACAGGTAAGTGAAACATCAGATTGCATAACTATAGAGACTCTACAAAATGTCCTGGCCTTACAGTAGCACTTTGCTAAAAATGTAGTGTGCAAATACTATTGTGTGTTCTACAAAGCAGAGACCCTGCCCTGTGGGTGCTTACGGAAAAAACCCATTTCCTAATGCTGTAGCTGAAATTCAGTGCAAGACTCAGGGAAACATAATTCTTGAGGAATAACCCAATCCATCCATCTGGAGATGACCATCTCTAGATGAAAGATACTGAATCATTTTCTTGCCAATCAGGTAGAGCTATGTCCTTTTAAATAAATAATAAATTCTACAGGGTACAGGTTTAATGGACTTGTGATGTATGTATATATGTATGTCTGTATGCTGATGGTGAGGACTGTTCCCCCTTGTTTGGGTTTCCAGAGAGATCCCTATAAAAGGTGGGTGTTTGAGGGAGTAGGCTGGCTCCTCTCTCCCTGCAGATGGGCTCCTGGGAGGAGGCATCACCTTGGATGCGAGCTGGATAGCCACTGTCCATGCCTGTGCCATTTGAGGAGGTTCAAGGGCTCTGCTTGCATTTGGAAGGTTCTCTGGCTCTGACGCAGTGGCTGGTACCAGCTCTCCTACTTCCTGTTTCCTATTGCTCAGGGCTTCCCTAGGAGCAGGTGGCTTCTCTCTCATTCTTGCACTTTCTCTGTGCAGTGATGAGAGTCCGGGGTAGACCTGTGCTCCTGCACTTCTCTGAGTAAGTCTCAAGTCTAGTATGGGAGAGAGAAACCTCCCCGGAGCCTCAGCCCACACTGTTGTCCCATCCTGTTTTAGGTGAGGAGCTGATTCCTTGATCCTCATTATGACCACTTCCCCTTCTGCTTTTAATCTATAGGTGAGAAGGAGGGAGCATTAGGACCCCTACTCCATCCCAGGCTCCAAAGTTTGGAGATCCCCTGGGGGCCAGCATCTGTACTTGGTTCTTCCGAGCAGCCCCCTCTCCGGGTGATATGATGAGCAAGAAGTCTTTACTGAAGACAGTGCCTCCAAGAGAGCTTAAATGAGTGCTGACACTCTGGGGGTTTCTAAGCAGGACCGTGGAATCAGAGATGGCTCTGAGGTGAGAACAGCATCAGACAGATGTACAACAACTGTCAAGTGATAAACATTCAGATACTCCTGGGTCATGTCAATGTCTGGCCTTCCTCCGGTTCTCAAATCCGGTCTTTTGTTTGATGCCTCCCTCTCGCCCTTCCTTTCCATCTACTTTCTCCTCTTTGAAATGAGAGCTTGGCCATTCACAATAAGAGTAGTGAGTTCAGGGATATCTTGATAATAATTTTTTAAAGCTGCAGAAATTTGACAGTGCTTATTAATGATCACAGTGAGCAAAGAAAGGGGATATATACACAAATACATGTACATATGTATGTGCGTGTCTAGGACACATGGCAGATGAAATATACATGGGTATTTATACACACATGTGTACCTGTGAAATATATATACACATACACATGTGGGTATAATGCTCTTTTTAAGCGAATATTTGAAGATATCCATTCTTTGCTATTTATAGCCCCTGTCAAACTTTAAACACATCTGAAATTTTAGTAGACTGTGCACCATCTCTTTGCAAAGTTCATGATATTTATTTATTCATTTATTCATTGATTTATCTTCTGGTGGGACAAAGCAGATTTACTAACCAATTGAAGCCAATGATTGAGGACCAATCTGTGGGATTTTGGAGAAGTCCAATCATTTGGAATGTCTGGGTTTGCCCCATGAAGTCAGGAATCTTTCCTTAGGTGATCTACATTAGCATGATTTTGAGTATCTTTCATAGAGAACTCCCTTCATAGCTATAGTCAGATAACTTTGGGAAATATTGTGTTAAATAGTTTTCTTTTAGTAGGACTAATCAGAGCCTTGAATAAGGTTGACTCTATTGGGGATTTCTAAGGTGGGATAATAGTGGCATCATGGAAATCATCATTTCCCCAAAATATGTTGGACCATAGAACCCTTTCTTCAGGGTGCATCTCATCAGACTAGTGTTTCATAGGACAAACTTTGGGAAATGCATATCTAAATACATCTGAAAAATCCCTATCTTCCCCTACTACATATTAGCTTACCCATATTTTAGCTGTCTTTTATTTTTCTCATGGCATATTTTTGCTATCTTACTTTTTAGGTATATATGTTTGTCTTCCCTCTCTAGCTTAAGCTCCTTCCTTTATATCCACTGGATGGCATACTCAGCGGGGACAGGGTTGTGCTTCATTTCTGTATGTCTCTTCCTCTCTTGCACCCTCTCTCAGCATAATGTTGTTCTTGAAAGAGACACCGAATTCGCATTTGTTGAATTGACATACACCACTACATTTGATTTCTCTTAGTTTATTTTTTGCTTAAACCCCTGTCCCTCAAGAACCCCAACACCAACTTTCTTAAAACAAAAAGGAAAGAGTTGTACCTCTTATGAGATTTCAGGGAAAGTTGCCACAAATAAATTATTCATGTCAGAGAGGGGAATGTAGCAATGATCTTATTAATAGCAGCGCTGTGAGAAACCAGCTTCCAGATAGCCCATGAGCCATGGTTCACGTGCCAGGAACTGCGATCTTGCCACGGGCACCATCATTCCTTATCTGAACAGGTCAGATTCTGACAATGAGACAACACTTTCCTGATTCCGCACAGATTTCAGGCCCTGGACAACAACAGAGAAGTGCAAATGTCCAGACACAGAGCACAAAGTCCTGTTCACCAACACCATCACTGGGAACACTTGCTGTCTTAGAACCTGGCTCAAGAAATGCTTTTTGAGATCATTTATGTCCAACTGTTGCTCACCCTAGTATATCTTCACATTCCTAGAACACCAATAAGGCAAGATAAAAGCAAAAATAAAAAACAAAAAATGAAAAAAAATAAAATCTTTGTTTTTGCATTGAAGTTTAGCCGACAAATCAAGCTCTAAAAGTTGTCATCTTTAAACCTCAAACAAGATTTGCCTGTATGATATTGTGATATAATAAGAAATATATACTTGGTCTTTGTCTCTAGTTCTTGACACAGACCTCCTAGGATCCCTGGAATTTAAAAGTGAGAGGAACATCTTCTGTGAGTCATCATAAAGCCCTTTCAGTCATACCTGAGTTTATACTAATAAAGTGACTGTAGAGGATGGGGCTGGTTGTCAGAAAAGCCAGGCTTGGGATTAGAGGGGTAGGACTTTCAGCCATACCCCTGATCTCTGGGGAGTGGAGAGGGGCTGGAAATTCAGCTAATTACCAATGACTAATGATTTAATCAATAGTACCTACATAATGGAACCCCACAAGAACCCTAAACAACAGGGTTCAGAGAGTTTCTGTGTTGGTGAGCACATTGAGGTGTGCCCAGAGAGGGGATCGTAGTCTCTCTCCCAGCCTCCCCCTTACACATTGCCCGATGCATCTCTTCCATTTGTCTGTTCCCGAGTTGTATCCTTTATTTAATTATTTATTTATTTATTAAAAAATTTTTTAAATGATTTATTTTTTACATTTATTTATTTTTGAGAGAGAGAGAGACAGAGCATGAACAGGGGAGGGGCAGAGAGAGAAAGAGACACAGAATCTGAAGAAGGCTCCAGGCTCTGAGCTAGTGGTTAGCACAGAGCCCGAAGTGGGGCTTGAACCCACAAACCGTGAGATCATAACCTAAGCTGAAGTCGGATGCTCAACCAACTGAGCCACCTAGGTGCCCCCTGAGTTGTATCCTTTATAGTAAACCCCTAAATAGTAAGTAAAACACTCCTGAATTCTGTGAGCTGTTCCTAGCAAATTATGGAACCCGAGATGGGGGTCATGGGAACCCTTCATTTATAGCCAGTCCATTGGTCATAAACGCCAGAGGCCAAGACTCTTGGTGGGTGTCTGAAGTGAGGCCATTCCTGTGGGACTCAGCCCTTAATCTGTAGGGTCTGTGCTGATGCCAGGTAGTTAGTATCAGCCTTTTTTGGTATGTAAAGCCTACACATTTGGTGTCAGAAGTGCTACAGGTAGCAGAAACGAGAGTTTTGTTTTAGTCTAGATATAGGTTATGATTTTTTCCTCACAGTCTGTGTGACAATATTTTTAGCTACCAGTGACAGAAATGCAACTCAAATTAACTTAACACTTGTTTCCTACATCCAGGGGTGCCTAGGTCTGAGGAGCATATGCAATGGCATCAGGATGCTGCTTCTCCACCTTTTCAATCTGCTTCTTCAAATTCCCTCCTTCTCAGGTAGGTTGTCTACGTGTTGTCAGAGATGGCTGCCGGCACACATGGGCTCACGTCTTCCCAGTGATGACACTAGCAATCCATGGAGGGTGTCTCCTTTCTGATCATTCCAGTCAAGTCCCTGCTGGGGGACAGCTCAAGGGGCTGTCTGTCCCTGAAGTAATCACTGTGGTCAGGGGCTTGTGATTCCTCGAGGGACCAAGCCTGAGGCATGAGTCTTAAATGCATTGGAAAGAGTTTCTCACAAGGGGTTCCGTTACTGGAAGAAATTGAGGGGGAAAGGAAAGTGGGAGGGAGTGGATAAAAGCTATAATTACAGCAGTCCATCCCAGCAAGCTTCCAGAATGAAGTGGGAGGCAGCCTCGAGTATCCCTATCTTTGAGTTTCTTTACTCAAGCCACTAGACTCACTGCTTTCATGCCTTTCAATATTTTCTATGATGAAAAACGTGATCAAGAGGGCGCCCCTCATCAACATCTAAGTGACTCTTTCACATGTCTATCCCCAGGAGACATTTTTCATGATGTAGTTGAGGTTCAATACCTACATTACTCATGTTTGGAGTCAATTAAACCCATTTAAAGTAGAACAGCCAGCCCTCGCGAGGCTCAGGCTTTAGGGCCAATGGTGACATGTAGGTATGTCACCACAAAACAGGAAGCATCAAAGGGTGTGCAGTGTCACCTCACCTGGTAATTGAATGTTATTTTGTGTGTGAGCCGTTTGGTTACTAAGAAACAGATACTCTTCAGCCAAATTGCACAGAGAAGCAAAAATTGATTGCCAACAAATTTGTGGCTTGGATGTTATTACTCGGAATAAATTGCAAGGGGAAAATGGTCTTTATGAGGGTGTTGATATATTTTTAATAGAAAATCTCCATCCCTGATAGAGTAGATTACAAATGTTTCCAAGGAAAAATGAAACAGTAGGTTTATCATCTAAGCACTTTCTGCTGGTCTTTGTAAATTGAGTTCCTTCAGTGCCGGGAAACTGATAGCATTTATAAACAAGAGACTCAAACACCCTCTCTATCACTGAGATTTCAGGCCATTTACATACTGTGCCATCATTTTTAATTACTAGGAAAAATTATGTGCAAGAAAAATAATATTAGAGCCCTGTTGTAGTGATGGAGATGAAGAAATCATTCTCTCGAAAAGTGTGTATTTTTAATTCTTCACTTAGAGTGTTGGCCTAGACATGAAGTGGTTTGTGTGGGCACAGTGGTCTCTGATCTTTCTCTCCCTTTCACTGGAGATTGGTGTAGACCTAGTGGCTGCTGTGGGGCGAACCACGTCTGATAAGCAACTGGAGGGCCAGCGCAGGAAGTGGGAGGCAGCCTGATGTTCCTGAGGTGAAGGCAGGCAGCAGCCTACTGCGTCTGTTAACCTGTGTGCCCCGCTGCCTGGAGGAAACGGGCAGAGGAGATGAGGTCCTGGAGGGGCAGCAAGGAGGCATCACTGTCTCACCTTATGCCCCAGGACTTGTCCGAATGGAAGCAAGAAAGGAACGTCAAGTGTGATGAAGGGGGGAAACACACCTGGGAGGCAGGCAGAGTGGGAGGGATCTTCCTGACCACTGACTTCTCTGGGCACCTGCTGAAGGGGATATTAGCACTTCCCACTCAGAAATGGCACTGAAACCATGAGGTTCGTTCCCATTTCTGAGTACAGAGCATGAGTCATGCCACACATCCAGGCTGAAGTAAATCTCATGACATGGTGTTTGCCAGGCACACTCAGCACCTCTCTCTACAATAGTTGAATAGAGCTTCTCATATAGAATTTTACAAAGGTGGACGAAGGGATATGTTTAAAGTGACTAGGTCTACACCCTGGAGTGAGAAAGATAGATAGAGATGGGTAGCCATAGCTATATATATGAATAATTTATAAGCGAGCATAATATAATATGCATATGTATAGTTTATTAATATGTATGCAATACACGTAATATGTATTGTTTTATTACATGTATAATACATGTAACTATTAACATGTTACATGTTTTATTAATACACAAAGCATAATACAATTTTACTAATACATCTCTATCATTGATACTATATTAGGTATGATGTATGTGATGCTCATGAATTTATTTATTGAGACACACAAGCAATGCAGTGGGATGTGCCATCCAGCTTTGTCCCTCCTCAGGCACTGAGTTCATGGCCCCATGTTTTGGGAGGGGCACCTCTTCTGGCCCTACCTGGATTGGGGGGCTCCTCTCTGGTTCTGCTGACCCTCCTGTGGGCCCCATGGCCACCTGGGCTGCAGTTTGCTTCCTCTGTTTGTAAGGCCCTCGTGACTTATTTCAAAATCTGACAGTCTCTGCTTAGGTGACATGTCCTCGGTAGTAGATTTTCCCAGAAACTCTGCTTCCCCTCCCTGTGTCCCCACACCGCCAGGAAGGCATGGTGCCAGCCCATGGAATACAGGATGTGTGCTGGGAGGGGCTCGTTCTTCCACTTGGGTACGGGTACTTAAACTCAGGTCTGTGTCATCTGCTTGTGTTGACTTGGGGCCACCCCTGAATGTCCTCTGGAGGCAAGTTCATTTTTTCCAGAACGAGTCCCGTGATTAACGCAGGACTGGCCTGGTCCCATAGGTCCCGTTCTCGGGTGGGCCTTGAGATCCACAAATCCCTGACTCCTGAGCGTGGGAAGGGCTGAAGGGTTTGGGCCAGAACTGTCTCCAGACGGTCTCCACTCCACAATGGCAGTGTGGCTTTGGTGCAGGCGGAAGTTCCAGTGTCCTCTGTGTCTGCCCTCTGGCCTGTTGGCTCCTGTGGCCCTCACCGGCGTGGCCATCTCTGGGTGCTCTGAAGGCTTCCTGGGTGCCCCCTCCTCTTTACCGTGGCTGGCTTCAGTTCTCTCTCTGGGTTCAGTTCTCTCTCTGTTCAATTCTGTTGGTGGCTGGCATTTCTCTGGCTTCTCAGCTTCATCGGGCCCCGTTTCACTCTCAGAGAGGCGGGTCATGTGCCAGAATCTGCCTTGTGCTTTGGGAGTCCTGGGGCCCCAGCTGTGGGTCCACCGGCCATAGCACCTTCTGTCTGCGCCCTTCTGTGGTTTCACGGTGTTTTGCCTTTCTATAAAACTCCTCTATGGAGCACATTTTTATTAGCTACCGAAGAAAATGTTCCACAGATTCTCTATGTAATGCAGTATTATTTCATCTGAAGCATGTTCATTTTAAGGCGAGAGACTGCAGAAGGGTGGCTGGTATTAATTTGTGATTTATCTATTTCTGGGAAAAATTAGGAAAATGGCCTTGTCTTTGGATTAGTTTAGGCTTATTTAATCTTTAGTCAAAGAATCTCCCTGTATTCGTTTCCTGGGGCTGCCGTAATGAATTACCACAAACTCAGTAGCTTAAAACGATAGAAGTTTTATTCTGTCACAGAAATCAAGTGTTGGCAGGGCCACATTCCCTTTGAAGCCCCTGGCGGGGTGGGGTGGGGTGGGACCCTTCCTTTCCTCCTCCAGCTTCCGGAGGCCCCTGCCCTTCCTTGGTCTGTGATGGTATCACCGTCCGTCATCTCATGCCCTCTGTGTCTTCTCCGCTTCTGTCTCTTATAAGGACGTGCACCGTTGGACTCAGAGCCACCTGGTTAACACCGGATGATCTTATCTGAGGTCCTTAATAACATTCGCAGCTCAGTCGGTTAAGCATCCGACATCTGCTCAGGTCACGATCTTGCGGTTCGTGGGTTCGATCCCTGCGGCTCTCTGCTGTCAGCACAGAGTTTGCTTCAGATCTTCTGTCCCCCTCCCTCTGTCCCTCCCCTACTGGTTCTCTCCCTCCCTGTCTCTCTCTCTCTCTTTCTCTCTCAAAATAAATACACTTAAAAAAACCACACATTTGCAAAAGCCCCTTTTCCAAGTCAGGTCACATCCCCAGGTTCCTGGCGGACTTGTCTTTGGGGAGACCACCATTCAACCCCCCGGAGCCCCTCTTCCTATGGAGAATTTTTCCCCAGGGGGGCACATTTTTGTTTTTAATTGGAAAGCAGATCTTTTCGATAATGTGTCTCCCAAGACAGTGGTTCTCAAAGGGTAGACCATGACCGGTAGCGTCAGCCTCACCTGGGAACTTGTTAGAAATGCAGTTTGCCCGGCCCCACGCCAAACCTACTGAATCAGAAACTGGCCTGTAGCCCTGGAGTCTGTTTCAACAGGCCAGCCGGGGGATCCTGCTGTGTCTGAAGTTGGGGAACCTCTGCTGGGTGCCTTCACGGGGGACCACACTCCTCTCCTGTACTGTGTTCCAGTACCCTGACTTGCTGGGCTGACTCAGAGAACTCACGGTTCACTGGGGCTGGAGGGATCAGCCCATCTCAGGCAGAGCTATGAGCCCAGAGGAGCTCCTGACACAGCACCCCACCCCCATCTTTTGGTGAAGGCTAACGGGCCACTAGTCTGGCCTGAGGAAGAGGCATTACCACCCACTGTGGCCCCCCTGGCAGAAGCAGGGTTCTCAGTGACCCTGTGCTCAAAGGGCACTTTGGGAGTGTTACGGGTTGAACTGTGTCCCCCTCACATTCATATGTTGAACCATTACTTCAGAATGTGACCTCGTTTGCAGATAAGGTCATTGCAGATGTGATTAGTTAAGATGAGGCCATGCTGGAGCAGAGTGGGCCCCTCATCTCGTATGACTGCTGTCCTATAAAAAAAGGGGAATTTGGACACATAGACAGATATGCACCCTGGGGGCGGGGGGTTCCATGTGAAGATGAAAGCAGATATGGATTGCCAAAGATGGCCACCAAATCCCCAGACGCAAGTGAGGAGAGAGTCACACAGCAGACTCTTTCTGACAGCCCTCGATGGAACCAACTTGCCTGCACCTTGATCTTGGACCAGTAACCTCCCCAACTGTGAGACAATATGTTTCTATGTTGAACACCCCCCCCCCTCGCCCCCCGTCTTTGGTATTCTGTACAGGAATCTGAGGAAACTAAAACAAGAAGCATTTAGGGTTAATTTTCCTTTGTGAGCTGGCCTGAGTTCTGAACAATTAACTTCAAAAGAACTTTTTGAGCACAACTCATTTGTCAGTTGGGAACTGCCTTATAGCAAAGCAAAAGCTCTATGTCATGTTGACAATTATTTGGGACACATAGTTCTCAGTTCCTGAGAGTGTTCAAGATGATATTTTTAGTGAGTCTTAAGTGATTGTAGTATCTTAAAACAGGTTCTCAGAAGAATTATGTTTTAGCTTTTATAGCACTTTTGACCTTCTTCTTCTTCTTTGTCTTTATTTTCTTTTAGACTTATCCTTTATAAATGTTTTTCCCTTATAATTTCTCATTTGTTCAGAACTATAAATCAATACAATTAGATATGAAGGGCTCAGCTGAAAATAAAAGCAAATTAATGTATATGTTGGAGGAACAGTTTGTGCCATTTTTCTCTTCCAATTAGCCCAATTAGTCAGTGACATCTAGGACTGGTCTTCCAGAAAGAATTACGGGCCAGAAGTCCCGTTCTCCACTTTAATGAGTTGTTCCAAGAGAGCCGGTCATTCTGCATAAATTGATAAGTACGAGATGTTCTGGGTAATAATTCCAAGTGTTTATGCTGCTCTTCCATTGTTCATTAATTTTTGTCAATTAAACTTAAGGCTTTAAAAATTCGAAAGAAGTAACAATTCATTGGTTATGTGCAACTGCTAAGAAAAAGTTATAGTTCTCTAACATAGTACATTTTTTCCTCCCATACCTCTCAATATAGACCATATTGTGTGCGCACATACACATGCATGCACACAGTTATTACTCTTATCCCTAAGTGGGCAAGATTAGGGGAAGCCAACGGAAGAGTCCAAGTCTCTGGAGCTAGTACTTGTTCAGTAGATACCATGCTGCCTAGATTCTCCTGCTGAAAATAAGAGTGTACCTACTTCATGACCGGGAGAGTTTGG
>CM053572.1:137205548-137264593 GCA_028646485.1 Cryptoprocta ferox
CCCCCCCCCCCCCCCCCCCGTTAAGCAATCTCCTGGATATTTTGAGGGCTTCTTTGGATTTGGGATCAGCCCTCTCATGACCTTCATTCTCAGCCTCATCTTCTTGGACTACCCTACAGTCCTTGCTGCTGGTGGCCCACATGGAGAGTCCCCTCCGGTGGACGCTGGCCTCCATCTTTTGGTGAAAACTAAAGGGCTACTACTCTGCCCTGAGAAAGGGGCATTACTGATCCCCTTTGCCTCTCTGTCTCCAAAATAAACCAAGCCCTTCCATTTAGAGCCCACAGTTGAAATCAGCCTGTGTTTGGTAAGGTTCTACTGAATGTCTATGGGTAAAGGAAGGAAAGAATACCAAGAATAGTTTACAATGGTTATAAGATGTGGTTTTCAGAGGCTGTCACCCTCCATGCCTTCTATCCACACATTCAAAGTCCATCCACTACAAGGTCAAAGAGAAGATGGTGTTCCCCTTCACCTCATTGTAAACTTCATCTCTGAAATCTGCATTCTGTGTTCCCATCTCCACCTCTTCCCAGGGGAAGAGATTCTGGGAATATACACTCAACCTAAAAGAAACTGCTCATGCCTCACTGCATGGGGCTCCAAAGATGACCATTTTGGAAGAGGACAGTTCAACACCAGGGTATTATCCAAGGTTCAGGGTTGTTCATGCAAATGATGCCAGCATACATGTTAACAGTCCTATGCAGCTTTCATCCTGTTAAGCCAAATTTATTTCCTTTTATGGCCCAGACTCCAGCATTAGGGGAAGATGCATGTCTTCACAATTTTCCTGAAGTTCCAGGTCTCAAGTTAGAGGATCCAGGGTTTTGTTGGGAAAGATTGACATATATTCTAAATAGGCTATAGCTCTTTCTAAAATTCATACCAAATCAAGAACAATTTCTTTCCTCTCTTCCTTTTCCTTGCCCTCCAGTGAGAAGTCAACAGTGAGAGGCACGGTTCAAACTCAATCATTTGTATTCTGGTTTTGCATCAGGTCACCACATAGTTTTCCCTTGGAACAATGGGCAGGCACTCACTCTATATCTGAGGAACCAGAAGGATGTGTTCAAACAAACGAGCCACCCCCCAGCTTGTACCTTTTGAGAATGTTCTGCAGTTCTAGAAATCTTAGAGTCCAGGTTCAAATAGGCCACCTTCTTACACAAATATCAAGAGCTGTATTTCACAAACTGTGTTGATCTTAACAAAAATCTTGTCAGATAGGTGAAAGATCAATTTTTTAAATTTCCTGAAGCTACACGGAACAAGAGAGCATTTAAAATTGTAGTTGGCCAGGCTTTATGTCCAGAATTTCAGGGTGTGTTGGTGCTGTTCTCCGTGATACCTCCTGGGCATTTTAATGTTCCAAAGTCCTAAATCTTGAAGAAGAAGAGTAATATTCTAGTTCTGTGTGTGGATAGTGTTTTGCATTTCATTGCAAAGCCATGTCGTTCTCCCAATTTTATGTGGATGGTACATGCTTCCTCCCCAGAAGAGTTTAGTTCCTTTAGGAATGTTCATGAGTCACCATGTTAATGATGGTCACAGACTCAAGAGGCTTCAGAGATGAGAGCCACAGTCCTGGTCCCTGCAATGACTCATGGAATGATAGGGAAGGCAAATTTACAAACAAATGAGCATGACACAGAATAAACACTGTAATAGTGAGATTTATACATTATACACCAAACCATATGGTGATATTCTGCCTGGCTAAGTTTCAGTGAAAGCTAAAAGGAAGAAGTTTTTTCTTTCTTTCTTTCTTTTTTTAATTAGGAAGATGAGAAGATCTTCCTAAAGTAGATTAGCAGGGGAAGCTTTTCTAAACATGGAGAATATGAGCCAAGGCCTGGAAATATCTGAAAAGGAACAGCCTCTTCTGTCTAGATTAGAAGGTGGAGAGAATGGAGCTGAGCCTGGAAAGATAAACCAGGGCCGTATTCTGAGGGTCTTGAGTGCCACATTAAGGAGGGTTTGCCTTATTCTACGGTTGATGCAAATTCTTAGGTACTTATGAGTCTGTATGGCAGAGAGGACCTTCCTCTTTCAGGATGTAGAGGTGTCGCTGAGAAGGGGCTGCAGGAAGGGCCATGCAAATGGTTCTCTCTAATGCAGTAGGAGTGGAAGTAAAATTGGGCTTCCTCATCAGAAAGCTGGACTTGTGATACTAGGCTGAAGGCAATGGGGAGAAGCTAGTTGTTGTGTTGATTTGGACCATCAGCATAGAAGTGATAGATAAATGTATTAGAAACCAGTTGACATAAATAGAATAGTGTTATTTATGAGGTGTCAAGAGGAAAAGTATCATGGCAGAAACCAGAACGGGGTAGTGAGAGATGGAAAGGTTAGCTACCTGTGAGGTGATAAGATGGAAGAGGTGGAGAGTTTCAACAAAGAGGAAGTGATCAAATATAGAAGAGTTCCAGAAAAACAGTAGTAGAAAACCATCCACTGGATTTGGCAATTAAAGAACTAGAAACTTCTTCCAAGGTAGAATGATTTGGGGGGAGGGAGAATTGCAGGGGTTGAGAACAAAAGGGCAGGGGAATGTTGAGGCTCCAATTGGAGACAATTGTTTCATGAATATTTAATAGTATGAATGCATATGTACTAAGGACTTATGTCTATACTCATCAATTACTCTGAGCTAATTATATGATCTGGGCAACACAAGTAGCCCTCCCCCCCCTCTTAAAGTAGCTTCTCTCCTTTAGTTTCTGGGAGGAGGCATATCACTGCTCATTAGCTAGGGCCAATGCAGTCATTTGTAGTGTTTGAAATGGTACTGGTATGTAGGGGAAGAAACACCTCTCTTAAAATTGTGAAAGACCCTATTCTCAGAGAGTGAAAAATCCACATGTAACTCTGACATAACCTGCGTAGTCATTTGCTGGGGCTGCTGTTAACAAACTACCCAGATTGGGTGGTTTAAACAGCAGAGATTTAATTTCTCATGGAATTTTCCAGAGGCCAGAATTCTGAAATCAAGGTGTCCTTGGGGTTGGTTCCTTTTGAGGAATGTGAGAGGCTGTCGTAGGCCTCTCTCCCTGGCTTGTAGATGACTGTCTTCTCTTGTGTCCTTGCATGGTTTCCCTCTGTTCGTTTGTGTATCTATGTCCAAATTCTGTTTTTTTTAAGTTTATTTATTTATTTTGAGAGAGACAGAGAGAGTGTGAGTGGGTGAGGGGCAGAGAGAAAGGGAGAGAGGGAGAATCCCAAGCAGGCTCCGCATCATCAGCATGCAGAGCCTGATGTGGGGCTTGAACTCACGATACTGTGAGATCATGACCTGAGCCAAATTCAAGAGTTGGACACTTAACCGACTGAGCCACTTGGGTGCCCCCAAATTCTGTTTTTAAATAAGAACACCAGTCATATGGAATTATAACCTCATTTGAAATCACCTCATTTTAACTTAGTTACTTTTTAAAGACACCATCTCCAAATATAATCACACTCTGAGGTGCTGGGGTTACGACTTTATCATATGAATTTTGGGGGACATAATTCAACCATGGCACCCATCTTATGCAATAAACTGTAGATGAGTATTTGGGGAGTTTTAGACACACTTAGAACCAGAGGCAGATTATCAACAGGGGCCCCGAGAACGAGAGTGGGAAGCAGGACATTTCCTGTGTGGGAACTTCGCTGTCTGCAGGACAGGATGCCTGGAGCAGCAGACATGTTTTCATCTCTTTGAAAGGTTTGTCTGTATCCCTATGACTTGATGTCACTATCCCTAAAAATCATTCCACAGTCTCCTCTTGTCCTCACTGCATGCTCATCAAACAGTCTTTTATTTATAATTTGACTGACTGTTGGAATTTTCAAGGAGGTGAGAATGTGCTGACCACAAGAGGTGAACCTCATGGTGAGTAAAGAGTTCTTTTTAAATTTTTTTCAAGATTTTGTTTTCAAGCAATCTCTACATTCAACGTGGGGCTTAAACCCACAGCCCCAAGATCAAGAGTCTCACACTCTACCGACTGAGCCAGCCAGGTGGCTGAGTAAAGAGTTCTTTTGAGGTGAATTAAGAAACCATTGTTTTCCCCTCCCCATGGTCCTCTGAGGAAAAAGAGTTAGGGAGAGGGAGGGAGACAAAGCACAAGAGATTCTTGAATACCGAAAAGAAACTGAGGGCGGAAGGAGGAGGGGGAAAGGGGAAGGGAGGTGATGGTCATGGTGGAGGACACTTGTGGGGAGGAGCACTGGGTGTTATATGGAAACCAACCTGACAATCAACTATAAAGTTAAAAAAAAATTGTTTTCATTTATGGATCAGCCTCTTGAGGACAGCTGGAGTCAGTCCCTGGGAGACGTCTGGTGCCTGGCAGAGCTGGAGGTCAAGTCACCTTCCACAGTGCTCTTCTCCCAGAAGTCTTGGCTCTGCCTGGTCTTCTCAGACAGCTTCTGTGGCTCTATTCACTGCAGATGCAACACTTATCAATCCTTTTCATAAAGGACCTTGTGGGAAGACTTTGAACCATTTGCTAAAATTAGATTTTTGGATTACTGATGGCTTTTTATTACCCATATGCTGTCTGTCTCCTATTGCCACAAGTAATGGAAATGCGAAGGTAACTTGGCAGTGTTACACAGCATTATCTATCATTGTGTATTTCCATGGTCTTTGTGGTTTTGTTACTTTATGGTGGCATCTCATCAGACCAAGACCTCTCCCAAGAAATCACTTGTTAAAAAAAATCATTGTTATAGACACAGTGTGTGTGTATAGAGTGGCTATTGTTGGAAATGCCTACATTCAAGATGGCCTTTCTTACCCTCCCCCACAAGTGCTGAGCGTAGGATTCTCTTGCCCTGAGCAAGTGCAGTTTCTCTCTCTCACTCATGCTTCCCTTTCTCATTTGCCTTAAGGGGGTCTTGTGCCCTGAAAGTAATTTTTTTGTTCAATAAGCCTGACCCATAAATCCACTAAGAGTTATTAATGTTCTTATGACTTCTGCACCAGACAGTGGCTGTATCTTTGACCTATGATTCAGTAGATATCTTCTGAATAGTGGAAAACTGGAATTGTAGAGGTGAAATATTTATATACTTTCCTTCACCCAAGATTTCAAGGACGAATAGGAAGAAGGTGAATACATCCTGAAAAAAAAGTCTAAAGAACAATGGATATGAGCTACTTAAAGAGAATAAAGAAGCTAATAGGATGGTATTAATGATTAATTTGAAGAACTATAGGTATGATTGTTTCTGTGCATTGTATTAGTAAATTTTTGTACTTTTCATATTAAAATACTTTTTGATTCTGTTAGTCAGGGTTCTCCAGGATATGTGTGTGTGTGTGTGTGTGTGTGTGTGTGTGTGTGTCTGTGAGTGTGTGTGTTTACTGCCAAGTTCAAAACTTTTTTAGTTCAAGTCTGAAGACCATCAGGCTGGAGACCCAGGAAAGAGCTGAGTCAGACCATGAATCTGAAGACTGTTACACTGTTAAGGGAAGAGCAGATGTCACAACTCAAGTCTGAAGATTGTCTTCTGGAAAAATCCTTTCTTATTCCAAGGAGGTCAGTCTTTTGGTCTGGTAAGGACCTCAGTTGGTTGGGTAAGGCCCAACTACATTATGGAGGGCAATTTGCTTTAGTTGAAGTCCACCAATTTAAACGTAAATGTCATAAAAAACAACAACAATACAGAAACATCTAGAATAATATTTGATCACATATCTGGGCACCACGTTCCAGCCAAGTTGACACCTAAAATTAACTATCACAGGCATATTCTCCAAAAGTATAAAAGCATTTGATTGCAATTATATAGATAGTAACTTTTTAATTTTGACAGGATGGTTGACTTCTCCTGTATAAATAGCAAAGAAGGGACAGTCACAGGAGCCCATGGTCAGGTGGAGTAGAATCAGGGGGGATGGTTCCCTTTTAATATTTCAATGAAGTTTGAATTTTAGAACCCTTTTGGGGCTCCTTCTTGGCTCAGTCAGTTAAGTGTCTGACTTCAGCTTAGGTCATGATCTCACGGTTCACGAGTTCAAGCCCCACGTAGGGCTCTGTACTGTCAGTGCTGTCAGTGCAGAGCCTGTTTCAGATACTCTGTCTCCCTCTCTCTCTGCCCCTTCCCTGCTCACTCTTTCTCTCTCAAAGATAAATAAAACATTTAGATCCCTTTTGAGTGCATGCATTCAGTGTAAGTCCACGAAGCATACATGGCTCTGATTGTATGTGTGTTCAGCTTCACCTAAACCTTTAGAAAACTTTGGGTTGGATGCAAGGACACTTATTGGGAAGAATAACCAGCTGGTGATGATGCCAACTTATGTCAATTTGAACTTGAAAAAAATGATATTGTTCTAGAATCTATAAGCTTCAACATTTGTATCAGTAACTTGAATGAAGATAGGCAGGTGTGCCTTATAATTTTTTGATATGATGAATCTGGACTGGACAGTGGATAAATAAGACCATAAACAAGGGTCCAGGATAATGTGGAGAGGTTCAAATGTAGAACTGAATTAAGTGGAAACTTACAAGAGCACATTTGTGATCCTATTCTTGGCTTCTCAAGCACATCTGCAAACTGTAGCAAGGTGGGGTTGTGCCTTGGTAATGTGGGACGTGTAAAAAAGATTTAGGGGACTTGAGGTGAGAGTGGATTTGATGAATTTGCCAGAGCAAACTGGGTGGATTGAAGACCTGAGCCGAGTTTGCCTGTCAAGTCAGCATTGCCGGCTGGGAGAGGGCACTGCTCACCAGAAAGTCACAGAACAATTGGCCACTTCGTTTACTCGTTACATACTTAACTGGCATTGCTCAAAGGGGCTTCCATTTAAAAATTGCTAGAAAGCCGAGTGCTTGGTGAGATATTTCCCTATGACCTTTCTTGTTACTGTCACATTATTTAGAAAACCAGCACTCAGAATTTGCTTCCACAGTGGAAGTCTTTATAGTATAAATCCATTTGTTATGCCAAATGCATCTCTATTAGTATATTTTAGCTTAAATCAATTATATAAGTGCTTCGTAAGAACATTTATTTTGCCCAGTGTTTCACCAGTATCAAGGATTTTAGAAAGTGTTTGATCTTTCTTTTTCTGAAACTCTTATAAGAGTGATGGGTTTACTAAAATTTACAGTGAAGCTAACCTGATTACTCTGAGCTATTTTTTTTAAGAGGATTAGACTATTCAAGGGCAGATGGATTCTAATCCCATGACTAATGTTTTGGCCAATATAGTACAATGCTTTTTGATTATGAAAATCGGTTAGTAACCATTTCAGTATGCTCCATCCTTTGCTGCTTATGACAAACAGTACTAAAATGTTTCTCTTGGAACTTGGTTGTAGATCAGCTCCATATTCCTGAATTAATCACTGTTTGTAGGGCAACTTGCCATGTTGCAGAAGGGACCTAGGGGTAAAGTTCTTTGGCTGTTGACAATGGTGGGAGACTCATTATAGCCAAGTGTTTCCCATTATTTAATCAAGGTCAAATACAGAAAATGGAGTAGGGTGGTGGTGGTAATAATCATCTCTGAGGGTCTGGTTTCTGCCAGGATAGAATTAAGTGTCCAGGCTGAAGTTTCCAAATGTTTTTTTTTTTGCCTAAAATAAAGCAACTTCCTTGAGTTTAAGATCATCAATGTGCTAAAATTTACAACGGTGACAAGTTTTAGGAGAGTGGTTAATTAACATTACTTCTCAAGGTAAAGGGATATCTCACGGATTTGGTAACTAAATTTGTGGACCCAAAGGCTTTTAGTCTGATAAAAGAAAACCTGAGGTTACTTTTGTACCAAAGGAAATCTGGAAATGTGGCTTCATTAGCAAAGTAGCAGATTTTTCTGAGAGATGTTGAGAATTTATGAAGACAAGAGAATCAAATATTTGAAATCGTAGCTATAGTGGTGAAAACAAACTCATGCTCCATGCTGATCCTCCCCTCCCCCTACTTGTTCCTTGATTGGATCTTTCACCATGATTTACTAGTTGAAAGCACCACCAGTTAGCTCAAGCCAGAACATCAGGCATCATCCTTTACACTTTCTTCTTGCAGAATTTTTCTATCCAATCAATTGCTATGTCTTATTGATTGTATTTCCTAATAACCATTGTAGGAGTTCAGAACAAGAATTGCCCCAATATGTCTCATGTTGGCACACAGATTATTCTGAGCTGAAACAATCAAGGCCCAAAGAAGTTTTGACCTTCCCCCTGACGGCCCAACAGAATTCAAATAGAGGACCTGCCCCCAGGAAGAGAGCTACCACATAGATAAGTACATTATAATATGAACTGGGGGTGGTAGACAAGGAGGAACTTAGCAAAGTCCTGTTTGATCAAAATCTTCTCTACGTCCCATTGCTCTGTAAGGCCTAGCAAATGTTTGCTTACCAAACCTTTACTCTTTTTCATTTTTCTATGGATTATCTTCCTTCCCTTTAAAGTTCCAGAACCCTGCCTCGCTTCTCCTTAGTTCAGGATGACACATATACCTCATTTTGCCTGACTGTCTTTGGAATCTCTCATGTTTATGTGGATTACATAATTAAATTTGATTTTTTTCTCCCCTGTTGATCTGTCTCATGTCAGTGTAACTCATAGACCAGCCAGAAGAAGAATGTTTGCTTCCCAGTACCATCCACTTCTCTCTACCCCCACACCACCATTTTGGGTGAAGTCACAATCATACCTTCTGTGGGTTATAGAAACAGCAATCAAAAATTGCCTCCCCAAGTTCCCCTTCTCTCCCTTCAGTTTCTTCTTGAAGCTGCAGCAGACCTGGGTTTTTAAAATGCAGATTTGACTATCTTGTCCCCCTGTGTAAACCACTCAATGGCTCCCCATTGGTGCTAAGGTCTAACCCTAGATGCTCACTATGACCCATAGAGCCTCCATTACTTGCCCATTTACTCCTGTAGCTTCTTCCTCCTTTACTCTCATTCTCTGTGCTCCATGCTACCCTTCCTTCAGTGTCTTGAACTGAGGCCTTCCAACTCAGAGCCTGCACGCATGTTTCCTCTGCTTGGATCGTGCTCCTCCTGCTTCTACCTTCCAGACTTCTACCATGCTGACACCTACTCATGTGTCAGCTCCCAAGGTGACAGTAGCTGCCCAAACTAGCCTTTCCTGGCACAGCATTCTGGGTTGGATCTCCTGGTCATGTGCCCACATAGTACTCAGTACTTTTCCTTTGTGCATCATTGTAATGAAATCATTATTTAACTAGTTGTTTGGTGTCTCTCTCCCAGCTAAACTGTAAGCTCCCTGGGGGCAGGTACTGTGTCTGTTACGTCTCCTTTATACCAGAGCTATGGTGCCTACCATATCACAGGGATTCACTACCTTGAATAAAGAAATAAATGAAAATTTGGGATATGTGGTTACTATGCTAGGGGGAGCTGTCATATGAGCTACAAAGCTCAGGAACCAAGAAATATATATGTATAGCTTGCATGGTAGCATCATGTGAGTGAATGTTAGCCCAGTGCGTTTCTACTCTGCAGCTATCCATGGCCCTTTTGGTACATCTCAGCCACTCTGCGATCACTCCCTAAGGCAATGGGTGTTTCGAGCAGAGAGTAGAGAAAAGCAGACAGGATCTCTTTCTGGCTTGTGAGTTGTGGAAACTGAATATGGGAACATAAAGAATATATCTGGTCTTTATGGCCAGTTCCTAGTATGAGACTTCAAAACCTTTGGAATTTCCAGCATGATGAGAGTGTCTTTTGTTATTTATAATGAGCCCTTTCCAACCACACTTGAGTTTATGCTAATGAGGTGACTCAAGGTGGGTGGACCCTTAGATATAAGATTGGGCTGGCCCATCCCTGAAAGACCCGGGGTCTAGGAAAGGAGAGGGGCTAGACAGAGCTCTGTCACATGGCCATGATGTAATAAGACCCCAGTAAGACTCTGGACACCCAAAGCAGGAAGAGCTTCCTGTTTGGTGAACCCATTGATATGCTGTGGAGGTGGCGTGCCCTGACTCCATGGGGAGAGGTCATGGGAGCTTTACATCTGGCATCCCCCCCCCCCGCCCAGATTTTGTCCCCTGCATCCCTGACATCTGGGTGTTTCTAAGTTCTGTCCTTTAATAAAACTTTAATAGTAAGTGCATTGCTCTCAGTGAGCTCCTTAACTCTGAAGGGGTCATGGGATCCTCCAAATTTTTAGGCAGTCAGTGTGGGCAGCCCTGAAACATACACTTGCCATCTGAAGTGGGGGTAGTCTTATGAAATCTTTGCCCTTAAACCATGGAGTCTGCCCCAGCTCTGGGGACTTAGTGTCAGAGTTGAACTGAATGGCAAGAGATCCAGTTGGGGGTCAGAGAATTGGTGTCAGGACAATAAAAGAGGAGATTTAGGGCAACAATCCCAGCAGATTTCCTTTCCTTTAGGGCCAGAACAACTGTCGTGGGGAAGCAGTGGGGCACAGATGTTGGTGGACCCCTGAAAAGGGAGCCCCAGTGCCCTGCCTTCCTAAGGTAGGTGCCATCAGAGTCAGACACTTCAGGTAGTTTTGTAGGACACGAGAGCAGAGCAGTCCTGTGCCTCCAGATTAAAGATCCCAGGAAGGGGCTGCCTGTCCCATGAAGCCCTGAGGAAATTTCTCAGGATTTATTCTAGGCAGCGGGAGTTGCCTGAAACTGGGGCTGCTGGAAGGACATGGAAGTAGCAAGAAAGAGCCAATGGGCACGCGATGTGGAAAGTTGGATCACAAGGGGCTTCGCAGGACTGAGGGTGTGGATGGGCTCTAGGGAACTCACATTTTAACAACCAAGTGGTGCATTCCTGTGTTTGTGTGCACGTGTGAAGATATGTAAACCCTACATCTCCTATCTTGTTAAAATCTCTCAATGCCTAATGTTTATATAATTTATGTCAAAATGCAGAACTAGAATCACATTTACCTATGTCTCTTATTACTTTGCAGTTTGATCTGTTGTGACAGGCAGAATAATGGTCCCCAAAGAGGTTCATGTGTGAATCCCAGGAATTTGTGAATGTTACCCTATCCAACAAAAGGAACTTGTAAATATGATTTAGTTAAGGATTTTGCTATGGAAGATTATCCTAGATTATCCAGGTGGGTCCAGTGTAATCACAGGGGTCCTTATAAGAGGGAAACAGGAAGGTCAGAGTCAGAGAAGATGTGATGACAGAAGCAGAGGTCAAAGAGAGAGATTTGAAGATGCTACATGCCTGGCCTTGAAGATGAAGGGAGGGACCATGAACTAAGGAATACAGGTGGCATCTGGCTTCTAGAACTGCAAGATAATACATTTATCTTTGTTGTTTTAAGTCACTAAGATCGCAGTCATTTGTTACAGCAGGACACTAAAACAATCTTTCACTTAAAATATGTGATAAACATTTTCCATGTCCATGGATGTATTCCTTTAGCCCCATTTTAATGACTCCATGGTTTCCCATTATAAAGCTGTATCATAATTTATTTACTCATCTTCTGTGGTTGGACATTTAGGCTGCTTTTAGGTTTCTTTTTTCTTTTTGCTATAGTAAACACCCCTGCAATTAATATCCTTGACATATGTCCTTCTGCACTTCTCTGATATTTCCTTAGGATCGATCTCTAGAAGTGCAGTTCTAGGAAATGCACATTTTAAAGGTTTGTGACACACATCTGACATTTGATTTTGGGGGAGGAAGACCTTCCAAGTCTGTTGGTTGATGGTTGGGTCCTTCACTTTCATTTAAGAAAGTAGGTCTGCTGAAATAGAACGTCCCTTTATGTTTGGACCAATCCTTTCTTCCTCCTCCATCTGCAAAGAGGAGAAAAGGAAGATGTTAAAATAGTGCCAGAAGGGGCCTGATTTACCAACAGGCAGTGAGCAGGGTCTTGTCTAGGAATACCGTGTAGGCAGCAGAGGCCGACATCTTGCAAGAGTTGAACCCATGAGTCACCCACACTTAAATATACCAATGGATTCTCTAAAATGTTTGCCTCTGGATGTGAATTTGCTCACCTGCTCCTGGGGCTGTGTTCAGGGACACTGTCCGATCCTCCATGGGCACAAGGTGATGACAACTGAATGCTGAGTGGAGAGAGGTTTGCTGTGAATTCCCAAGAGCATTTGTTATGCATGTTAATCACATCTCTAGACAGGGTTACTTGAAAATAAAGACACTACTAGAGTTAATCAGGGACAAAGGATTAATATGACAAGGGCATTGCATTGGGAAAAGTGGTGATTAATCCAGAATTTGAACAGTTGGGGGGTTTAATTTGGAAATAAATGCAAAATAGACACCTTTCTTTGCTTCTAAAATATGAAGGCTAACTCAGAAGTGACCAGGATGCAAGATGAGGAAAAGGGGAGAGAGAGACTCCAGGGGGTAGGAGAATGTATGCAGATGGTAATTTGCCCAATCTTAAATATGCTAATATGGGTTAGTTCCTTAGGCAACAGGTCCTAGCCTGTTATGCCCTGTTATGTATGGCCCTGTCATGCATATTACCCTGGTGCTGTGAATAAGCTTTTCCAGTAAATTTATTATTAATCACCTATGTATAAATGGTATTAGCTGCTATACATTTTTTAAGTAAATAGCCACATATACACCCTCAAGGGACTGTTGACCGCATCGCCAAGAAAGCCTATATTTATAAAAAGCCAAAGAAATAAAAATAAATCTGGATATTTATCTTCATGTTGTGAAATATAGTTACTTTGGAATACCCAAATTTTGAATGTTTCAGTTTTCTTCTGCATATTTTGATTACTTGATATGGGGAACATCCTTTTTCCTTATGTCTCCTCCTTAGGCAAAGCAGGCCTGGGGGAAGGGGGTTATGATGCCTGTGCATCCTGGAACCCCTCTGTTATAATAACCCACCATGATTTCTGTAGCTGAAAACAGCACAAATTTATTATCTCCCAGTTCCCGAGGCCAAAAGTACAAAATCAAGGTGTCAGTAGGGCCATGCCCCCTGAGAGCTTTAGGGAAGGATCTTTCCTCACCTCTTTCAGGTTTTGGTGGCTTCAGGAGTTCCTTGGCCTGTGGCTGTGTCCGTCCAATCCCTGCCTCTGTCTTCACAGGGCCAGTTCTTCCTCTTCTGGTCTTCTCCTCTTCTGTCTCCTTTAGGGACACTGTCATTGAATGAAGAGCTGGCCTGGGTAATCTAGAATGATCTTCTCTCCAGACCCTTAAATCACACCGGTAAGGATCCTTTTTTCCAAATGAGGTCACATCACAGGTAATGGGGTTTAGAATATGGACATACTTTTTGAGGGGCCATCAGTCAACTCATTGCACTCTCCTGTCCCCTGGAGGCGGATGTGGACAGAGTAGATAGTGGCTGCTTGGTTTACTTGCCTGGGGGACTGAATACACAGTGGACAATGGCCAGACCATATATATATAAATAGAACTCTGACCCACAACCTGTAGCAGCCTGCCCAGGAAACCAACCCATTATCTCCATGGCAGCCCAGGAAGCCAGCCTTGTGGGAAGTCAGACCACTATCTCTAGTCGTAATCCAGGAAGCCAAGCAATAATCCTATAATAGTCAGCCCCAAATGGTCAGGACTTGATTAAGAACTGGCACCTTCCCTAATTTTTATTCTCACTCTGATTCAGGACTGGTCAGAGAAGCCACATGTGGACCTTTGACCAATCACAAAGGATACCCGGCTTCCACTTAGCCCACCCCCGGCTCCCCCGTGCCCACAGCCTCCAATCAGGGCACACTGAAGCCTCCCCTGGTTTCCCCGTGAAGCTTTCCTGCCCATCTGCCTGCCTTTGAGTCTCTGCCCAAACTCGAGTGATGGCGGCCAACTCCCTTGCTCTAGCAAGTTCAGGATAAATTAGCCTTTGCTTTTTTTCTTTGACTGGTTTTCATCTATTCCCACATGCCTTTGCTATTCCTCTGACTGTACCAGGCAGACATTCTCCGCTGGGTGTTATTCTGCCTTTCATATCTCCTTCTACACCTTAGCGTCTATCTGCTGCTGGGAAAGAGCCATGTCATGCTGGTAGAACAGGGTGGTGGTGGAGGACAGAACGGCAAGGGTTAGTGAGCAAAGGGCTGAGTGGTAGCAGCATCACCAGGGAGCAGAAACAATAAGAACTATGACAAGATGCCAGGACGCACCACAGAAGCCATTCAGACCCCCCCTTGAGATCTGTGCTTATTAAAAGCTACTTGTATATGCAACCCAAGCATTTTTATAAGTCATGTTATTTTTCAGATTTCTTTTTCTCTGGCCTTTCCTTAGTTAACAAATGGTGTTGTGCTTGGAATATACCATTATGTATTTCCTACTACCCTGTATTTCTGGGAAGCCGACTGGATGGCCCACAGGAGAAAGATGGGTCTTTTAGGTGCACGTGACTGTATGAAGCTGGGTGTGGGAAGAATGGAAGTAAAGCCAGAGGGGTTAGCCTCTAAAAGTGGCAAATCAGGGATGCAGAGAGGAGAAACGTGCCATAGTGTGAGAAGGCGTGAGGGGCCATGTGGTTTAATGCAGAGAGCGCAGGGCTGCAAGTCAGGTGATGGGGTGATGTGAAACAAAGCATCAATTTATCAGACTCTGGCGGTTCCCTTTCCTCCATAATTCATGCTCCGGTACTAGTCTGACATTTGCCCAATGAGACAATAAGTCTAAGGCTCTGTTTTTTCACGTGGAAGGTCTCTGTTGTCATTAAAAACATTCTGGAGTCGGGGGGGACCCCTGGCTCTAACCTCCATGTGGGCAGGTGGGGACAGTGCTTCTGTTGATCAGCTCCCCTGAGCCTTGTGAAGGGTTTCCTGAGAGTCTGGGGCAGCCAGAGGGGACCAGCCAGGCGCGGAGATCTGTGTCTCGTGCCAACCCAAATAACCCCACGTTTATGACTTTTACTTGTTGGGTGTTGGGCTTCTACCTGCATTTCATTCTAAGAAATATTCTTTTAGCTAAACGTTGTGAAAACATCGCAGCCGAGTATTGTGGGGGAGGTGAGCCAGCCAGCCAGTGACTGTAGGTTCTCTCGCCCAGAAAAGTCCGGCTTTCCCATCCTCTGCTCAACCCCTGGCTCGGTGTCAGGAAATAGGTGACCATGTACCACTCTCTCACCTGGTTCAGAGGTGTTGGGAGCCCTCATCGGTCAGGCTGTGCTCACATCATTGGCTGATCATGGTGTGAAAATTAGCACAGACTTTATTTAAGGTTTTACAGCCTCCCTGGAGAGAAGGCATAATTAATCCTGATCTTACAGATGAAAAGCTGGAAATGCAAGCTATTTAAAGGACCCCCTACAGGACACCGGATGGGTCCTCAGGAAGGAAGGCCAGGGTGGAACGGCAGCCTGTAATACCCAAGCCGGGAGTCACCAGGCTCCCATGATGCCTTTTTGTGCAACTGCCTTTTGAACTTCAGTTGCTGCCCCCGATTGGGAAGATAGTAGCCACAAATTGCTAATTCTTGTGATGAACAGAACTAACACTTGACCTCTTGATAATGAGGATAGGCTTTCAGCACTGAATTCCTACACCAGAAGCAAGTACAGTCAAAAGGAAGACAGGGTCTGTACTCCTTGCTCAGTCCCCTCTGTTGATCCAGACCCTGCAGGCACATGTGTGAATGGCCATGAACCCTGGGCAGCCCTGCAGTGCTATAACAGGCAAGAGCTTGCTGAAGACTGTAGCCATTATCCCATCAGGACAGAGGGCAGGGAGGGGTGGGGCCTCTCTCTGGCTTTAAGCCAGGTATCTTTTCCCCCCTTGGCTGCTAAAGCAAATTACCACAAATTTAGTGGTTTAAAACAGCAGATAGTTATTCTGTTACAGTTCCAGGGATTACAGAAATCTGAAATGCGTCTCAGCCCGCTAAAATCAAGATGTCGCCAGGGCTCATTCCTCCTGGAGGCTCCAGGGGGTAACCTGTCCTTGGTGCTTCCAGCTTCTAAGGCTGCTCATTCCTGGGTTGCACCCAACCAGTTTATAAGCCTGAGCCCACCTGGATGACCGAGGATTGTCCCACCATCTCAAGCTCTGCAATCACGTCTGCAGCGTTCTTCTGACATACAGGGTAACACTTTCACATGGTCTGGGGACTGGTACATGGACACCTTGGGAGTCATCGTTCAGCTACCACACCAGGCAGTTCTCAGAGTTGTGGGTGGTTCAGAATGAATCCAGCTCTGGGACCTGACCAGAGCCTCTGATGCCACAGTAGGATTTTCAGAGTAGAGCATGGAGAAGAAGGTGCGGAAGCCCCGGGCTAGCAATCTCCTCAGGAATCAACTCTTGGACTAGAAAGTGTCACAACGACCTAGAGATTCGCTAGGTGCTTTCTGCCATGTGCCCAGACCCCTGGAGACAACATGAAGGAGGGTGAAGACCTGGCTTGTCCCTGACCCTCCACACTTGCAAGCAGGTCCCTTGGTGTTGGTTTTCTCCTCTGTGACAGAAGTGTGACTCAAAATGCCAACACATGCCAAAGCCTTGTTTTAATCATTTTACTTCGATCATTCTTTTTAAAAAGTATATCTATGATTTCTTTCTAGCAATAATTACAATACATGTCAAGGGAAGAATGTTTGAATAATTCAGAAATCCATGTATTAATCAGGCCCGCTCATCTATGCACCAAAGACACTGCCACCTTCTTTTCTAGGCAAACACACACATGCACATACATTGGCAACTGGAATCAACCATTGTATAAGCATATAATATATGTTGTTTTAGTGTTTATTTATTTTTGAGAGAGAGAGAGAGACAGACAGAGAGAGAGAGAGCAGAGGAGGGGCAGAGAGAAAGGGAGACACAGAATCCAAAGCAGGCTCCAGGCTCTGAGCTGTCAGCACAGAGCCCAAAGCGGGGCTGAAAACCATGAACCAGGAGATCATGACCTGAGCTGAAGTTGGACACTTAATCAACTGAGCCACGCAGGCACCCCAGCATGTAACATATTTTTGCACTAGCTATTCAACTACTGTTATGGGAAAATAGCAGTTGTGATTCATTAACCAGTGTGGTATACCTCCAGACACACACATTTTGGTGCTTTTCACACCTACTTTTCCTTGCTCTCAGGTTTCCACGGAGTGGGGACCTCCTCATTCTTTTTTTCACTAAAAGCCAATGGTAGTGAACACGGCACCTATCTTACTGCTTGAGTGTCTTAGATGGCTTTTAGAATTTATGAGGAGACAATAGTCTTGTGATTTAAGGCTATTGATTTGCAAGAATTGGGCCTTTTGAAAGAGAAAAAGGTGTTTGAGATTCAATGACTTGGCTTTGGCTGTCAAAAGCTAAGTGAGTCCCTGTGTGTAGATTTATAAAGTTTATACTATAAAAAATGGATTTGGGGGAAATGCAGAAAAGAGCCAGGCTACCCTGTCACCCTGCTGGGTAGAGATTCAGTGCTTGGTACAGGTACAAGCTGGGGGACTGGAGAGGATGGGAGCAGAAAGCGAGGTCTGTGGTCCAGGGAGCAAGGGGCTGGGTCCAGAGACCGGAGAGTCCACCATATTGGTCACACTCCAATCTTGGAAACATGCAGCACTTGTTCTGTCTCCGTCTGCACGAGCTGTCAGGTGTTCCTGTAGAATTTCAGGCAACTTGGCTGATTCAATTCACTTCAAAATCATGGCTTCAAACTTCCAGTGACCTCCCAAGGCTGCTCACCAAACCTTTCTCTTTTTTTTCCCCCTTGGGATATCTGCTCTCCATTCTCTGGGACAACTATTTCATGCCTCAATTTTTCTCCTTAAATCTCCAAGCCCCTCTTCCTTCCCATCCCTTCCACAACCAGGTCATCAGCAAGTTAGCTGATGAAAATAGAAGAATTAGATGGAAACATCTTAATTTAGCACCGTCAAATCGAGAGACCTGCAAGCCCTGGAAATACTTGTCCTTTTTCCCTCCCCAGGCCTCTGTTGTCCGGAGGGCATCATTCCCACTGTTTTCTCAAGGATTTAACTCACTTCATGTTCCTTGCCTTCCTTCCTGTGACTTCAGTTTCTCTCCGCTGGAGTATTTTTCACAGCATACAAACAGGCTGTGGTTTTTCTGATCCACTTAAGTCTTCTTTGACCCTCTCCTGCTGCAGTTAGCACCCCATCATTCTGCCCCGTTTCACAGCAGACATCCTCAATCTCTTAAGCATTGTATACACACGCTGTCTCCATTTGTTTACGGTGGCAGACCCTTCTCATCTGGTTTTCACCTACTTTTGTTTTGATGGGCTCTCTTCAAGTTCACCAGTGGTCTCCACATTCCATTTCATTCTGTTTCTCACTCTAATTGGGACAGAGATTGACTCTTTTTCTGGAAGACCCTCTCTCATGCTCCAGGATTTCTTCTGATCTGGCATCTTTCTCTTTCCCATCTCTTGTTCTGCTGCTTCTCCCCAACTGCAACTGTTTGAGGGCTGTAGGGCTCACTTTTTGTTTCCTTACTCTCTCTGCCCTTGAGAAGTCAGATGTGTCCTCTTGACCCCCACGTATAAATCTCTAGCCCAGATGTGTGATGTGAACCTGAGACCCCTGCATCTGACCATTAGCTTGAAACATCTGGTCTGTTGGCTCACGGGCACCTCAGTTGTCATGTGGTTCTCCATTTCCATAATCAGTGAATGACACCCCCACCAGCCAGCCACCCATCGAGGCTGCTTCCCCACCCCCCTCCTCATGCAAGCCATCCATATATTCTGCCATATCCCTTGCCAAGGTACATTTGCTTTTCTCTACCACTGCCATTTCTTTGTTCCAAACTTCTCTTTTTATTTTATTTTATTTTTAAAATTTTTTAAAATTTATTTTTGAGAGAGAGAGAGAGAGACAGCATGAGCAGGGGAGGATTAGAGAGAGAGGGAGACACAGAATCTGAAGACAGGCTCTAGGCTCTGAGCTAGCTGTCAGCACAGAGCCTGACGTGGGGCTCGAACCCACGAACCGTGAGATCATGACCTGAGCCAAAGTCGGACACTTAACCAACTGAGCCACCCCGGTGCCCCCAAACTTTTCTTTTAAAATATTTATTTATTTTTGAGAGAGAGAGACAGACAGAGCATGAGTTGGGGAGGGGCAGAGAGAGAGGGAGACACAGAATTGGAAGCAGGGCTCAGGCTCTGAGCTGTCTGCAGAGCCTGACACGGGGCTTGAACCCGTGAACCCTGAGGTCATGACCTGAGCTGAAGTCAACGCTTAACTGACTGAGCCACCCAGGTGCCCGTATTCCAACCTTCTTGACATCTCACCTGGGCCACCATAGCAGCGTTATGACTCTGACTCTTTTTCTGTTCTATTTTCTATAGAGGTCATCAGTGCCCATTTTGCTCCCCTTTACATTTAAAGTAAAATCCCAGTTCCCGCCATCACTTACAGGGCACTCTCATGCACCTCTGCCCACCTGGCTAACTTGTTCTCCTCTGTCTCATGTACACTCCACTTTGGCTGTGCTGGGGCTTTCCCACCCTAGGTGCGTTGCACATACTCTTTTCTCTCCCCCAGGACTTCTCAACCTTGGCACTGCTAACACTTGGGACTGCATAATTCTTTGTTGTGGGGGTCTGACATATGTATTATAGAGTGTTTGGGAGTGTCCCTGGCTTCTACCAAGTAGACCTCAGTAGCATCCCCCCATGCCAAGTTGTGACAACTAAAAATGTCTCCAGACATTGTCAAAGTCTCTTAGTTGGCAAAATCAGCCACTGCTCTACCCATATTACACCCACCCATCATCCGTATCCTAGGGCCAACATTAAAACAACTTAATAACTGCTGTGGCATAGGCTTCAGCCAATCAGAATATATGCTGGCCCCAAGCATTCTTATTTTTGTCTGTAAAATGAAGATACTGATAATCCCCACCTTGTAGGCTTGTTGTGAGAGCAAATGACTTTAAGTGGATAAAGTGCTTATCCCAAGGCCTGCCAGGAGGGAATGCTCCATCAGCACCCAGTGTTCCTCTTGCCATCCTTTTATAATTGGCTCATTACAGGCCACGTCCAAAGCAGCCTTCTTGCCCATCTGTTATTCTTCATTGCTGCACTCTGGTTGTTTCTGTAGAACACTCACAGGTCGTAATTAATTTGTAATCGTGTCTGTTTTCACTTGTGTAGTGGTCCATTACCTGACTTCCCTTGTAAATCCCCCCAAGGCAGTACATCGGGGTAGTTCAACTGTTGTAACAAGTAACTTCTACACCTCTGTGATTTTGCACAGTAGAGGATTATTCACTTTTTTCAAATGTCTGTTCCATGTGACTCTTTGGTGCATAAACCTTCCCGGTGTCCATTTTGAGGTGCCTCCTTCCTCTGCTGGGGCTCACTGTGGGGTCCTCTGCCTCCATCTGGCAGACAGGGGAGGGAGAGAGATGGGGGATTTCACATGGAGGGTTTTCAGTGGGCCTGGACTGGGAACACCCATCGTCACTCCTGCCCCCATGCCACTGGCTACTGCTCAGTCACATGGCCACCTAGCTGCAAGGCAGGCTGGGAAACGTAGTCTGGTTGTGCCCAGCAGAGACAGGAAAGGGTGTGGGGAGCACCTGGTCAGTCTGTTTACAGGCAGGCATTGCATCTGTGGGCTCAGCATCTACAACAGTGGGCATGGAATTGATAACAAAAAATATTAGTGAATGAAATCAGTGAATAAATGGATATGTTTTAACCCATGTTAGTCTTTCCTGAGCATCCACATTGGAAAGGATTAATTTTTTTTCAGAGGGGCTGTAGCATTTATAAACTTTATTATGTGCTGAAAAGCTCGTGGAAGGATAATTGATAGTAGTTGAACACTCTTAGCTTTGCCAGTAAGAGCCACCTAAATCTTGGGAAGACCACTTCCTTCTCCATGTAGGGCCTCAGTTTCTCCACCTGCCCAGGGCCTCTCCTGGAGTGCATAGGTGCTGTCTGGTTTTGTTTCAGATGTGATCACCAGCATAGCCTTATTTACAAAAGAGACCTGAAATAAATGCTTCTAGATTGATTTTCTGACCAGTGCAGCTCCCTCTGACGGTCACGTAGCTCCAGGTCTGGTCTGCTCTCAGGGAGATACGTTAAAAAGGACTCCCGACAAGGACCAGGCGGATTGGAAAGACAAGAATGTTAAAATTCAGGCTGTCTCACCCCACCCCCTCCAAGGGCTGGCAACAGCGTGATTCAGGTGTGCCATTTACCATTTCACATGGTTGTTCAACAAATATTGTGATTTATACTGGAATTACAGGAAAGTCCATGACAAGCTTTTTGTTACAGCTCTGAGATGGTGCATGCAGAGGGTTGCCAAATTCAGGGGGGGAAATGCAGGATGTCTATTGCATGGGACATACCATAAGTATGCAAAGAATTATCCGTTTTTCATCTGAAATTCTAAGCAAACTGGGCACTCTGTATTTTATCTGGTAACCTTTTTAATGTGGACCCTCAGTCTTCACTATTGGCCTGGCTCTGTCTCCTTCTGTGTCTCCATTCCTGATTAATTTGAGCAGTGGCAGAACTGACTGGAAACTTCTAGAATGTGTGAGCTTCCAGAGCAGGTCCCTCTCCTCCTTTATCACGCATGAGTTGGTTACTTGATGAATGACTTCAGTGTTCACCCTATAGCTGCCTACTTCCATTTCAGTGGCTGGCTGGGCATGTCACTCCATCTTTCTGTATGTTCAGCTAGTGGGTCATTTACTTTCCAGCCTTAAGTAGAAGGGACGGTTGGAGCACCTGGGTGGCTTAGTTGGTTAAGCGTCTGACTCTTCCTGTTGGCTCAGGTCATGATCTTGCAGTTTGGAGTTTGAGCCCTGCATCAGGCTCTGACAGTGCAGAGCCTGCTTGGGATTCTCTCTCTCTCACTCTTTCTCTGCCCCTCCCCTGCTTTTGCTCTCATGCTCTCTCTCTTTCAAAATAAATAAATAAACGACAACAACAACAAAAAAGCAGAAGAGACCGTCTTGGCCTCCCATTCATCTTGCTTTCCACCTGACCAAAATTACTCAGCCAAGTCCCTAATGATTGTATTTCCTTCTCCTTTATTAAAATTGGGGTCAACCTTAACATCTGTGAGCCATGTTCAGATTTAATTAAGATACACTTGGTTTCGTCCACAACCACTTATAAATTTTAATTAAGCTGGATATATATTAAACTGAATTATTTTCCAAGAACCAGTGCATTTGATAAGAAATGTAATTATCTGTGTTTGAAATGCTACAGTTTTATATTTTGAAATCCCGATTTTAAAAGAAAAGTCATTTTAGGTCAACTTTAGCCTTGAATAAGCATTGATGAATGAGGCCATTTCTGGCTTTGATTTTAATTCATATTAGTCTCCTTCCATTATTAGAAAATATTCATTCATTCATTCAACAGTGAGGGTCTATTTAGTACCATGAACTGTGTAAGTCATCATATTGGAAACTCACATTTGCAGATTCATAATGGTCTCCCTTTGACCTTGCTCTTTGTCTTCATAGCATTCATGAGTTGAGTTAGTTATCCACTTAGGTATAAGTGGATTATCTTTTCATTACTCATGTACACATTTAACTCTATTAGTGTCCAGAAAAACGTTTGGATAAAGGGTGTCTAAACTGTCTCACTCAAAGAAGAAAAGATATCTTCTTTCTTTTTTCTTTTCTTTTCTTTTTTCTTTTCTTTTTTCTTTTTCTTTCTTTCTTTCTTTCTTTCTTTCTTTCTTTCTTTCTTTCTTTCTTTCTTTCTTCCTTCCTTCCTTCCTTCCTTCCTTCCTTCCTTCCTTCCTTTCTTTCTTTCTTTCTAAATAAAGTCTGTGTCTGTTTCGGGAGGTGAAAGAAGGCTGTTTGAGGAAGGGAAGCTCTCCAGACTGAATTGTGTTTCCCTGCCCCCATCCACCAATTCATATGTTGAAGCCCTAACCCCCAATGTGACTGCATTTGGAGATAGAATATGCATCGTTTAGGAGGTAATTAAAGTTAAATGAAGCTGAAATGTGGGTCTTAAGCTGACAGGATTGGTGGTTTTATAAGAAGAGGTAGAGGCATCAGCAATCTCTCTTTCCCCACAAACACATCCACCAAGGAAAGGCCAGGTGAACATACAGTAAACAAATACCTCTTTGCCAGGAATGGATCTCTTACCAAAACCCTACCATGCTGGCACCCTGATCTTGGACTTGTGGCCTCTGGAACGGTGACAGATTTCTGTCGTTAAGCCACCCAGTCTGTGGTATTGTGTTATGGTGGCCTGATCTGACTAATATAGTGAGCCTGCATCTAACCTTTTGGACTGTGTAGGATTTCCATGGGCTTTGGCGTTCCGGCCTGGGAGGTGGACAGCTCTTGTCTCCAGAGCGATTTTGCCTTTTATTGTAATAAACCCCATGAAGTCAGCTACTCCCTGTTTCTGAGAACAGCAGGAACTCCATCTTAGAGTCCCGGGCCAACTCTTGATGATGGAGCAAAGGTAACCAGCTTGTCCTTGAAGTGACCTTGACCTCCTAACATAGCAAACTGACTGATTGAACTTCACAGCCTGGATGCTTGTGATTTACAACACTCAAGTCCTCCACAAAAAGATAAATGCAGAATTCAATTTATCAGTTCCTGCAACTTGCTCCATTCCGTTAGGGGGAGTTTTTCCATTAGAAGAGCTAATAGTCCCTTCCCTTTTTGTGTCCCATTGAGTCTCATATGTCAACAGATTTCAGAACATTAAAAAAAAAATCTCAAGTTCAGCTTAATATTTGATGTGACATTTACACTGCTGAGCCATGTCCCGCCCTAAAAGCATGGTTCCTGTCTTTCCCTCAGAGTCTCACCTTCTGTACCTCTTTGATGCACTAAAAATGCTCTCTGTGGATCAATGGCGAGTACCAGCCCTCCAGACATAGAGCTGTGACAGAAAATCAATGTGCGGTGTGGACAGTTGAGGAGAACCTTAAATAATGCCTTAAAAGATCTGCACTCCGCAGTCCTCGATCTCAATGCCCGTGGAGACTGCCAGTAGGGCTCATACCTACTAAGGCTCATATTCTTTCTTAGTGTACAGGAGTTTAAGAAAACCAGCAGATAAAAACTACAGTCAAATCACAATTAAAAAGCATTTGGATATAGATTATTCTGACATTTTTCCCCCTCCTGTCCCTATGGTGAGAATATTTAAAAAATACTGAACTTGGCACTTTCCTTAAGTCATGCTGAGACCTAACACATGCATCTCATTTTCTTTCTAAAAGCCAGCGCTTAGCAACTTTTACTTGCTGGCATCATCTTGTGCCAAAAACAGCAAGGATGCTCTGGAGAGAACCAGAGGCTACTTTCCTCTGGTGTCAGATGAGAAGGGAAGAGGTAAGTGCCCCCATTTATTAGCTCCTTGTTATAGCATAAAGCATCATAAAACTGCCATCTATAGAAGGATCTATGAAGGACCTATAAGCCAAATGTCTGCAATTCCCAATATCCTCCAAGATACCTGTAACAGCATGGATGCTGATTTGTGCCGGATTTGGATTTCTTCTGGTGGAGTACTCCTTGGATAACATCCTCTGAGGATTTTCTTTAAAAAAATTTGTGCCCAGAAAACGTTTTAGAGCCTTGTAATCAAAGAAGAATAGGTGGGATAGGAGGGTATACTTTTCACAATAGTTTTTGTAGCTGTGTTTGTTAAAACAACAATAACAACAAAAACTGGAAGACAGATGAGAAACTCAAAGGGCACAGATATGTTACTGAAGCACCATGGCTAAAAGGACTTCCCTGCCTAGACTGCTTTGCTTGCAGCTGTTGAGTGGTGTTATAGAGCTGCCTGAGCTTTGCAGCAATGTGCTATCATGATGCAGTTTATAGGCATTTAGGGGTGAGAACTAGATGTAAGATGTGCCTGGAGGTGGTGTGCATATTCAGAATGTGAGAGGGACGTGGAAGATGGTGGGACAGAGGAGATGCAGGCCTTTGGCCAGAAGGAGGAGAGAAAGTGTGGCTTATGGGAGGGAGAGAGGGCTCTGGGAGCAGGTGGCTCTTTGTTAGCATTAGTTGAAAAGAGACGAGAGCTGTGACGAAATATTTTTCCAGTTGAGAAATCACCCTCAGCCATAAACATTTATGACTCATAATGATTTAAGAAGGGAAGAGCCTCAGGTCACACAGGACTTTGAAGACAGAGCTTCTTATGTTTTTTCTAAGACATGATGGCCCAGTTTAAGTTCTAGAACTGCTCTGATCAATATGGCAGCCACTGACTACTTGTGGCTGGTGTCAATTGTGTCAAATACACGTTGGATGTGTCAAATACACAAAGATGTAATAAGAAAAAAGGTACTAAATTTCTCAGCAATTCTTAAAAATGTTGATTATAGGGGCGCCTGGGTGGCTCTGTTTGTTAAGCGTCCAACTCTTGATTTTGGTTCAGGTCATGATCTCATGGTCATGAGTTTGAGCCCCACATCTGGCTCTGGGCTGATAACACAGAGCCTGCTTGGGATTCTCTCTCTCCCTCTCTCTCTGCCCCTCCCCTGCTTGCATTCTCTCCTCTCTCTCAAAATAACTAAATAAACATAAAAAAATATTGATTACATGTTGTAATGATATTTTGAATATATTTGGTTAATAAAGTTTTATAAACCTACTAAAATTAATTTCTTTTTTTTAAACCTACTAAAATTAATTTCAGTACAACCTTCTAGGTATAAAATTAAGTCATGGAATGTAATGTGCAGCATGGTCACTAGTTAATGATACCATGTTGCATGTTTGGAAGTTGCAAAGAGAGTAGATCTTAAGAGTCCTCATCATAAAGAAAACAATTGTAACCATGCATGGTGACTGATGTTAACTACATTTACACTGGTGATCATGTCACAATATATACAAATACCATCATTATATTGTTAACCTGAAACTCACATAACATTCTCAGTAAGAAAATTAATTTCACTATTTTTTTTTTTCACTTTAAAATGTGTGGGTTGGGGTGCTTGGATTGCTCAGTCAGTTGAGCATCCGACTTCAGCTCAGGTCATGATCTCGAGGTTCACAAGTTTGAGCCCTGCGTCGCTCTGTGCCGACAGCTCAGAGCCTGGAGCCTGCTTCAGATTCTGTGTCTCCTCTCTCTCTGTCTCTGTCTCTATTTCTCTCTCTCTCTCTCTCCCCACCCCCTCAAAAATAAATAAAAACATTAAAAAAATTAAAACATGTGAGTACCAGAAAACTTAAAATTTTACATATGCTTTACATTATATTTTTGCTGGACAGCACTGCTCCAGGTTATAGAAACAGATTAAGTCGAATCTCTCATATGCATGATTATACTTTAAAATACTTGATGTTCCCCAATTTTAAACAAATATCCCAATTCTGTTAATTTCCTCCTTAAGTGACCTGGTTCCAGAGGGCTCACCAAGCATGTCACCCCATTGATCAAACCCCCATTCGTCAATGTTTCCTCTTAAAACTACGATGTCGGGCATTGCATGTAATAATGGCTGACTGTTAGAAAGGGCTCAGGAGAAGTCTAGAGTATGAGGAGCTGGAATCTGCATGGCACAGTCCGAGATTGCTCATCGTCTAATACTAACAGTTCACAGTCTTTTCAGGGTGACTTCACTGTGATGTGGGCTGAGGTCTGACTTGGATCTGACCCTCTCATAAGGCGGTCCAGGTGGATGGGCACCCAGGTGGATGGGAGCAAGAATCGCAGCCCTCCAAGCTGGGTACTCATCCCTCCCCCCATGCTGCTGGAGCTCTGGAAAGGCCCTTCTTCTAACAGCAGTCTGACTTGTAGACGTGGTTGGATGCTCTCCCATCTGCCCCTGGGAGAGACAATTAGTGTAAATAATTGCCCTGGTTATATAAACAAGAGACGTGGTGTTTTTAACCGCTGAGCTTTTGGAATTTGGAACTCAGGTGCCTCTAAAGCCATGCAGGCAAGTTCTGTTGTCCCTGTTCTCTGGGCTTCTGATTGTTTCACATCCCATGTAAGCTGGCTGATTGCTCCTGACTCACCCTAAGCCATACTTGATCTGTAGTAGGTGATATTGATGTGTTTTAGGCGGATAGAAAATCCAGGCTCTCCAAATGTTCCAGAGACTCCTGTTTGCTTATTTGAGGTGGCTGGTGAAGGGGTGACAAGCAGGACCGGAGAACTGGTTCTTAATGCACGAAAGTCCAGCTGTGCTGCCCCCCAATTGCATCCAACACCTTCTGTTGACTGAGGGCCGGGAGGATGGGAGCAGGAAGGGCGGGGGCTGGGGTGAGAGGGTCGGAAAGAAAGGAGAGAAGTTTTCTTCTGAAGGAGGGATTTATAGAACAACGCTCTCTCTATTGTCCCCGGGAACACTTCTCACCGAAATCACCTGTTCATTCTTGGGAATTTTTCACAAAACTGAAACGTTTCAATTGACCAATTGAGGGTTGGTTTTTAAAAATTTTTTTTTGCATATGTATGTTTTCATTATTTTAGCAAGATAAAACTAATCTCTTTAAACCTTTATTGAGAGAAAAACCTTGAAATCAGGCATCTACAGAATTTAGATCTTACCCCAAGAAAATAATGCCCTAATCTCTGAGTCACCATTCAGAATCCTACCAGTATTCTGCTGGTTGAGTTCTCTCATATGGGTGTCCAAAAGATATCTCTATTTGGTCAGTCATCTTGGGGCTCCCCTGCTTCTCCTGTGAGTGCCGCCTCCCTCCCATCGTGGCCACCGTTGTGCAGGTTACAGTCCTTCTATGTTTCTCCCGCCCCCATAACATCTTAGCCAACCGTGCAGTGTCTGCAGGGAGGCACTGTGGGACCCTCGTGGTGAAAGGCGCTTTGTAAAAAAATAATGCCCCATAAATGGAAGAAGATCATTATTACTAGATTAGCTTCTCTCTCCCAGACTGATCATTTCAGTCTTGCAAAATGAACCGCATTTGCCATCTGCTGGCCCAATTACCTAAATGATTCAGATTCTTTGAAACCTGGTCACACAGCTCCTCATTCTTCCCAACTCCCATTTGAGTGCTGCCAGCAGAGTTTAGAGCCCCGGTGCCCTCCTCAGGGCCACTTAGCTTTATGGTGAGTAATGGTGCTCCTCTAGGTAGCCCGGTGAGCCTCTGGCAGCTGAAGGCAGAGGCAGGCTTGCTTCGGTTTCTAACCTACCACCTGCCTTGTTTTTAACCATTGCTGGTTTTCTCTGTATCATCTTCCTCTTAAAAGTGTACATGGAGTCTTTTTGGAAAATCAAAGAAAGCTGAATGAAGCCTGCCTTCTATATATTTCTTTATTAAATTGGTTGAAGGTGGATAATTTTTGGCCTCTTGGTCACAGTGTCTAAAAACTAAATTTCAGAAGGTTAGTTGAGGATGATCTGTTTTACGTTTAAACTCTTTCAGTTTTCTTTTGGTTTGCCCAGTTTTTTTTCCATGTTATTTGCTGTACCATCTTTAAAAATGACTCTCTTTCCAGATTACCTCTCTAACAGAACTTGAAATTTGTGTTCTAAGTTTCCATGATTTGTTACATTTGCTGGTATGTATACACACACACACACACACACACACACACACAGTTTAAATCAATGAGTTAATCTCGACATTGGAAGTTGAAGCCTGGAATCATGGTGTGACCAAGGGAAACCCCACTCCTGGCACAGGGCACAGGCAGATGTAAATGGCACCAAGTGCATTGGTGTTGGCTTTTCAGGCAACCACTAATTTCACACATTCATGTTGCCAGGGACTCTCTTTTTCCTGCCACGATTCCATTCCTTGCTCGGCTTTATTTGTTAATTTAAAATAGTGATTTCAAATGAAAGTAAAGCAAATCATTTATGACTCCATGCTACATGGCAGTTATAGGTTTAATACCTATGGAAGATACACACACACACACACACACACACACAGACACAAATACATATAACTATATGTTCTAGTCCCATAGTCAAATAACAATGAAAGCCTTAAAGATCAGTTAGATATCAAAACACTTTATAATTAATCAGAGTATTAGTTGTGCAAATAGTAATTACTGTAAGAAATCTGAGAAGAGATCACTTTTAAAGAATTAATTTTTCAGGGCACCTGGGTGACTCAGTTGGTTAAGTGTCCAACTTCAGCTTGGGTCACGATCTCACAGTTCATGTGTTCAAGCCCCACATCGGGCTCTGTGTTGACAGCTCAGAGCCTGGAGCCTGCTTCGGAATCTGTGTATCCCTCTCTCTCTGCCTCTCCCCGCCCTCTCTCTCTCTCTCTCAAAAATAAAAACAAAACATTAAAATTTTTTTAGAAATTAATTTTTCAAAATTAAAATGTTTTTTATGCTCATAGACATAATACATTCTCATAAACAGGATGTAAAGATAAAAGTCATCTATAGTCTCTACACAGAAATTACTGCTATTGACAATTTAGAATATAGACTTCTAGGTTTTTTGTTCTATTATAGCTTATTTGTTATTGTTTGCTTTATAAGAAACCATCCCCAAACTTAGTAGCTTGATATACCGACCATTTATTTAGCTCATGATGCTTCAGGTTGGCAATTTGTACTGGGTTCAGCCGGGCAGTTCTGGCATAGTGAGGTCTCACGTGACCTCACGGTCAGCTGATGGATTGGCCTTGCCCAGCACAGGGAGGACATATGGGGCCTTTCTGAGGCCTTTCTGCAGTGACTTCTTACTCCAGCAACCTACCCTGGGCTGGTTCACACAGCGCCCTCAGGTTTCAAGAGCAGCAGAAGGGCAAACGCCAACATGCAAATACTTTACAAGTCCTTGCTTATATCACATTTACTGTTGTCGTTCTGGTAAAAGTCAAGTTAAATGGATAAGCCTACCTAGTGTCAGTGTGAAAGGGCCCCTGGAAGAGCATGGATACAGGGAGGCATGGACAGATTTGGACACACTGCGATCAATCCACTACAACTACATCTACCTAGTTGTCATAGTTTAACAAGACAAGATTCTGTTATACATGCTGTATTGGTCAGGGTTCTCTAGAGATATAGAACAAATAGGATGTATCTATATCTCTGTCTATATATATAGAGATAGATACAGATACATCAATATAGATAGATACATAGACACAGATCTCTTGTAAGGAATTGTCGCATGCAATTATGGAGTTTGGCAAGTCTTGAGATCTGCAGGATGAGGCGGCAAGCTGGAGACCCCAGAGAGCTGATGGTTTAGTTCAAGTGTGAGTCTGAAGACCTGAGAATCATCACGGCCGCTGATACAGCTCCAGGCTGAGGGCTGGCAGGCTGAAAAGCAGAAAGAGCTGATGTTTCAATTTGAGTCTGAAGGCAGGAAAAACATCAGTGTCTCAGTCTGAAGGCAGGCAGGTGGGAAGAATTTTCTCTTACCAGAGGACATTCAGCCTTTTTGTGCTGTTTAGGTCTTCAACTGATTAAATAGGGCCCACCCACATTAGGGATGGCAATCGGCTTTACTAGGTCTCTTGATTTAAATGTTTTTCTCATCTGAAATAAAGCAAAACAAAAACCACTTTCACAGACTCAGAAACGTGCAAAATAAAGTTTGACCAAATATTTGGGCACCCCATGGCCCAATTAAGTTGACACACAAAATTAACCGTTACACATGTTGTGAACTCTGTTTCTGTTTTTGTCTTTGTTTGAATTTAAATATATGTCATGGACATTCTTTCATGTCAGTAAATATAGATGATGATGATCATTTTTTAAAATTAATTTCCTTATTTTTGAGAGAGAGAGAGAGAGAACAAGCAGGAGAGGGGTAGAGAGAGAGAGAGAATCTCAAGCAGGCTCTGCACTGTCAGCACAGAGCCTGACATGGGGTCTGAACCGACAAACTCTGAGATCATGACCTGAGCCGAAGTCGGATCCTTAACCGACTGAGCCCCTGGGTGCCTTAAGGATGGCCCTTGTGCCTGTGCCCCTGATCATCATCATCTTTGATGGCTGCATAGCATACTACTATTTGGCGCACATCATTTATTTCCATTCTTTTGACAAACACTTGGGTTATTTCTTACATTTCACTACTATATTCGCAGAATGAAGTTTCATTCAGATTGCTAAATTGTCCTCTAAATAATTTGTACAATCTCACCAGCAAGCATAGGACTGACTGTAATACCTTCAGCAACATTAAATGTGTATTCATTCGGTAAATACTTATTCAGCATCTACCATGTGCTAGAAGCTGTGCAAGGAGCTAGGTATGCAGTTGTGAGCGGAACAGGCTAGGTCCCTGTCCTCAGGAGGCATCCGTTCTATGGGGAGAGACCCACAGGAAAAAACCAAAAGATAGCCTGGTAAGGTAAGCACAGCATGTGATAGGTGAGTGAAGGAAGTAAATGGTGTAACGTTATACAAACATAAAGCGGTAGAAGTGACTCGTGTAGACAGGGCCATCTAAAAGATTGAAGGAGAATTCGCTTTAGTCTTGAGACAGAAAGAAGGATACTAAGAAGGTGAGGTTTCCACCGGATCTTGAAGTACACAAGATGGATTTGGGTCAGACATTTGGCATGAAGCATTCCGGAGGTTTTGCATGACCCAAATTGTCATGGTAGAAAAGCCCAGGAGACACTGGGGGGAAATGGGCCAATCAGTTCCGTAAACCAACTTCGGAGAACTCAGGTAGGTGTCATTTCCAGTCCACACTGAGTGCTAAGCTGTCTGAGCTGAGCAGGTTGAAGTAACAGCACCTGAGCATACCGCGTCTTTCTCTTTCCAATGCCATTTAATAACTTGGATTGACTAATCTGAATTTGCATATTAATAAAGCCAAATTTTCAGGGCACCTGAGTGGCTGAGTCAGTTAAGCGTCCATCTTCAGCTCAGGTCATGATCTCATGGTTTATGAGATCGAGCCCCACATCGGGCTCTCTGCTGTCAGCACAGAGCCCACTTCGGATCCTCTGCTCCCCTCTCTTCTGTCCTTAAAAAAAATAAAGCCAAATTTTCTAGGTGGTGATTTTATTTCTTAGTTCAGTGACAGAGCTCACAGAGCTCACAGTAGTCTCTCTCGAAGGATAGAAATGGACGTTTGGTCACAGCTCTTTCACCACAGACCTCAGGGCTACATTGCTTAATGTCATGGTGTTTGTAATCTCCTGATGTTTCATCTTTCAAAGAATTGTTTTTCAGAAAACCCCTTCCTGTAATTAAGCCACAGTACCACCAGGAGGCAGTATTAGGATGCACCCATGGTCAGGAACACCACAGAAGTCATCACATAATGAGCACAACAAGAAATTGGCCATTCATTATATTATAAAAGCTAATCTTTTTAAATTTGAATTTAACATTAACCTTCCAAATGTGTAATTACTTTAGAGTGTCTTTGAAAATAAATAAAAGTCTAAGCTGAATTTGGTGGCAATTTTTCTTCTTATCAATGTGTTTTATAGAGATTGTGATTAAAATGCCTTTTGTAATTCACCATGAATATCTTATAGTAAAAGCCCAATGAGCACTCATAGCAGACCTGCATTTCAAATTGTTGATGGCCTCGGGCCGGTCAAGGCTGGTGTTGACGTGGATGCTTGGGACACATCTGCTTATCTGCATCAACAAGTCTGGGTTTTTCAAGTAGCAAAACCCCGAAGGAAAAATAAATCTGTAGGACTCTTTTCCTGTACATATGTGAAGTCCTTAGAAATTTCCCAGTAAAGTTTTCTGAATTTACCTGTTTATTTTATTATGATTTTAGAAGAGCTCATGACTCATTTCACCCTCAGGTATCCCCTTGGTTATTTCTCTTCTTTAACTACACCCAAGCATAACGTGATCTGCATTAACACTTGTTTACTTTTCCAATAAGCTGCAGCAAGAACTTAATATGGAAACATAGGGCAGTCAGAAAGATTACTTTTAAAGACTGTTTTGTTCAGAGATTACTAGATCTCTTCTGTAGAGCAGACCATTTGAACAAAATTAAAGTATGGTCTTGAAAAAGAGGTTAAAACTGGATTTTATTACAATCCTTTCAAAGAGTCAGTTATCACCGACTGACTCTCCTGAACTCCCAGTGTGTTCTGAGCTGATGGCAGGAAGCTGGGGTTCAAGGAGTGTCTTGGCAGCAAGAAGAGCATTTATCAGAACAATGAGAAGGATGAAGCTGGGTCGCCAGTACCAGTGGGATCCCTGGGGCCAAGGGGAGCAAAGATAGAGGGTGCCCGTGGGGCTGGTTGGGTATGAGCTGCCATGTGACTCAGTTTCCCCTAGATACATAGCTTTCATTCTTACAGACACACGTTTACCTGAGCCGCTGCCTGGGTCATGTTGGTCTCAGGCGAGATACTGGAATCTGGTAAGAGCGTATTTATGAAAACAGGCGTGGGCTGGATTTGGTACATGCACAGTTTGTCACCCCTGGATAAAACACAAACACTTCTGTCTGCTATGAAGGACTCTTCGTCCGTTGGCTCCAGCCCCCATACCCAGTTCTATATCCTGCTATAGCACGCAGGTCCTGCCTACTCCATGCATCTGCTCCTGAGCCATCTCTACCCCTTTGTCCCTTTCTGCCCTCCCTCCATGTCCAAGCTGCCGCCTCCTTTCCAGATGAGCCATCCAACCTCCTTCAGAATAGAGAAGTAGCACAAAGCTCACATCACACTGTTTCAACTGCTCAGATGGGAAAGTACCCTTTTTTGTTCATCCTTCCAACTTCTGAAGGGCATACTTTGTCTTATCAACAGGGCTGGGAGCTGGCGGTCTCGGGAGGGACAGTTGCTGAGAAGGGCTGATGGGTGAGCAGGACAGCCCCAGCACGGCACCCTGTCTCAAGTCCCACCACCGGAGCCGCACGCATTACTGACCTGGTTCAAGAAGCCATTCCACAGACACCATTCCACAGAAAGGAAAATCAATAAGTAATTTCTTTCCCCCGTGTAGCTCCGTGGCTGACAAGGACAACATACACCCACCCGCGACCATGAGGGAGTGTACCCGCGGTGCAAGACAGCCCAGCGCAGGGCTCTAAATGAAAATCAAGACAAATGGCAGAGGCAGAGGAGGCCAGAACAGATGAATGCTGATGTGTAGGGAGCCATTTTTCATAGGCATTTAATTTCGGTTCACCCGGGCACTCTGCGCCATGGCGTGTGTTGCTGGGGCTATAATTCCATTTACAGATGGACAGCGTGGAATATTTTTCAGGGTGAAGGGTGAGTCTCGAGTCTCTTGAATCTGAATCTATCCCGTGGCCTCCTCATCTCTCCCAGTTTGGAGAGTACTCTACAGAAATTGCAAGTAAGTGATGAAATGTGAGTGCAGAAGGAAGAGAATTCCTCCTGTGCTTTCGAAGTGAAGCTCACCGCAACTGCAATCTATCATTTCTTGCTTCCAGAGCATTGCCACGGAAATGGAGCTGATTCAGCGCAGTTGGAGGAAACAGTAGCAACATCACGTTAAAGGAGCTTAGTGGTTTTGTGGCTGATATATGCTTATTTCTTTGGGGCTTTCTCAAATAAGTATTGTAGACAAAGCTCTTTATTCTCTTCTTTCAATGGCTGGAAAACTATTCAGTCCGAAAACATTTCTTAATGCTTTGGCGAGAGTTTATTCCAGCTACAGCTGACCCTTGAACAATGCGGGGGTCAGGAGCCCCCACAACACTCCCCTACCCCTGTGGCTGAAAATGCACATGTAACTTTGGTGCATTGAAAATGCACCCCAAACTTAACTGTTAATAGCCTACTGTTGACAGGAAGCTTCACCAATAACAGTAATAGTCAAGGAACACATATTTTGTATGCTTTCTGTATTATAGACTGAGTTAGCTAGAGCAAAGAAAATGTTATTAAGCAAATCATAAGGAAGAAAAAATACACTTACAGTCCTGTTCTGTAGTCATTGGAAAAAGTCCACTTGCAAGTAGACCTGGGCAGTTCAAACCCATATTGTTTAAGAGTCAACTGTTGTGACACTAGGAAGCATTGTTTTTCTAGGCAAGGTAGCAAACTGGTTTTGTTTCCGACTTGCCTTTTGCAGTAGGTGATGAAATGCAGATGTAACAATACTGCCAATTATATCAAGATGATGAAGCAACAGAAAGGCTCTAGAAACAACCCTTGATCCATTAATAGAATTAATGGTCCCATTATGTCATCTAACAAGTTTTATTTTCCTCTGTGTGCTGAGAAGCATGAAATTATCATGTAAATATGTCACATCTGTGTAAACAATTTGCAAGGTGCTCTGCAAATTCGAATTTAAGCTGTCATTTCTCTTTCTTTGTTAACTGTTATATTCCCTGAAGTTTTTTTCCACCTCACATGAGAACTGTATACTGAGTTTTCATTTAACCCTCATGTTTGGGTGTCAGGAATCTGTGTGTTTTGAAGGATCCGGAGAAAGTGCCTGCCAATACCATTCAGAATTCACGTTGCGTGAGCAAAGACATCAGGCAAGAGGCTTGCATGAATATCCTTTAGCATTCCTAGCTGGCTCCATAACCCTTTTAAAGGTCATTTAATTTCCGTTTTTGCATTTGCCAAGTTTGTTTTTATGTCTTCATGCTTGTGTGATGCAGTCTTTTAGCTTCTGGGTTATTCTCTGTGGACTCTGCATTTGATAACTCTGCGTGCAGAGGCTGGCAGTGACGGAAAGAAAGTGATCCCTAGAATCATGGCCATCCTGATTCCTCAAGCAGCCTCTTAATTCTGGTGGTTACTTCCAAATCTTACATGCTGGAGGTTAAAACTTAATGGGATTCCATAATTTGGCTATTGTTGAAAGCCTAAGTGTCCATCAACTGATGAATGGATACAGATGTGGTTTATATACACAATGGAATACTACTTGGCAATGAGAAAGAATGAAATCATACCATTTGCAGCAACGTGGATGGAACTGGATGGTATTATGCTGAGTGAAATAAGTCAGTCAGAGAAGGACAGATATCATGTTTTCACTCATAGGTGGATCTTGAGAAACTTAGCAGAAGACCATGGGGGAAGGGAAGGGGAAAAAATTAGTTACAGAGAGGGAGGGAGGCAAACCATATGAGACTCTTAACTACAGAGAACAAACTGAGGGTGGATGGGGTGTGGGGGAAAGGGAAAAATGGGTGATGGGCATTGCGGAGGACACTCATTGGGAAGAGCACTGGGTGTTGTATGTAAGCGATGAACCACGGGAATCTACCCCCAAAGCCAAGAGCACACTGTACACACTGTATGTTAGCCAGTTGGACAACAAATTATATTAAAAAAAGAAAAACTTAATGGGTTTCATTTTCAGAGAAATACAGTTTCTGGCCATTGTGTGTTTTGGTGTGGGCATTTGCTATAGTACACACTTCACACACACACACACACAGTGTCACTGGGAACTTGTATTAATTAGTAATGCAAACCCAAGCTATTCCAAAGAGAACGGAGTACATTCCAAACCTTCTAGACACTTAAAGCACCCGTTTTACATCATTTCATTAAATTCAGGCCTGCCCACTCAGGGCTGTAGTTGTGTGAGCTGGACAGTTATTTCTAAGGCACCTCTTGTTCTGCATTCAAATTGTCTTAAGTAAGTGCGCTATTTATGGGTTTGCTCAGTAGAATCATCGGTCTTGCTACGATGCCGTTCCATCGGGCACTTGTATTCAGCACCAAGCTAATTGGAAATCAAGCTTTAACATCTCAAGGATGCGAGGGCTGGGAAATATTTTCTCCTGCCTCCTGGGTTCGGGCAGAACAAGATCATTTTAGCCCTGTCCTCCATGCTGCATTATTAAAGAGGCTGTTGTTAGCAGAGGCTTTATAAGAGTGTGAATGGTGTGTGCGTGCGTGCATGCATGCATGCGTGTGGAGGGGTGGGAGGGCCGAAGGGACACGCCAGGCTCAGATACAAAGGTTGACCACGGCATGAAGTTGCTAAGATTTGCAGTGTCCTATCTCAACAGCCGTGTCTAATGAGGGTACTGCTGGGATTCTGTTTTTGTAAATGGTAGATATTTGGACATTTGCTTACTCTCCTTCAGCGTGATTTAAAACTCCTAGAAATGATCCTGCTGCTTGCTGGCTGTTCAGGGGCAGTGGTTTCCAGGCGATTGTGGCGGCCAATTTGATAAAATGGCCTGTGTTAAACATCTATTTTACATTGTGGGTAATGAGACCTGCCCGGATAACCGACTGCGTACCTTTCACTCAGGCTGCCCTGACCCGAGAGCTTGTCGGGCTGTTCCGTGACAGTGAGCTGGTGGTGGCTTCTCACTCGGGGCTTTTTGTCGCCCCTGTGGGCACCCCTGGTGGAACCCCGCAGCCCAGGGCAAGCTCACTGAGGACCGCAGCTTGCAATGAAAGCGGGCTCCTTGGAATTGCCTGCGTTATTGCTACATCCCAGACTGACCGGGGCTGACAGAACCCTCCAAGCATGGAGTGATCCCAGAGACCACCAGGAGGGATGACATTTGTTCTTATGACAGATTGTCAGGAAAATGAAAGACTCTGGTGCGGTGTCGTTTTCCATCACCTTTGGATCATTTACAAATATGCCCCAGGCAGGCGTCTCGGGAGCTGTATGAAATACTGCAGGTGCACACTGACAGCACGCGACCGTCCTGCGGAGCCCTGGTCCTCAGGGACGAGGCAGTTGCAGAGTGTGGCTCCCCTCGTCCCCTCTGAGGGCAGATGGACTTCGGGGAGACGAGCTCTCAGAGAAATGCCTCGCCTGTGTTGAAGTCGCAAAGAGGAATTGATGCCCAGTTTCCTCTTCCTGACTCTCTCAGTGCTCATTCAGTCATTGTCCGGTTACTGCTGCAGGAACAACCGTGAGTTACAGGGACACAAACACACTGTTCTTCCCAGAACCAACGAGAGAATTTTTTTCAAATGTAAGATCATCTGTTCTCTACTATAGCCTCCGGAAATGGAATGGCGGGTGCATTTAGGTGTATAGTTTGATTATCATTATTTTGTCCCAGCAGGTGTTGACTGAATCTCCACTCTGTCAGGTTCTATTCTAGGTACTGAGGTTAGAGCCTTGAACACAGGAGCCGGGGGAGGTCCTAGCCTCACTCCGCGAACTTTCTAGAAGGGAGAGAGATGGTAAAAAAGTGAAACATGAACAGTAGAATCACCCTTAGCTCAGACATTGGGAGGCAAAGGCAAAGGAGGAGTAGCTGAGAGCGAGGGGGCCCCTCCTGTGGCTGGGGCCAGGGCCAGGCTCCCTACCACGGAGACATGTGAGCCCTCCTGAGCGTCCTGAGGGAGAAGCGTGGCAGGTGCCTAGCAAGGAGTGCTGGGGCCCTGAGGAGGTATGTGCTTGGCTTGGCATCTGAGCTCCTTATTCTTCTCAAATCCCAATCTGTAGTGAGTGGATCTCCTCCTCTTTGTCAGCTCTCAGGAAGCCTTTGGAGAAAATGCCTCCGAAGTTTCCAATCTTGACTTTGGTGTTCCTTGTCCTGCATGTACACAAGGTTGGAAAGGTCTTGGGGGAAATTTTGTCTTAGTTTCTTTTAAAATTAAGGAAGGCAATAAAAATCACATCTTGTCAAATGAACCTGGTCTGTGGTCCCAGAGGTGACTTGCCTTGCTGGGGTGGGGATAAGTCCAGGACCTTCCTGGGTCATTCTTCTTCTATTAAATGGGGGAGTTGTTTGAGAGGGATTTTAGGTCCCCAAGAGTTGTGTGCGCCTTCCCACGTGAGCCCCTGTGCATCTCCCCACGTGACCTCTGTGCATCTCTCCACTGATCTCTGTACATCTCCCCATGTGAGCCCCTATGCGTCTCCCCACATGAGCTCATGTGCGTTGTCTCCATGTGAACCATGTGCAGTTTCCATGTGTGCCTGCATACACTCTCCACGTAAGCTTCTGGACGTTGTATTGCAATCTCATGTGCACTGCTCACTATGTCTGTGGGTGCCTACAGGCCCTTGCTCCAGTTCAGCGCATGTGGACCCCCCTCTTATGGGATTATGGCATTTTCCTCCTGCAGCCCTGTGTGTATATTCTTACCTTGCAAAGCTTGAAGGTCTATAACTGTGATTGCTGGGGCCCTAAGGCTTGGGGGGAGCCCCTGATGTGCACTGCCTTTAATGGTTCTTCTCTAGGACTTTCATCTAAGTGAGAGAGCCTAGGGCCTGGAGACCAGGGATTGACTGTGGGGATCCTCCGTGGACAGGGCATTCCTGGGCCCACAGGGGTGTGTAGCAGCCTCCTTGCTGATTCCTCTTGAAAACAGTGACTCGTCCAGGTCCTACTGCTGCTGCTGCACACTTCACAGGGCCATGTAAGCACAGAACTACAGGAGAGGGAGCCCACTTTGAAAGGAGACGTTGGTCCCATGACCCATCCTGGTACCCCGACTTGGCCCACAGTGGGCATTCACTAAATTTTGCTTTGAGAATTTCCTGGAGTTTTTGGCATCACACAGCACTCTGAAGTGTTCTTCACTGGACGATGGTATCTGGCCAACAGTTAGAGGTGTTTGAGGGGTAGTTACGCCCCCCCCCCAAACTTTCCTACTAGTTTGTAATGAAAGCAAGTCTCCCACTAGATTCACCACCTACAGAAAGCCGTCAAGAACAGTTCATACGGTGTATGATGTGAGCCTGATAAAGTCTCTGGTCTCTATCCTTCCAAGCGACTCTTGCCTATCTTGCCTGGAAGGATCAGTGACACGTATGTGACAGTTTTCTTGTGATAGAGTGCTGCCATCCTGCCAGGTTCCAGGCACCCAGAGTCCTCTGACTCAGCTGCTGCAAATAGGACCTTTAAGGCTTAAGCCTCGGTGCTGTATCTACAGTTGGGGGGCTCAGACCATGAATACACTTTTCCAACTCAAAGGCATTTTGCAGATGTGAGAGATGATTAGACTCTCTCCCTTTGCATATGCACAGATGTTACCATTTTAGTACTCAAAAGAAGTCCCATTTTCTCACTGACAACCTTCTTTTCAAAAACATAGGTAATCTGAGAAGCAGGAACATGCTTTCTCCTCACTCACTCACCCTCCCTGGAGACTCTCTAGAGTTATTTTCCTTAATGATTGAAATGTGTTATGATTGAAAATGTTACTCATCCTAACATGAGTGAGAGGCAAGTTCCCTTTATGGACCGAATCTGGTGGATTGCTGTGGGAAGGATGATTGAGAAGAATATAGATTAGAAACTGTGTTCATGGAAGGAGGGGTGGTACAGTAGAGCCAGTCAGCGTGCTTCCTGGAAGTGGAGGCATGTTTGGGCTGGAGGCCCCGAACTTAATGTGATACCTCTCCCCCGTGGTGCTCACCCCTGCAGGCAGTGGGTGTACAGAGCTTGCAAGGGGGAAGAGGAGACACAGCCTATGTTAAAGAGACGCATGACTTCCAGGTAGAGACAGCAGTAATGATCTATCTGAGAATTCCCAGGGGAGCCTGCTCACCACCATGCCTCAGTTCTTCTGAGAGAGACAGAGACAGAGACAGAGAGACAGAGGGAGAGAGAGAGAGAGAGAATCCCAAGAAGGTTCCATGCTCGATGTGGAGCCCAATACGGGGCTCAATCCCATGACCCTGGGATCATGACTTGAGCCGCAACCGAGTCAAATGCTCAACCGACAGAGCCCCCCGGGCACCCCAGATTACTCTTATTCTTAAGCAATGAGTTTCATCTCTTCTCCAGAAGTGGTTTTGGGGGGCCCTGCCCAGTCCCCCGGCAGCTATGGCATGCAGAGGTGCCCTGCTCCCGGTCACTCACTGAGTGAGAGCCAACACCTAGTGGGAATCTGGGCAGCCTGTAGAAGCTGGAAAAGGCAAAACCAGAAGGAAGACAGCCCTGCCATCACCTTGATTTTTGCCCCGTGTGGTGCGTTTGGGACAGAACTACAAGAAAATGAATTTTGTTGACTTATGCTGCCATATTTGTGGCGATTTGTTATAGCAGCAATAGGAATGAGAAGGGACACCAACATAAGAATTGGGGACACAGACGAGGGAGTGGTATTTGCCCAGGCTTAGGGTGGAGGGAGCAGAGAAGAGCCTGGTCTGTGGGTCCCTGCACCTGCCTCGAGGTGGTGCCCCTGGGGAGCTGGCCAGGCCCTGCATGGGAGTGGCTGCAGGGTGGGACTTGGGGACTGGGACTCTGGGCTACCCTGGCTCACAAGTCAGAGACCTGAGATCAGAAGGGTGTCTCAGCCATGCCTTGTCCTTGAAAATTCCTGCACTAGGCCCAGGGCCCTCTTCTCCAATCCCGGTTGGTTGTAGAACCTCCATTTAGTGCCAAAGAACAGAAATCTAGAAACTATTCTCACAGCAGCTCCCTCTTCACACCCGCATGCCTAATCCATCCAGATATATGAACTCAGTCTGGCTCTGACCTTCCTCTTTGATTTCAACTACTGTTGTCCTCACAGCCATGTCTGTTTGTCACAAAGACCAAATTGATGTTCACATTAGAGTTTTTATTTTCCTTATTCTGGAGTCTTCTTTCCCTTGGCTTGCTCCTATTTTTTTCTTGGGTTAACACTCAAATGTCGCTCTCTAGGGAGACCTTCCCTGACCCAGAGCCCTTAAACCGTTATTCTCTATCGCATCTCCTGGTTTTTATTCAAGTCAGAGTTTGTTAACCTTTATCCGAAATCATCTTGTTTGGTGAGTTTTGTGCTCATTGTCATTCTTTTTTGAGAATGGGCAAGACTGTGACCGTCTTGTTCACTGCTGAGTCCTCCATGAGCAGAGTGGCATCAGGCACATAGTAGGTGCTTTATATCCCAAGCATCTCCAGAGTCTTTGTAATATTCCATCTCCAGCTCCATCACCCTGTCTCTCACTTGGGTTGACAGTGGGAAATGCCTCATGAAATAACGAACCTTGAATTATGTTCGGTCTTGAATCTGCCAGAGTCCTTATTTTTCAAGCTGGCTTGTAAAGAGAAAGCTAAGTCCCAGAGAGTCTGGGGCTTTCCAAATACTAGAAGAACCCACCAGGGTTATATCATGTGGGACAATTAATAGAAGGTTGAGGCATTAATTTGTAAATTAAATAAACAACGTCCACATCCCACAACAAACATATTCTATGGATTTAATGCACAATGTACTGTTTCACATGCTTTGAGCTCTTCACATGCTTTCACATTGAAGACTGCATTCCTGGGAAGTTGCATAAAAAATATGTATTATGGGAATGAATTATTTTGGGAAGCTTCTTACTTCCTCATAGTAACCCTCCACCTTGACATGGTTCCTTCTTCACTCTGCCCCACGATAGGGAATGCAAATTTCCTATCAACTACTACTCCTGCCTACTATTACTACTATGATTGCTTACAACTGCTACCACCGCTGCAACTACTAGTACTGCTGTGACTATTATTGCTACTGCCACAACTACAGTTACTACTACTGCGACCTCTATAATTACCGCTATTGCTACAATTACTACTACTACAATTACTGTTAATACCTCTGCTATAATTGATGATGATGGCTGTAGTTACTATTACTACTAAAATTGTTACTATGATTACTACTATTACCACTGCTACAATTATTACTACTATACCAATTACTATTACTACTATAATTGCTACTCAATTGTTACTCTGTTATAATTACTATAATGATGATGACTAAAATTACTGCTGCTACTAAAATTATAGTTACTACTATAATTACAACTAAGACAACAATTACCATCAGTACCACTACAGTTGTAACAACTACTGCTTTTACAATTACTCCTCCTCCTCCTTCTTTCTGTGGCTGGTGGTGATTCACATAGTTCTTCCATAGTTCACAAACTTCTTCCCTTCCAAGGTCCAGCTTCATTTCTTTTGTGAGTTGAGTATCTTTCCTTTCTTGTGTGCATCTTAAACTTTTAGTTTTAGAATAATTATGGGTACACAGAAATCTGGTTAAAAATATACAGGGAGGTCCCATGTGCCTTCACTCAGTTTCCCTTAACGGTAGCACCCCACATAACTTTAGTCCAATATCAAAGCAAGGAAATCAACATTGGGGTTTCTTTGTTAATAAAGGCTAAATCAATCTCCCTCCCTCTTTTCCCTATTTCTATCATCTATCTATCTATATATCTATCTGTCTCACTAATGGAAAATAAAAGGTCAATATGTCAGAAGTATGAAGTCTTTGGGTTGGACTATAATTTCTTTGTTCTTTGTTTGTTTAGGTTTTTTCTTTTCAGTTGTTTCTAAGTGCTTTTTATGATATGAGATGTTGTAGTGGCTCATACCATTTTCTAACATAAAGCTTTGAAATGGTACTTTGTAGTGAGACAAGCTTTTTAATATGGCAATATTTTATTAATATGAAGAGACTGAAGCAAGATACAGTTTTGTCTAACTGCAGGTGTATTGCTGTTTCCTGTGAAGGGCTCCTCTCTTTCTCTCTCAGCAGGAAACCAGCACCAGAGCCTGTGGAGAGGGGCTCAGGTGGAGAAGTTTCTAGGTAGCAGCAGTGTTATACTCTGGAGGCACTTAGGTGGAATTTCCCATGGAACTTTCCCTGGAAGTCAGCAAAGTTGGATTTGTCTTCATCTGTGCAGAATGGCCATGGACAAAGGGCCTCACAAGACCCCTTTCAAGCTTCATGAATTTCTTACTGCAGTTTTCCTGGCATAAGGCAAGGCCTGAAACATTGGTTTGGCCATTCTGCTTGCTCCAGCAATCTGGTTAGATCTTCCAATAGGGAGCACTGTCCTTTCTTCATTCTTCAGATATTTTCTCCCCCATAATCATATTACTTCACTTTGGAGACCAGGTGTGGGGAATAGGAGGCATGCAATCTTAACATAAAGTTTATTATTCAGGAGCAAGAGATCCAGTGAGCGCAAGTCGGAAGGGTGCTGAAAAGGGCCCTTCTAACACAGGGCTTGTGGGGTCGACCAGAGGATTAGAAAGAGTTGAACTAGTTAATTTGCTTCTTACTTGTTCTTACCCATGGCTGCACTTCACAGCAAAAATGCCAATGCTCCGGTCCCACCAAGACTGATTACTACATAATCTCCAGGAGGTGAGGCATAGGCATTAGCCTTAAAAAAATTTAAGGTACATAGTCAGGGTTGACAACCACTGACCAAAGTCCTGAAAACAATATATCCTGGATGAAATAAACTATGTTTTGTCTGAATTCTTTGTAGATTCACTACAAAGATTCACTAGGTAGATTGTGTGATGTCCACTGTGAAGGAGAGATCAGGAATTGAGAAGTCACATCTTTTCCCTGGGATGTGGGTCAAGGGGAGCAACAGGGTTCATTCTGGCAGGCAGTGCAGCACACGTAGTAAAGTCAATGTGGTGGGCAACGCTCACATCAGGCAGAGTTGCAGTTCCAGGCAGCCTGTGCTCTCCAAATGAGGCCCTTGTTAGTGGATGGAGGTTTAGGAGTAGGACTACTTTTGTCAGGAGGCTTGATGTAGTCTCCAGGTGAGCTGGATTCAGGAAGTGGGGTGTCATGGGAAGGATGGAAGACATGCAATATGGATGACCTCCTACTTGCCATGAAACATGGCACTTCCCCCACTAAGCTTGGATGGGATTGCAAATCTCTTCAGTCTCCTGGATGTCATTCTCAAGTGATCAGGAAGGAGGGAGAAAGAGGATTGGGAATTAGCAGCCCTCAGATCTCAGGCTTCATCTGATGGGAGGCAAGGTAAGACTAAGATTCCTTCTGAGAATTTTTCACTATGGCTGCCCCATTGGGGTCAACTTCATTTGTGGGAAGAGGCTATTGGGGGGGATCCTACTCAGAGAAGTCAAAGAAGGGCATGGGGATGGTGCTTACAACTCCCCACCCCCAACACTTCCTTGGAAACCCCACACTACTATGAGTGGTGGCATTCATGCTCTGAAATTGGCTTTAATAATTTAAACCATAATCTTACCATTAGTCTCTTCTGTCTTCTTTCTAATCAAGTTTCATGATATCATGACTTAAAAAAAAAAAAAAAGAACTGTAAAACCCCATAATGCACAAGTGAGAATACTGACACCCGGGCCTGTTTAAAGTGGCCTCTAGGAGACCTGACATCGCTCAAGTGAGCGGGTCTCCTGTAATCACAATTCTCTACGCTCCCCAACCCTGCTAGAAGCCACTCATTAATTATAGATAGAAAATACAAAGGTTGGTTTTCCTGCCTTACATCCATCACAGAGATGTATAGTAAATGCAGTGAGATTGCATTGCTAAACTTGAACTCATCTTAAATCAAAGTGACCTTTAAATTATCCTTCAAACTTCCCTCCATCACCAGTCTTCATCCCCAAATAACTATTGATACATAGACCAACTTTTGTTAATGACATATTAAATTAGATTGACTTTACTTAAGCTCAGGCTGAAAGGTTGGAAAATAGCTTTTATTGCATGCTTTAGGTGAAATCTTGTGTAATGGATTATATTAATATGCTATTTGATTCTCCAACTGAGATAAGGAAACAGAATTATGTTGGAGAATGGAAATCACAGCGCAACCTCAGGCTGGACCAAGTCATCAAACCTGAAGGCTAAATTTCTAAAATACAAAACCAAAGAAGTATTGTAGACAGAAGCCACGATCTTTACCTTTCCTGGAAATATCTCCTGTAGCTTGTTTGGTCTTCAGAGACTGTGATCTCTTCATTAGTGGCCTTCTTTCAGACCTTCTCACATTTCCTGGGTCCCTGTATTTGGCCATTCACTTTTGCTGTGTTTCTGGTCTTTGAGTTGGAAGAGCAGGCATAGAATCAGGGGAAGGCCCCGATCCATCACCTGAACCCAAACCAGAATCTGGGCTAATTTAGGATCAGAGGACCACTCCATAACAGGCTACTGCAGTTCCTTGTGAGATGGAGACCTTGGAAGCTTTCCCCCCTTGTCCTCCCAGCCAGTTCCCCCAAGTCACCTCCTCTGGGGCTCAGTAACTTGGAAGAATAATGTCTGATACAGTACATGCCCCTGTGTGCAACTTCAAGAATCCTAAGAAATGCTGTCAGAGATGCTAGAGGTCACTGTTTATCCTCTGGAAAAGTGATCAGGTAATGGGAACTCTGGAAGGTCTTGTATACACAAAACAAGCTTCAGAAAATGTTACCGAACAGTTTCTGTCACCCCTGAGAAGTTGTTATAGAGATGTGTGTTTACACCTTAGAATACAAGATCCTCATATTTGCAGAATTGAATAGATGAATTAGGAGAATGATCCAAATATTCAATATGTTTTATATATTTGATATGGGTTGAATTGTGTCATGATTGTCAGTGAATCAAAAAATGCATATGTTGAAGTTCTAATGTCCAGCACCTTAGAATATTACTTTATTTGGAAGTAAGGTTATTGCAAATGTAATTGGTTACACTAACAAGAGGTCATTAGGTGGGTCCAACATGACTGCTGTTCGTATAAAAAGGGAAATTTGGACACAGAGACACAGGGAGAATGCCATGTGAACTTGAAAATGAGCTAAGGAGAGATGCCTGGAACAGATTGTCCTTCACAGCCCTCAAAAGGAAGCAAACCTGCCGACACATTGATCTTGGGCTTTCCAGCTTCCAGATCTGTGAGACAATAAATTTCTTTTATTTAAGCCACCAAGACTGTGGCACTTTGTTACAGCAGCCCTGGAAATCTAATACAGTATTATATGGAGAGGAAGAAAGGAAGGGGAAAAAATAAGAAAAAATGAAATAAGAAAGTGAACATTTATAGGACATACCAGTATCATGTCATTTGAAAAAGTATCTACTACAAGGCAAACATTTAATTCTAATTTTACAGGGAAAAAAACAAGGCTTAGACTGTACATGAAGTGCTCAAGTTTGCATCATTTGGAAGTTGTAGAACTAAGATCCAAACTATTGCCATATAACACATCCTATATAAGGAATAAATACTTTCTAGTTAACTTAAAAAAGACCCGGAAATTTGTCCCACAAGAGGAAAGTTTCAGTCAGTTCAAGTTATGGCTATTTGGGTTCTAAGACATAGAAACCCACCCTGGCTCATCAGAGAGAATGGTGTGGGGCTTCTCCTTGCTTTACTGAAAGTGTCAGGAAAAATCTAATGAAACCCAAGGAAGGAAATACCCCAGGGGTCAGCTGAACCTGGAGGGGTAACTGAAGACTCAGAAATGAAGGTCCAGCCACCACCCCCATCTCTCATGGCTGCATGTTTTCTCTCTTCTCGGATTCTGTCCATCATGGCTTCTCTGGTGGCTGGAGTCCAGTGTCATCCCTCTGATCCCTGCCTCTTCATGTTCACGCTCTTGTGTAATCCCCTTTCCTTGTGTGAGATAATAAATGTGGGCAGTTTTAAGCCACTGAATTTGTGGTGATTTGTTATGCCGAAATCTCTGTTTTCAACATCTTCTATTTTCTTGTCTTGAACTTGGTTCTATATAGCCGCTTAGTACTAATGGCTCAGCTATTAGCTGGAGCACCTGCTGGATGTTCTAACTTCACTCTGTTACAGTCCATTTTTTCCCTTTTAAATAGACTTTAATTCTTAGAGCAGTTTTAGGTTTACAGAAAAATTGAGCATAAAATGAGTTCCCATATACCCCTTTCCCCACACATGCACAGCCTCCACTACCATCAACATCCCACACCGGAGTGATACATTTGTTGCAACTGATAACCCACATGACACATCACTATCACTCAAACTTCATGGTTTGCATGAGGGTTAACTCTTGACATCATACATTCTGTGGGTTTTGACATATGTATAATGAATGACCTGTATTTACCATTATAGTGTCATACAGATATTTTCACTGCTCTAAAAATCTTCTATGCTTCTCTTATGCATCTTTATCTCCCACCCTAACCCCTAGAAAACACTGATCTTTTTGCTGTCTCCATAGTTTTGCTTTTTCCAGAATGTCATAGAGTTGGAATCATACAGTAACCTTTTCAGCCTGGCTTCTTTCACTTAGTAGTATGCATTTAAGGCTCCTGCATGACTTTCCATGGCTTGATAGCTCATTTATTTTTAGTGCTGAATAATATCCTGATGTTTGGATGTACCATAGGTTATTTATCAGTTCACTTATTGATGGCTGCTTGGTTGGCAATTATGAATAAAGATGCTAATAAGTATTCATGTGCACATAAGTGTGGGCATAAGTTTAGGTAAATACCAAGGAGTGTGGTTGCTAGATTGTATGGTAAAAGTGTGTTTAATTTTGTAAGAAACTGTAAAACATCCTCCAAAGTTGCTGTACCATTTTGCACTTCCACCAGCAGTGAATGAGAGTTCCTTTTCCTCCACATCCTCACCAGCATTGGGTGGTGTCATCAGCATTCTGGATTCTGGCCATTTGAATAAGCGTGCAGCCATATCTCATTATTGTTTTAATTTTCAGTTTCTTAAGGACATATGATGTGGATCATCTTTTCATATGCTTGTTTGCGATCTCTATATCTTTGGTGAGGTGTCCAGGTTTTTTGCCCATTTTTGAATCTGGTTGTTTATTTTCTTATCGTTGAGTTTTAAGAAGAAAGTTTGTATATTTTGAATAACAGTTATTTATCAGATTGTCTTTTGCAAATAATTTCTCTCAGTCTGGGGCTTTTCTTCTCATTCTCTTGACTGTGGTTTCCACAGTGAAGAAGTTTTTTTTTCTTAATTTTAATGAAGTCCAGCTTATTAATTTGGTGTAGGTGTCTTTGATGTTGTATATAAAAAAGTCATCTCTATACCCAAGGTCATCTAGATTTTGTCTTCTTATCACATAAGAGTCTTATAGTTTTATATTTATTTATTTATTTTTAAATGTTTATTTATTTTTGAGAGAGAGAGAGTGTGAGCAGGGGAGGGGCAGGGAGAAAGGGAGAGAGAATCCGAAGCAGGTTCTGCATTGTCAGTGCAGAGTCTGCTGCAGGGCTTGTACTCATGAACCATGAGATCCTGACCGGAGCCAAAGTTGGACAGTTAACCAACTGAGCCACCCAGGCACCCCTGCATTTTATATTTAGATCTATGATTAATTCTGAGTTAATTTTTGTGAAGGGCTTAAGGTGTGTGTCTAGATTCATTTTTTTTTTTTTGTTTGCATGTGGTTGTCCAATTGTTCAGTACCATTTGTTGAAAGACCATCCATTCTCCATCATATTGCCTGTGCTCCTTTGTCAAAGATTAATTGACTATATTTATGTGGGTCTATTTCTGATCTCTCTATTCTGTTCTATTGATCTTCCTAGTTTGCCAATGCAATACTGTCTTGATTACTGTAACTTTATAGAGATTCTTGACATTGGATATTGTCACTCCTCTGACCTTGCTCTCCATCAATATTGGGTTGGGTATTCTGAGTCTTTCCACTCTTCATGGAAATTTTAGAATAAGTTTGTCAATACCTACAAAACAAGTTATTGGGACTTTTGTGGGGATTACATTGAATCTATAGATCAAGTTGGGAAAAGCCAACATCTTTACAGTATTGAGCTTTACTATCCATGAATATGGAAAATTTCTCCATTTATTTAGTTTTTTCTGTTGGAGTTTTATGATTTTGTTCATATAAGTCTTGTACACACATGCCATGTCATCTGCAAACAAAGACAGTTTTATTTCTTCCTTTCCCATCTATTACCTTTTAGGTCCTTTTTTGTCTTATTGCAGTAGCTAGGACTTGCATATGATATTGAAAGGGAATGGTGTGAGAGGACATCCTTGCCTTGTTCATGATCTTAGTGGGAAAGCTAGTTTCTCACTACTATGTATGATGTTAGTTGTAGGATTTTATAAATGTTGTTTATTCAGTTGAGGAATTTGCCCTCTATTCCCAGTTTTCTGGGAGTTCTTACCATGAAAGGGTATTAGATTTTGTCAAATTCTTTTTCTGCATGTATTCATACAACCATATGACTTTTTCTTCTTTAGCCTGTTAATATGATGGAATTGATTTTCAAATGGTAAACCAGACTTATATACTTGGGATAAATCCCATTTTGTCATGGTGTATAATTCTTTTTATAAGTTGTTGAATTTAGTTTGCTAATATTTTATTGAGGATTTTTGCATCTATCTTCATGCAAAGTTTTCTTTCCTTATAAAGTCTTTATCTGGTTTTGTTATTAAGGTAATGCTGGCTTCATAGAATGAGTTAAGAGGCTTCTATGTTTTTTTTGTTTTCTGAAAGAGATTGTGGAGAATTAGTACATTTTCTCTTCGATGTTTGGTAGAACTCACCCGTGAACCCGAGCCTGGTTCTTCCTGTTTGGAAGGTTATTTAATTATTTATTCAATTTCTTTAATAGATACAGGCCTTTTCAGATTGTCAGTTTTTCCTTGTGTGAGTTTTGGAAGATTGTGTCTTTTAAGAAATTGGCCCATTTCATGTAGGTTGTCAAATTTGTGGGCACACAGTTGCTCATAGTATCCCTTTATTATCTTTTTAATGTCCATGTGATCTGTTATGTTCCCTCTTTCATTTCTAATATTAGTAATTAGTGTCTTCTCTTCTTTTAGTTAGCCTGGCTAGAGAATTATTGATTTTTTGGATCTTTTCAAAGAATCAGCTTTCGGTTTCATTACCTTTATTAATTTCCTGTTTCCAATTTTATTGATTTCTGCTCTAATTTTTTTATTATTTCTTTTCTTTTGCTTTCTTGGATTTACTTTGCTCTTCTTTTTCTGCTTTTCTAAGGTAGAGGCCTAGATGATCAATTTTAGATCTCTCTTCTTTTCGAATATACACTTTCAATGCCACAAATTTCCCTCGAAGCACTGCTTTCACTAAAGCCCACAGAATTTGATAAATTGTATTTTAATTTTCAAAATATTTTAAAATTTCTCTTGCCATGTCCTCTTTAATCCGTGTGCTATTTCGAAGTGTGTTGTTTCATCTCCAAGTGTTTGAAGATTTTCCGGCTGTCAGTGACTTCTAGTTTAGTTCCATCGTGGTCTGAGAGAAGACACTGTGTGATTTCCACTCTTTTAAAGGTGTCAAGATGTGTCTAATGGCTCTGAACGTGGTTGATTTTTTTGTTGTTGTTGTTGTTCAGTGTTTTACCTGTTGTTGAGTTGGAATTGTGACTTCTAAGGTCCTTATATGTTGGATTAGAAACCAAAAGTTGAAATTTTATAAGGAAGCATCGTATTGGTTTCTGGCCAGCCAAGCAGTAACATGTTAGGCAGTAATGTGTCTAGCACATATGTGTATAGAACAGCAGTTGCTAAACTCCGTTTATATATACCTAGGTAGCCTCCAGTCACATAATAAACTTATGAGAAAGAAATTTATAACATAGATTTTACAACCTCACAGATCATTGGTAAGTCTACAGAGGAGAGCATGGTATTCAATGACACACCAAATTTAAGAGCTCTTCAACTCTGTTGGGAGTACCCCAAGTGTCAACTGTCATGTCTTGGCATATCATGCTGGGGATATCTGGGAGACAGAGGTAACACCAAATAGCAATGGAAGATTAACAGAAAAAAAAAAATCTCAAGGTCCAGTGAGTCCACCAGTTCTGAAATCCTTTCATTCAGTTCAGGTCTGCTGGGTTGGACTTGGGAAGATGATAAATAGGCTGGTGCAGGCGCAATTATCCAGTGGTCAGTTAAAGCAAAAAAACTCCGGGTGAAATAAGTGAAGGACAATCTGTTATATGAGGCACCTGCCAAAGCTATTTTTCTAGGCTAGTTGTACTTTTTCTTTTATTCTCCAGAAAATGAATAGAACAATTTGATTTCCAGTATCCCTGCCTCACTGTGTCTACACCCACATCACTTCATGCTTGCGTAACTGAAATTGTTTTCCCACAATTGCCCAGCTTTCTGTCTTTCTCCCTTCCAATTCATTCTTACTGCAGGAAAATTTATTCCCTAAAATACCCCATTTATCATGTACACTCCCTTTTAAAACGTTTCCAATGGCCCCCATTACATACAGGACCAAGTATCAATGCCAGCTAATATTCCAGATCTTCCAAGTGTTCGGACTAGAGACTTGTCAATAATTTTTTCTCACTCTTTCCTGGCACCCACTTTGATCTCTAGCCATCTTGTTCTCCATCTAAGCAAATGCCCTTTTCTGTGTCTATGTCTTTGCCTGTTCCCTCTCTTTATTCAGGTAGGTACTCTCCTCTCTGCCTAAACAAACTCTGTTTAATTCCATCATGGTCTGAGAGCAGGCACTGTGTGATTTCCACTCTCTTAAAGGTGTTAGGGTGTGTCTATTGCTTCAAGTCCTGCCGGAATCATCTTCTCTAAGAAGCATGTTTTTTTTTTACCATTTCAATTCCCATGGTCTCTGTGAAATAATAAGGAACACATGTGTTTGTCTCTACCCCTGGCTCTTGACACAGAGCTCCTAAAACCCTTGTAAATAGAGGTACTAGGAGAATCTTTTTTTTTTTTGAAGTGTTTATTTATTTTTGAGAGAGAGAGAGAGTATGGACAGGGGAGGGGCAGAGAGAGAGGGACACACAACCCAAAGCAGGCTCCAGGCTCTGAGCTGTCAGCACAGAGCCCGACGTGGGGCTTGAACCCATGAACAGTGAGATCAAGACCTGAGCTGAAGGCGGACACTTAACCAACTGACAATCTTTTGTTCTAATAGTCTTTGACCCTGGTTCCTGGCACAGAGCTTCTAAGACTATATAATTTCCTGAATGACAAGAGCGTTTGACACTGAGCTTCTAAATCTCTTGAAATTCCCTGGGTGATGGGATGTCTTTTATTCCAAAGAGTTGATTCTTGATGGTCTCCTGGATGGGGGAGTGGTCATCAGAGAGCTTTCAGGCCCTCCCTCCGTTGTCTAAGAAGGGAGAGGTGCTGGAAATAAAGTCAGTCATGCCTACATGATGGAGCCTCTGTAAAAATCCCAATAGTACGGAGTTCGGGAAGCTTCCAGGCTATGGAACACATACACATGCCAGAAGGGTAGTACACCCCAACTCTATGGGGCAGACACTCCTGCATTCAGGACTCTCCCAGACCTATGTATCTCTTCATAGAGCTGTTCATCTGCAGCCTTTATTATATCCTTTATTGAATAATAAACTAATTGCTTCCCTGAGTTCGGTGAGCCATGCTAGCAAATGATTGAATTCATGAAGGGGGGTGAGAACCTCTGATTTGTAGCCAGGTTGGATTGAGATTGTGGAAAACCTGGGGACCCATCCATGTCTGAAGTGGGGACAGTCTCGTGGGATGGAGCCTTTACCCTGTGGGGTCTGCCCCAACTCCCATTAGTGTCGGAATTGAGGTGAATGGTAGGACGCCTCGCTGGTGTTGGGGGATTCTGTGGGGTGTGGAAAACTCGCACGTCTGCCATCAGAAGCCAAGTGTGGTGGTTGTTTGAAAGGCAGGAGAAACTAGTGTTTTTCTGATGCAGTCTCCGTTTTCAGCTCCTACATCATTTCTGGACCGTGACATTCATTTGTGCTGAGTCACTCACCAACTTTCACATCCATTTGTTCTGATTTTAAACTCAAATTCAGAATCAAACTCCTTGAGAGCCACACCCATGCGGCTTTGTAGTCCTCACAGTACGTATTTGATGAATGAATGAATGCTACAAAACCCGAGTGAATCAGAGTCAAAGTATCATACTTGGGGTGGGGGGAGGGGTAGGTGGGAGACAAGGACAGGGAAACTGAGTTCTGAACAGAGACGTTTTCCGCAAACAGGGTCTGTCCCTGATCAACAGTTCTGTTGAGGCAAAGCACAGCCAGCATTGTTCTCCTGACACAAGTTAAATCTCTTTGAGCAAGTGTGTCTTGAAGAATCGAGTGATAACTATACACAATGAAACATACCCTTCCTTTTGTATGCATTGCCTGCATTCTGCCCTGGGGGTGGGCTGCCCTTTTTTCGAGGTGGTGCTCGTTCGATACTGAAGCAGAGTGAAATTCACTGACCTATTTGGAACTGCACTCTGGGCTGGGGACCACCTCCCTTCCCATGATGTCCTGACCCCCTGGGCTCCGTCCAGGGGCACCTCTCAGCTTTGACTGTTGCTTGCATAGAAGCCCTGTACCGTTGTGGATCCTTTCTAGAACACTGATCTGAAAAAAGCACTTATAATGCACATTGTTTTCATCACTGTTTACTTAGACCTCAGTCTTTATGTTCTGAGAGGTGGCTGCTTATTTAAAATTTTCACCTCTAGCTATTTGATTGTTTTGTGGTTAAACTGGGAGAAGGAAAAAAAAAAACCCTCCTGGTGCTCTAGTTCAGAAAACTTGGGCCATGTGAAAGGGACTGGAATAGAGAAATTAGCAGAATGGTCACACCTGTCCCTCTGAACACTTCTTTTGGTTGTACAGCCTATAATTTTCCTTTAACATTCTTCAGCACAGAGGCGTCTGTTGAGTGTTGGTTCAGCGCAGGTCATGATCTCACGGTTTGTGGGTTCGAGCCCCTGCGTCGGGCTCTGTGCTGACAGCTCAGAGCCTGGAGCCTGCTTCGGATTCTGTGTCTCCCTCTTTCTCTGCCCCTCCTCCACTCATGCTCTCTCTCTCTCTTAAAAATAAATAAATGTAAAAAAATTTAAATAAAATACTTCAGCACAAGTGGTGTGCAGTGTTTATATATGTGGGCTAGTTAGTTTCACTCTGTATCCTAGGGGTGGTTTGTTAGCATTTACAGTGTCCTTAAGAGGAGCATTTACAGTGTCCTTAAGAGGAGTGTGAACTCCAACAGTGGCGCGGTTAGCATGGAAAGATGCCTCACAGTTCAGCTCCCTCTGCCCCAAATCTTCATGCGATTTCATCTGCAGATCTCTGCGCTGGAGGTTTGCTCATTAGGGAAGGGTTTTTGGAGAGAACTTTGACTGAGGGAAGTAAGCGGTGCTCACCATCGTTGGAATGTGTGTGTCGGTTAAATTCTGCCCAGTCCCCTGTGCCCTTCCATGGACAGGGGTGCAGGAATTTGGAGGTGCCCACAAAATATGTGTGCCCTTGGCCTAGGGCTCTGCTGCATTTTGTTTCCTGCCTCTTTTTTTATGTTTATTTTTGAGAGAGAGAGAGAGAGAGAGTGAGAGAGAGAGACAGACCACCAGCAGGGAAGGGGCAGAGAGAGAGAGGGAGATACAGAATCCCAAGCAGGCTCCAGGCTTTGAGCTGTCAGCTCAGAGCCCAGTGCAGGGCTTGAAACCACGAACTGGGAGATCCCGACTTGAGCTGAAGTTGGACGCTTAGCTAAGTGAGCCACCAAGGCACCCCTGTTTCCTGACTCTTAATGGAGAATTCTGTGTCCAGACCATGCAAGGCGCTCAAGGAGTCCCTCAGGGGCTGAGCTTTCGGGAACAGTACTTCTCACCTATGTGCCAAGAAACATCTGTGTGTGTGGCAGAATAGCGCTGGAAACCTGTTTTCATGGTGACATGGCAACTAGGGTGGCAAGGCCATGTGGCAGGGACCCCCTTGCTTGTTCTCGTCTCCAGGGGCCATCAACATCTACTGGAAGGAATCAAGTTCAAGTCTAGGTGGGTTGTCAGAACTACACTTACATACAGTTTCCACCATATTCATCTCACTCAAAGAATTCCCTCTTCGAGCACCGGGTGACTCAGTCACATAAGCATCTTGGTTTTTGGCTCAGGTCATGATCTCATGGCTTTGTGGATTGGAGCCCCGCGTCGGGCTCTGTGCTGGCCATGCAGAGTCTGCTTGGGATTCTCTCTACCTCTCTCTGCCCCTCCTCCACTCATGCTGTCTCTGTCTCTCTAAAATAAACAAATAAACTAAAAAAAAAAAAAAAAGAATTCCCTCTTATCCTAGTGCCAAGAGCTGAGGATAAGATTAGGTTACTATCCTACAAAACGAGAGGTACTTTGAGATTCGGGATCCCCCGTGAATGTCTTATTCAGTAACCTCCTCTCACACTTTCCCATTGGTAATAAAGGATAATGCGATGGTTAATTTTATGTGTCAACCTGACTGGGCTAAGGGATGCCCAGATAGTCAGTAAAACATGATTTCTTGATGTGTCTGTGAAGTTGTTTCTGGAAGAGATTAACATGTGAATCAGTAAACTGAGTTAAGACCCCCCTCACCAGTGCGGGCGGGCATCACTCAGTCCATCAGGGGTCCACGTAAAACGAAAAGGTGGAGGAAGGGTGAATACTCCAAATACTCTCTGTCTCTCTCTCCTTCAGTTGAGACATCCACCTTCTCCTACCCTCCGACACTGGGGCTCCTGGGCCTCAGGCTTTCAGATTGCACCTGCTTTCCTGCCTGCACACGGTGCATTGTGGGACTTCTCGGCCTCCACACCCATGTCAGCCACTTCCTATCATCATCCCCTCTACATATCTCTGTAAAGCCTACTGACTCTATTTCTCTGGAGAACCCTGACTAGTACAGATACACATAAGTTGAGGATGTATGTGTTTAATAAATGGTCATTCTAGAGTTTAAAAAAAAATCAGACAAAAAACTAGGCCGGAAAAATTAGCCTCTATTATTATCCCAAGATGAGATATGTATTAATTGTTCAAAACTTAGTGGACAGAGAGGGAGGGAGGCAAACCATACGAGACTCTTAACTACAGAGAACAAACCGAGGGTGGATGGAGGGCGGGGGAGAGGGAGAAATGGGGGATGGGCACGGAGGAAGACACTTGTTGGGATAAGCACTGGGTGTTGTATGTAAGTGATGAACTAGAGGAATCTACCCCCAAAACCGAGAGCACACGTTACACACTGCATGTTAGCCAATTTGATAATAAATTATATTTAAAAAAAAAAACTAATAGAAACGCAGGATGATTGTGAAGGGTGGCAGTCCTACTTGGAATTCTGAAGCAAGTCCCTGTGGAATTAGAAAATACATTGTGATGAAATCAGAGAATTAATTAAAGTTAAAATCTGAAGTAGTACATTGAAGATATGTCCTTTGTCCGCATCTTGTCTCCAACTCTTGCGCCTCCATGTCAATCTAAAACAGAAAATGGGCTCTTTAATCTGTAGGCTCCTGGCAATTTCATCTTTCTTTTCCTTCAGATAAATGGTTTGCTTGCTTACATCATCTTCCTGGCAGGTTTTGAGCTGCCTCATCTACTAAAGTGGAGGACACATGCTTCACAAAGTCCAGTGACTCCTTTCTAATGTTAATTCAGTAAAAATGAATCCTCTGAAGAATGAGAATGTAGGAGCTCCTAAACCTGTCTGGAGACAAAGGTCCAAAACATGCCCACTCTGTCATTCCAAGAAAGCTCTTGCAACTGCAAACAGCAAATGCCTCTCCAGGTTCAGGGCATGGAAATGCAGTCTGCATCCTAGCAGACCAAACGAGAACGGGTAGATCTACTTGAAGGTAGCTGAGGTCAACACCCTTGCTTTAGAACTTGGCATTCTCAGGACCACCCAGAATGCCAACAGAGACAAACTGTGTATTGTGTCTCATTTATGACCTTTAGTTTTCCTTTGAAAAGAAGTGAAAAAACTCCAGATGGAAGAGAGCAGGTGTGTGAGGAATTCTGTATTCCCCATTGATTTTAATAAACAAAAGTCTTTCTGAAATGCAGCATATTTAACTCAAGAAGGGATTTTTTTTTTAAATAAAGTCTTTTTCTTTTCCTTTAAAGTTTCTAGTAGTTTATTTGGGAAAGTTCAGGGGACTCTTCTGACTGAAATGAATATTTTCAAGATGATCTTGGTGTCAAAAGAAGTGAACACTTGAAAATAACAAAGCGGTACACTTGTACAGCATTTTAGAGCATACGGAGCACTTGACTATTCAATCCTCATGATGACCCTTTCGCATAAACAGTATTTCCATTATATATATGACTGCCTGGAGACTCAAAGAAATTAAATAATTTGCCTGAAGTTACATACATAGTGGTGGATTATTAACTTGAACCCACCAATTGCAGATCTTTAGAAAAGACCACATTAGCTCCCTTTGAAGAATTCGCTGAAGGAAAAATTGAGACCATCCTTTGCCTTCTGGGGAAGTAGCCACCTTTCCTGGTGTTCCAGAAATTCAATAATGCAGATGTTTTCACTGTAAAATGAATAAATGCAAAGGCTCAATAAGAGATTTATCTTTTCAGAGAAAGACAAATACCATATGAATTCACTCATATGCAGAATCTAAAAACAAAACAAATGAACAAACAAACAAATTTTTAAAAAAGCAGAAACAGATCCACAAGTACAGGGAACAAACTGATGGTTGCCAGAGCAGAGGGGCTGGGGGGATGGGCAAAATGGGTGAGGGGGAGTGGGAGGTACAGGTTTCCAGTTATGGAGTGAATAAATCACAGGGATGAAAGGTACAGCATAAGGAATATAGTCAATGGTATTCTAATCGCACTGTGTGATGAGCATAGCATAAAATTTAGAGTTGTCAGATCACTGTATTGTACACCTAAAACTAATGTAGCATTGTGTGTCAACAAGACTTCAATAAGAGAGAGAGAGAAGGCGAGGGTGGGGTGGGGGGGAGACCTGTATTTTTGAAACCTGTGTCCACACTCTTTTTCTGGATCATTTCTTGGGGATCAGAGCCAAGCCGTGGTCTCCCTTCTTTGACTTGAAGTTATCATGCACACAGTAGGCACGAAAACCATGGATGCATTTGGCAAGTACTTCTGCATTCACGGAACTGAGTTCATTGTTTAAATATTCTACTACAAAGCTGTCATCATCAAGACAGTATGGTATTGGCACAAAAACAGACACATAGACCAATGGAATAGAATAGAGAGACCAGAACTGAACCCACAAATGTATGGCCAATTAATCTTTGACAAAGCAGGAAAGAGTATCCAATGGCAAAAAGACAGCCTCTTTAATAGATGGTGCTGGGAGAACTGGACAGCAGCATGCAGAAGAATGAAACTAGACCACTCTCTTACACCATACACAAAAATAAAATGGATGAAGGACCTGAACGTGAGACAGGAAACCATCAAATCCCTAGAGGAGAAAGCAGGAAACAGTCTCCCTGACCTCAATCGCAGCAATTTCCTACTCGACACATCCCCAAAGGCAAGGGAATCAAGAGCAAAAATGAACTATTGGGACCTCATCAAGATAAAAATCTTCTGCACAGCAAAGGAAACAATCAAAAAAACTAATAGGCAACCGACACAATGGGAAAAGATAGTTGCAAATGGCATATCGGATAAAGGGCTAGTATCCAAAATCTACAAGGAACTCACCAAACGCCACACCCGAAAAATGAATAATCCAGTTAAGAAATGGGCAGAAGACATGAATAGACACTTCTCCAAAGAGGACATCCAGATGGCCAACAGACACATGAAACGATGCTCAGC
>CM053572.1:137265093-137302231 GCA_028646485.1 Cryptoprocta ferox
GATTTGGATGGGGAGCTAGAGAAGGGAGGGCAAGTAACATCAAAGCACTTGGAGAGATCCAGCCAGTTTGGAGAATAATAATGGATATGTTTTGTAAACTGACCTAAGCCAGTTAGGTTTTTTTGGCAGGGTGGGGGTGAGGGTAGATAATATAGCCTTGTAAAATTTAAAGGTGGCTGAAGGTTAGCTATTCTCTTAAAACCTAATGAAGGTTCTAATGAATGTGAGTCTCAGACTAGATGCTTCTAGATCTTGTATGTCTTTTGCCAGACAAATGCCTATTAGGGAGAGAGCCAAGATCCAACCTGTTCTGTAAGATCCATGAAATCTCAGTTCCCTGTGCCTTAGGTGTCCCGGTGTAACTACAGAAAGACACAACAGCTTGCCAGAGGCAGACTGCACCTTTGCAATCGCCTCTGACAGCCCCAAACTCCCCCACCCTGGTGGCTAGACCCGGGATACTGTGGGACTCAGTCCTTGCCCAATTCCTGCGTGGTGGGGGTGACCACAGACCACTCTGGGTTCATATATTCTCTATAAGAGTGGGAATATTTCTGAAATGGTTTCGCCAGTGCACAGATCTTGAAGACCTTGAATTTAACCCAAGAGACCCTATTTCTGACATTCATCATGGCCACCATTTTTACCGGTAAAGACCTATCAATAAAGACCCGCTGCGTATGCTGATATGCACAACATAGGTCGGTGATTGAGAGCCGGGTAACAGACACCCTGTAGCAGTCCCAGGGAGCCGGCTTCCGGACTCTAACTCCATTGGACCAGGGCTGGACTCTCTAGTTTTTATCAGGGCAACTGATGCCTCTAGACTTGTAATTTAAATGAACTGACACATCTACAGTATTACACTCTCTCTGATGAAATATTTCTAGGAGCATTCCAGACAGTGTAATAAAAGGTTGGTGGGCTGGGACAGCCATGTTCTGGAAAGCCTGGAAGGGCAGATTGCATATATTGGATTTGCAAGAGGAGAGATCTGTAATAGTTATTGTTCGCCTCCAAGAGTTTTGGTGGGGGGGAAATCTAAGTTGACGGTGGGACTGATTCCAGAGAAAACATTGCCTGCTGCAGGCTTTTCAAGGCAGTGCTGTTCCAGCAAGCAGCCAGACAGCCCTCTGCCTGGCCAGCCTGCAAGGAAGCAGGAGGACCAGAGCCTCTATATCACTGCGGGGCGGGGGGGGGGATTGACTTTCAAAGGCTATGGCGGTGCCTTCATCTTGTGCGTTTCCTCTGAAATGGAAGTTATTTTCTCTCATGATTGTGCATCACATTTATAATAGCTTATTGATCAAAGCCAGGTCTACTTGCAGAGCAGAGAGGAAATCAGGAACCTCTTCCTTGTGTGTTAGTGTTCCACCAGAAGGCGCTGGTTTTGCAGTCCCAGCGCTTCCTTACGAGCCCTTGTGCACTTATGCCCACCCCTCCCAGCCCCTTGCACTGGATCCACGAGAAAGCAAAAGGCTTTGGTCTAAAGGTGGGGAGCGAGGGGCACCTGGGTGGCTCTGTCATTTGAGCTCCTGACTCTTGATTTCGGCTCAGGTCGTGATCTCACAGTGTGTGGGTTCAAGCCCCGCCTCGGGCTCTGGGCTGACAGTGTGGAGCCTGCTTGACATTCTCTCTCTCCCTCTCTCTCTGCCCCTCCCCACTTCTCTCTCTAAATATAAACAAATCGACTTAAAAAAAAAATAAAGGTGTGAAGCGGGCAGAAGTTGTTCTTGGCCTCCTCAGTCTCACAGTACTGCTGCCCCACCATTCTGTGGCCTTCTTTGTTATGTCGTCTGTTTACGTGGACCACTTTCAGGCATTCATGTTATAAACTTTAGGAAAATGTTGAACCTCATGAAGCAAGCCTGAAAGCTTTAGTCTCATGCTTTTGGGTGGAAGTCAGCATAAGGCAACTTTGCTTTGCATCGTGGCCCGACGGAACCGCCCCAAGGAACCCGCTGTGAAGTGGGGTCACCTGCAGGGGGGGTCTGCTGGCATGAAAGCCGATGATGTCACTTTAGGGGTCTGCGGTGTCCAGCCACTCCGTTCCCAGCCTGCCTTAGTATCTTCATGTGACCAGAGTGGAATTAAGTTAACTTCCCTGTCCTTGTCTGCTAGGGCTGCCGTAACCAAGTACCGCACACGGGCGGCTGAATGCCAATTTATTTCCTGCCAATACTGGAGGCTAAGGGCCTAGGACTAAGGTGTCAGTAGGTTGGGTGTCTTCTGAGGCTCTCTTTCTCTGCGGTTTGCAGATGCTGCCTTCTCCTTGTGTCCTCACACGGCCTCCTCATGTGTGTGTATCCCCTTTGTCTCTTCTCATGGGTTCCTATTTCCTCCCTTAGAAGGACACCCGATTGTATTAGGGCCCTCACTCTAGACCCCATTGTAATTTAATTACTTCTTTAAAGACCTTATCTCCAAGTACAGTCACATTCTGAGGTTATGGGGGTTAGAACGCCAACCTATGAATTTGGGGAGGGGATCACAATCCAGCCCATAATGCTTACTCCAGTACAGATATATTTTTTAGTTTTTTTTTTAATGTATATTTATTTTTGAGAGAGACAGAGCATGAGTGGGGAAGGGGCAGAGAGAGGGAGACACAGAATCTGAAGCAGGCTCTAGGCTCTGAGCTGTCAGCACAGAGCCCAATGCGGGGCTTGAACTCCTGAACTGTGAGATCATGACCTGAGCAGAAGTCGGATGCTTAACTGACTGAGCCACCCAGGCGCCCCTCCAGTACAGATATTAATAATGACCATCCTCACTTCCTTCCAGCTACTTGGAGGGTTCTTATCACTTTTTGTTATTCCTCAAAACTCCTTAAGTGTTTGAAGACCATGTAAGGGGTGGCAGGTCACAGGCCCTTCTCAGACTCATCTGATCTTCGACCTCTGAGCAGCTTTTAAAGTCACAGAGTCATGGGACCCTCCTTCTCTCCCTTCAAGAGTCTGATGCAGTAGACATGTCTTAGGAATCTACACTGTTTCTATGAAATAGAAAAGTCTCTCAGGATACAGATGTACAAATAGGAAGATACATTTGTCTAGAAGTCCCTTCTTCTGGGAAGGGACCTGGAAACCAGAGTGGGAAGACAATGGTATCATTGTTACACACGTTTATGCTGTTTGGATTTTTTCTTACATGAATTTTTACTTTTTTCAATAAGAAGCATGTACTGATTTAGGGGCACTTGGGTCACTCGGTCAGTTAAGTGTCCAACTTTGGCTCAGGTCATGATTTCACAGTTTGTGGGTTTGAAACTCATGTCAGGCTCTGTGCTGACAGCTCAGAGCCTGGAGCCTGCTTCAGATTCTGTGTCTCCATCTCTCTCTGCACCTCCCCTGCTCATGCTCTGTCTCTCTCTCTCAAAAATAAATAAATGTTAAAAAATTTTTAAAAAAGAAGAAGTATTTGCCAATTTAAAATAAAGACTTTTTTTTCAAGTGGATCTTTTGAGAAATCCATTTGGAAAACCATGGCTGGATGAACCTTGGGGTCTAGCAGCTTACAGTTAAAGATCAACACCCATCTGAATTGCAAAGCTTGGAGAAGGGGCCTCAGCCGGGTTTGGGCTGAGGCAGGACAAGTGGACAGACTCACAGACAAAAGAACAGGCGGCTTAGGTGACCTATGAGATTATGGACAGAGGAAAGCAGAAAATGGAAATCCAGGTCAGCCAAGGCACCCCGATATTTGTAGTGGAAGGCAGGAGGCAGGACCTGCCAAGACCCCTGAGACACTAGACTCAGTGGTTCTTATCCTGATTGCACATAAGAATTACTCAGGAGCATTAAAAATACAGCTCCCCAGGCCTCATTCCAGAAAGCCTGGTGATTTTTGTCTAGGTACAGTTGCAAGCATTAGCAGTTTATTTATTAGTTTTTAAAATTTAAATTCATGTTAGTTAACATATAGTGTAATATTCATTTCGGGACTAGAATTCAGTGATTCATCACTTACATGTAACACCCAGTGCTCATCCCAACCAGTGCCCTCCTTAAAGCCCATCACCCATTTAGCTCAACCCCCTACCAACTTCCCCTCCAGCAACTCTCAGTTTGTTCTCTATATTTAAGAGTCTCTTATGGTTTGCCTCCTTCTCTGTTTTTATCTTACTTTTCCTTCCTTTCCCCTATGTTCATCTGTTGTGTTTCTCAAATTCCACATATGAGTGAAGTCATACAGTATTTGTCTCTGAGTGACTTATTTCACTTAGCATAATACACTCTAGTTCCATCCATGTTGTTGCAAATGGCAAGATTTCAGTCATTTTGATCACCGAGTAGTATTCCATTGTATATATAAACCATATCTTCTTTATCCACTCATCAACTGATGGACATTTGGGCTCTTTCCATAATTTGGCTATTGTTGATAGAATTACTATAAACATTGGGGTGTAGGTGCCCCCTCGAATCAACTTTTTGTATCCTTTGGATAAATACCTTAGTAGTGCAATTGCTGTGTCATACGGTAGCTCTATTTTTAATTTTTTGAGGAACCTCCACACTGTTTTCCAGAGTGGCTGCACCAGTTTGCATTCCCACCAACAGTGCAAAAGTTTTCCCATTCTCCTCATCCTTGCCAACATCTGTTGTTTCCTGAGTTGTTCATTTTAACCATCTGACGGGTATGAGGTGGTGTCTCATGTGGTTTTCATTTGTATTTCCCTGATGATGAGTGATGTTGAGCATCTTTTCATGTGTCTGTTAGCCATCTGGATGTCTTCTTTGGAAAAGTGTCTATTCATGTCTTCTGCTGCACAGTGAAGGAAATAATCAATAAAATAAAAGGCAACAGACAGAATGAGAAAAGATACAGAATATGGGATAAAGAGTTAGTATCCAAAATCTATAAATACCTTACCAAACTCAACACTTCCAAAACAAATAACCCAATTAAGAAATGGGCAGAAGTGTTACCAGTTTCTAAAAACTGCCTAGGTGATCTGATGTGGTGACATGGCCTTGACTGGAGCATGATCAAAGGTCATGTCTGCCTTGCACACTCCTAAGATTGATCACAGGACAAATAAATTCAGGGCTCCCCTATCAGTTTATTCCTTATCAACAAAGAGATAAAGAAATATAAATGGACCTTAGTCTTCTGGAGAAGGTCTGTCTCCTTGAGTGAAAGACTCTTGTATGTGGCCCAAAGCCAGCTTCCAGTGGCCCAGCCAGCCAGAGGGGAGGTTCCAAAGGAAACAATGGGCAGAGAAGATGCTTTTCCCCAGGAAATTTTAGATATGGGATGATGGGGTGCCAAGGGTGGGGAATCAAGGAGAAGACATGCAGTAAATACCTAGCCTAGACCACTGGTCCCCGATCTCTCCTATATATTGGCATCTCTGGGCTTTAAACGCTACTCTGAACTGGGCTCCTCCCTGAGAGTGACGTATATGGTGCAGGGCTCATCCTGGGCACCAATGTTTTCTGAGCTTCCTCAAGTGATTCTGATATGAAGGGAAGTGTTAGAACTGCTGGCTTATCAATGATGTACTTGGAAAAGAAGGAATGGAAAGAAAAACATGGTGACGCCCAAGAATTGTTGCAGGAAGAGGTCTCCAAAGCTTGAGAAACAAGCAATAAGGTCGTTGGGCTATGAGGTGTGAGCAGGAGTCCATTAGAGTCCTTGGTACATTGGAAATTCATTTAACATTTCATAGACTGAGCCTGGGATACTCGGATCAGAATGTCTTCCATAGTCTGCTTATAGGGTGGCCTTTTTTTTTTTTTTAAAGTTTATTTATTTTGAAAGAGAGACGGGTGGGGAGGGGAAGAGAGAGAGGTAGAGAGAGAATCCCAAACAGGCTCCACACAAGCCCAACACAAGGGTTGATCTCACAAATGGTGAAATCATGACCTGAACCAAAATCAAGAGTCAGATGCTCAACCGACACCCCTTGAGCTTTGAAATTTAGGCCAAAGCCTGGCTGTCTCAAAGAAGGCAAGATGAAGCAGAGGAAGAAAATTTCTGAAATCTGCCTTTCCTGGGCCAGAGGATTGTGGGGAAAGGTCTTGAGAGAGGGTAGAGAAGGGGAGTCTTGGCACCCCATGGATCCTGGCCAAGCAGGGATAATCCAAATACATAACAACCAGCACAGAATCTGGGTGGCCTACCAGACAGGCAGCCTGTGGGATCCTGGGGAAGCCAGAGGGGGTGAGGTGAAATGCTTTGGGCAAGATGCTCTGGGGTCAGATTGTCAGACCCTACCCCTTTCACTGGCAAATAATGGGGGTACACCTGTGGGGTTCTGGGGGAGGAGCTGTGGGACAGGGATACTGGAAGACTTGGGGTCCAGACGTTCTTTCATATTGTAACAACTGGTCAAGCTACACCCAGTGGGGCTGAGGTGTGATCCCTGGTCTCATATCTCTTCTCTGAGTGTGTGTCTGCAGAGAACAGCGTGCGTGCTGGAATGCCAGGTGCATCAAGGCATGCACACTGTGGGCTGGGGGGTTTTGCTCTGTTTGGCCCTGGAATTCTGGAAGCACAGCAGCCACGTGGGGACAAGTACACTCAGCGGGTTAGCACAGTGTAGCAGAGGTGGGGCCAGAACAGGCCGAGCCCCCTCTAGCCACCTTTGGGACCCATACCTGTGGGTGGGACCTGATCTATTCACAGGCCCCTGGTTCCAACGAGCTTTGTTTCTATGGGTGATATCTAGAAAAATTTACTGTAGTAGAAATTAATTTTTTTAAAAAATATTTATGTAATTTTTTTTCTTTCATAGTTTATTGTTAAGTTGGTTTCCATATAACACCCAGTCCTCATCCCAACAAGTGCCCTCCTCAATGCCTATGTAATGATTTATTAAAGGCAACAATTATAAATCTACTACATGGCAATATAAATAACATAATTCTATGAAGCGTATCAGGATTCTCCAAAACGAAAAATATTTGGTGAGAGATTGGCATTGGTTAGCTTTGATTTTTGTGTATCTCTTTAATGGGAGTTAGCTACATTCTCCTGTATGCCTTCTATATTCAGTCTTGCCTATATGTGGTCTTGCAGATAGATATGTGGCTGTTAAAGAGAATATTTAATGTTTTTTTCTCAGATAATTGTGGTTATTCTTGATATTGCATAAAAACTCCACCGATTAGTGGAGAATCAGATTTGAAAAGCCAAATAATGACTTAATATTATTATGGAAATAGCTCCGTGGAGGCTGGAGAGGGTCTTGGGCCTCGAGGAGCCCCCAGATGGCACTGAGGATTGTGGAGGCAGCAGAAGAGAGCCCCCGAGAGAGGGTGGGTTCCAAGAGAACCTTGTATAATCGACTTTCTGTGGTTTTACGTCCACGTGTCTTCGCTCCGTGTGCCTCTTTATCTTGTTTCCAGAATCCTTTGTTAAGGCTAATGTGTGGGTATAAGTAGGTCACAGTGGCCTTTAAAACCAGAGCCAGGCAATTTCACCAGGTCAGTAATTTAAACTTTGAATTGTTAAAAGGAAAAAAAAAAAAAAACCCACTAAAGCAAGGCCAAGTAAAAATGATTCTTTTACATGGACGCTCACGTGTTTAAAGTGGTAGTTTTGATAGACCTCCAGTCTTGCTGATTCTGAACATTTTTTCCTTTATGTCACTTTTCAGAGAATAGATCAGACTCTCAAGTTATGCTTGGAAGCCAGGCTGTGCGATAGTCCTTATGATTTTAGGATGGCGACGTCAGCCGTGGAAAGGACACATGTGACGGGCTTGGGAGGCTGGGGTGGAGGTCACGCTCCAGGCCAGATGACAGCAGATTAAATCTCGAGAACACATGTAGGGAACACAGTGAAGGGGCCACGTGCTTTGATGTCACTGGGGTGGGGCTCCTTAAGGGCCAGGCAGACCAGGTCTTGGGGTGAACTGGGAGCTAAGTCTTAGAACAGGCAAGGATGAGGTTATGGGTAAATGCAGTGATAAAGCATCTGAGCTGGGGGTTACGATAGATTAGGAGTTTTGTGCCCTTAACCACTATGTAGTTGTCTTTCTTGAGAGAAACGTCTCCTGATTTCTTTCTCTCTTGCCACCTTCATTTCCACGGCAGATATTTCCAACTCAACTTGGCCATGAAATTGGGGGATTTCTGATACATGGATCTTGGATCCCTTTTTCTTCCTACCTTTTAGTCAATCTTGAGGTTGTCTCATCTGTGTGTGCCCACAGCTAAATTTACCCCTTAAATCTGGTTGTCTTAGAAATTTATATCTTTAGCTCTGACTTTTCTCTGACTTCTATATTAAACAGCCTACTTGGTGTTATTTTTACTGGAATAGCTCAACTACACCTTCTGCCTCACTTGTCCGAAAGCAGAGCCTCATGCTTCTCTGTCCAGCCTGGCCTTCTTCCTGTCTTGCACATTGCCATGAACGTCACCACTGACCTTTTCTAGTTGGAGACTTTGGAGGCCTCCTTGGCCCTCTCGCTTACGCTGCCTATGCTGAATCCCCTCCCCAGTTCTTCCCTCGCCTCCCGCGTCTGCTTCTCTCAGACTCGACACCTCCTCCAGGCCTGCCCGGGATGCCCTCCTCTCTTGGGACTTCTGCACCTGTCTCTGAACATCTCTTAGCATCCACTGTGGCCCCAACACAATCCGCTCCACACAGGTCAGAATCACCATCTGAAAATGCAAAACTGTGCATCTGGTGAGGGAGTCAGCCCTTACAATAAAAAACAGTGACTTCCCCCACCCCCAAATCTACTGTGAGGATTTATTTCAAACTGTAAGCTCAGTGGTTTCACTCAAAATGGAAATCCCGCTTTTTTGGTGGAGCCTAGGCCTCAGACTGGGTTGGGGTCTATGACCTGCAGCTGGCTGCCCAGAGTCTCCCACATGCATGGATGGTCCAGGGTTGACCAGACATGCGGGGAGAATGTGTGCACAGAATTTGGGGCTTTCCTTCTACCTACCAAATATCACCCTTTGCTTTCTAGCTCCTGGGGTTGCCCCATGTATGCCCCTCCATCTTCAATCCACGAAGACTGCCCCTTCATCTGCTTCCTTGTGGCATCCACTGGGGCCCACCCTCAGAGTAAAGAAAAACTCAAGAAGACCCAACCAGAGCCTTTCCTTTTTTTAAATATCAACACCCGCCCTCCAGTGCCTGCCTGCCTTAGTCCTTCTCCAGGCCTCAGGCAGTTGCTTATTATATCCGGTCCTGGGTTTGTAGTGGCTTTTTTTTTTGTTGTTGTTGTTGTTGTTTTACAACTTTAAGGAACTTTTTTTTTTTTTTTTATATAGTTTGAGAGATGGTTGGTCCGTTAGGAGCTACTGAGTCATTATTGGAAGTGCAAACTGAAATTTAAAATTCTCAAGTTGGCCTTCAAGCTTGTGCACAGCCTGTCTTTTACTGTCTCCTCCATCTTCATCCCAGAAATGCTCCCCAAACGCTCTTTGTTTTCATCCCACTCACCTCTTTTCACTTCCTCAAAGGTGCCATCCTGCTTCCGCCATCTTGGCATTGTCCATGCCTTCTTTCCCATCAGCCTGAGCTCACCCTTCCATCCCTCACCTTGCCTCACCTCCACGTGGTTGGAGATGGCAGCTCTTCGCTTGGGGAAGTCAGGTGTTGCCAGAAAATGCTCCTTGTCTCCCGTTGAGGCCATCCCCCTATTGTATATACCGTGAGAACCCTGGACATTTGCTTCGTAGCATTTATTCATTTGGTGTTCATTTCCAGAACTCCGATTCCTGGCCATTTCCCCAGTCAGACCGAGGGCTAGTGAGATCTGGGGCTGTTTTCTCACCACTATGTACAATGGCAGGTCCACCCCACAAAATGCACCCCCAGCAATCTACATGCTTTGTGTATAAGGCTCCCCATACGTGCTTTATGGATGGATTATGCTTTTTTTTTTATCTTTTAACTTTTTATTAGGGTTAAAAGTAATGCACACGCCACCATCACAGTGTTACATTATTCTGTATTTATCTACACATTTCCCCTCACTGGTGAGGCTCACGCTTTCCTGTGCATTCCTGCTGTTGTTTAGCTTGATTCGGTTTCAATCTGAAGAACTTCTTTCATTGTTTCTAGTGTGGGCAAACTCCCTGAGGCTTTGTTTCTCTGGAAAAGACATTCTCTTCATTAAAAAAATTTTTTTAATGATTATTAGAGAGAGAGAGAGAGAGAGAGAGAACAAGCAGGGGAGGGACAGAGAAAGAGGGAGACACAGAACCTGAAGCAGACTCCAGGCTCTGAGCTGTCAGCACAGAGCCCGATGCGGGGCTTGAACTCACAAACCATGAGATCATGACCTGAGCTGAAGTTGGACGCCCAACTGACTGAGCCACCCAGGCGCAGCCATTTTCTTCATTATTAAAGTAGGGTCATGCCAGGTACAGTATTCTTTATGGACATGTTTTTGGGTGATATTTGAAAATATCACCCAGCCTCTCCTGGCCCATAGTGTTTCTGTCAAGAAAGTCACTGATCATCTTCGTACTGCTCTCAGAATTCTGTCTTGTCTTTAACTTTTGACAATTTGATTCCAGCATGCTTCAGTAAATAAATAAATAAATAAATAAATAAGTAAAAATAATAAAATGAAAAGAAAGAAAGCTTACAGGATATTTACAACATGTGTATCACAGGAGTCCCTAAAGGACAAGAGAGAGAGAAAAAGACAGAAAGATGATTTAAAGAAGTGACCAAAACCTCCCAAATATTGAGAGGAAAATCGGCCTCCAGGTTTCAGAAGCATACAAGACCTCAAATAGGTTGAATGTACAGTGGATTCCTTAATTTTTAAAATAATTCAGCAGAGTGTGGAAGGTTCGGGACAGTAGAAGCTTTCTCCTCTTTCTTAGAAGCGTTAGAATGAGCAGAGCACCTAGACTCTTTCCGGCTTTTGGAAAGGACTCAATAGAGAAAATGTAGGCAGGGGTCCATACGTCTTGTGGAGATTCACATGTTGTGGCTGTTAACCCTTTATCAGAAGAAGGAGAGCAAGGAGAGAAAAGGGATTTCAAAATCAGGCAGCCAGTGTGGTGGAAATTCAACCAAGAGGCCGCTCCAGGTAGGAAGGCTGGCTGGGGAGACAGGCCCATGGGAGCAGGAAGGGTGATCTGGGTGGAGAGAAGTCCTGGTGGGGCTGGGAGGGCCCAGTGGGACTGGAGATTGGGAGAGATCTGGTGTTATGGGTCAAGCCCATGATTCTCTCTGGACAGTCCACCTTTGGCCTAAGCCCCAGCTGTGCTGATCTACTTTTGGCTGGCCCATTGCCCGGGCAATGTCCACCCTTCAGCCTCTACCCATGGTCCTGGCCATGTTGCTTGGGCTCTCCCCCCTTTCTTGGAGTACTCATCCTTAGCTTTCGACATTCTGTTGAAAATTCCCTCTGTTGCCTTTTCTTTTCAGGCAAACAAGATCCCTTTCTTTTTTTATGCCTGTGTTGTATCCACACACAATTCTATTTTTCTAGTTAACACCTAATATAGCTGATTGCACTGACTTATTTTCAGGTTTTCCCCTGCTGGACTGTAAGCTCCTCTGGATAGTGTCGTGTTTTGGTCACCCTTGGTCCTTAGTACTAGCTCAATGGCAAGCACACAGTAAAGCTTGCAGAAATGGCTGTGTTTGGGTAACATGAGTAAATGAGGGACAGATGGTCAGGTGTGGCTCAGGTGGCTGGAGCACCACCTTTGATGTGCGGAGGGCGGGGAAGTCTCATGTGACAAATGGTAAGGATGACAAACCATCATGTCGATAATCAAAGGTTAATGGAGTGAATGTGGTAACGGAGGTAGGAGAAAAAGGATTTGAATTTCTCTGTGGTCAGGGTGCTGATGAAGCAGGGAAAGACCGGACGTGATTTGTTGAGAGATAAAATGTGAGGCATATTTGAAAATCATTCGAAATCTTTGTAGTGGAACGGAAGACTCATATTCAGCGACTTTGCACTGATATGGTCACGTAGGTTGTTACAATAAGAATGAGTTTCACACCAATGGGCGATAGATATTGTAAAGAATAAGTGTAATTGATATCTGCGTATGTGATGTGATGAAGTTACCACTCAGTGAAAATCAAAGCGATGGCTGGGCACAGACAATAGACACTCTCCAGTCCTGCTGACCTCGTGTAAATTGGTTCTGTTACTTCAGAAGGTAGTTTGGCAGTATCTATTCCAGTGAACACACACATATTTTACGCCCCAGCAATTTTTCTCCCAACAGTAATGCGTGCACGTGTGCACCAGGGCACATGTCTGAGAATGTTCCCAGTGGCGTTGGTCATGATGCTCCTATAAGCCTGAAACAACCCAAATGTCCATTAATAGTAAAATGGATACATTTTGGTAAATCCATGCAGTGGACTTCTATATAGTCATGAAGACCAGTGAAATACCACAGCATAAGACAACATGGGCAAATCTCACAAATGATGTCAAGAGAAAGATGCCAGATAGAAAAGAATATCATAGTGGGAGCTTCACCATTTATATGAAGCATAAGAGCAAGGGAGACCTCCATGGTGTTAAAGGCAACAAGGTACATTTGGAGGGAAGATGGGGGGAAGTCATTGGGAGGAGGCTTGAAGGGGTCTCTGGAGTTTGGAGATGTTCTATTTCTTGACGTAGGTGATGGTTATGTGGGTGTTTTACCTTTTGATAATTCACTGAAATATACACATAGGCTGTGTGAGGTCTCTATATATGTGTTAAACTGCAATAAAAGAGCTTAGTTTAAAAACATAAATAATATTTTATATTTTAGTAAGGTGACATGTACTATCCTCAACTTTCTTAATATCATTTCTCTGTGAGGAACCAGTTTTTTGATGCTGTTCATAATTTTATTGACTTTTCTTCCCCAGAATCCTTTTCCTTATTTATTTACAAGTGGGTTTTCAAATGACTACTTTGATCATTCAAATCCATGTTTTATATTTTATATGCATTTATCAGGCAAATGCTTTCCTTCCTTCAAAGGTTAATTTGCTGCAATGTCTTCCTTCTCCCACCACCAGCTTTTCTGACTCAGTGGTACATGTCGTTCTCCAACACTAATTTTCAGTTGATCAACTTTTTCTTTTTCTCTTAAAGGGTAAATTTACATTTTAATTGAATGCTGGTATAAAACAATTGATAAAACTGTATGTTCTCATACTTTAGCTTTTTCCCCCCTCTGACTTAGACCATTTCTAGTTCAATTTCTTAAAACATCCAAACTTAACACCAGCACATAACTGAAAAATGTTTGATCAGAGTCAATTAGAGCAGTGTTGCAGAAACAGAGCTATGGTATATTATAGCCAGAGATTGGATTCTATTACACTAAATAATTTGTGTTGCGCCTACAGTGATATCTACATAAAGCAAATGAAAAGAATTAATATTCTCTCTAGTTAGCCAAGTCAGCAGCCTTTGAATTTCAAAGTGATCACAAATTTTGTATTTTTAGCCAAATGGCTATGCTTCTATTTAACTTTTCTTTAAAAAAGAAATCATAGCTTCATAATTATTGTCAAAAAATCAAATTTCATTGAATATCTGTAATATATGCAACATTGGGGCAGGGGCTGTACAGCGCGCTGGTAGAAACAGGCTTGGGGTCACACCGTTGGGGTTTGAATCCCAGCCCGTAGCTGAGTGACCTTGAGCGAGTCACTTAACCTTCTGACACTTCAGTTTCCTTGTCTGGAAGAATAGTTCCCTTCTGTACAAGATGAAGAGAGTTCCACATGCACAGTGCACAGCCTGTAGAACAGTGCCTTGTACACAGTGGGTACTCAATGAGCACTTGCTGTTTTGTTGGTTTAGTTGCTATTGTTACATTTGTGTTACAACTGGGAGGATGTTATTTAAGACAGAGAGTGAATGTCAACTTAGACTGTAAAGCCATTTTTGGGGGGTGTGTTGTAAGGGTCCATGTGACAATAAAAAGGACAATTTGAATGATAGGGCATTTATAAAACATTTTTTTTGATGTACAGCTGTTTTTAGAAAAAGGGCAATTATTTTGGAGCTAACATTTAAATAAGGGTTATTAGCTTAGAGGAGGAGATAAGTGTTGGCGAGAGTTGACTACTGATTGCCATTCTGACAGCATAATGACAGGTGGGGTGATGGGACAGACAGCATCTTACCATTCTGATTCCTGTGGAGTGATACCTTAGTAATCGATATTAGCAATTTATGTTTCATAGCGTAACCTTTAAGATCAAAAGGCATCGAGTTGCATATTCCATTATATTTACCATAAACACAGGAGAAAGTCTGGCTAAGAGCCTCAGAGCTGCCTCCCTCACCCACAGCTGACCGTAGATGCACCTGCAAGTCCAGCCAGGGCCAGAAGAACTCTCAGCTGGCCTGCGGACTCAAGGGAAATAAAAAATACTTATTGTTTAAGGCACTGAGTTTGGAGAGCTCGTTACAAAGCAATCACTAACTGATACAATCGATTTCATCTGTACGGGCTGAGCCTTGCCTTAAGATATTAGTGATATGTTCTGAAGGTCCTTGAACTCTCCAGTGGCTGTTACCAAACACACGAGGTCTACCGCATCAGCGGAAAAGATGCTTCTAGGTCTCCCAGGTTGGTCTCTCTTCTACCATGTCCCTCTTTTGAGCTCCTAGCTGGCATGTGGTATCTCTGGTGACTGACGTGGTATCAGCCTCTCTTTGTCTACAGTTATGCTTTGTTTTGTATGCCAGACCTCCTCCTTATCTGTCTCTGAATTCTCAGGATCTAATTTTGGGCTGGCCCCCACCTCTAGCTTTGCTACCCCAGCATTGGCACTGGTAGCTGGAAGGAGCTGCTGTTGTTGTCCACACCTCTGGTTCTTACCCCAGGACAATTTGGCCCCCCAACAGATATTTGGAAATGTCGAGAGACATTTTTGGTTGTCACAACTGGGGGAGACGGTGCTACTGGCATCCCGTGGATAGAAGCTACGGATGCCACTCAGTATCCTACAACACATAGGAGAGCTTCCGTACAACAAAGAATTATCCCGCAAAAGTATCAATAGTGCTGAGATCAAGAGACGCTGGTCTGGATCTGTCACAGAGAATGGTCCCCTCAGCAGTGAAGTCTCTCATCTGCAGCAGCTGTGATGTTGAGGCCTCCATGTGTGTGTCCCAGCTTTTCCCGTAGCAAGACTCAGGAACAAAGGTTGTCTCCTTATGATAAGTTGTGCTTCATCCAAACTGAGCCAAAACTCTTCACAAAGCAGGTGTCCTCCCCAGAGATTTTGAAAGTCTTTTCATGATTCTGTCTCGGACTCCAGCTTAGTTCAGCTCCGGGATTCATCAAAATACCAAAATTACTCAGAGACTAATCCATAATTCCACAGCCTGGGGAAGATCCTTACAGACATTAAACATCTTCCACCTTTAATTATATTATTAATTAATTATATTTTAAGTCTGACTGAACTTAGCAACTGGTGCTTTTAAACACAATAGTAGCTTCATCTAATGGGGTTAAGGTTGGTGAAGTTTGAGTTTATTAAGCACATCTTATGCCTTCTGCAGAGGATTATAACTATGTTTTTATTGCTGATAAAGGGAAATACCACACCAAACTCTGTCCTGGTAGAGACACAAGGACATTCTGATGATCTGTTTTAAATCAGTTCTAAACAGTAGGATCCACAGATACAGAGCCTTGGGTTATCTAGATAAGGAGTACATATCTTGACCCCATTAAAGAAGTGCTCCTACTGGCAGCGAGGAAGCTGGAGGATTTTTCCATCACACGGGAGCCATCAGTGCCCGGTGCTACTGCTGCGTGTGGCGTCTGCAGTGAGGGCTGAGCACCAAGTTGCTCTAGGTCCGCCAGAATGTCAGTGGGGGAGGACCGCTGGATGCAGTTAGGAGTGTGGAGAGACCAGAACACCCGAGATTGAAGAACTGGACCTTGAGATGGGCAAAATGTAACTTGCAGATGTCCCTCCCTGTCTCCGTCCACACCAAGGGGAGACCCGCATGAGAAGCAGGTGCCAACGGCCACGAAGCTGCATGTCTGCCTGATCTAGGCTTTGGATAAGCTGAAGGAAATCCCATGACCTATGAGACCCATATTACTGACTTCTCCCTTTGCCCCAGACTCCGATTTGGCTTATTCTAGCATTCTTACCCATCCTGTTCAAGATTTTGATAATTTGTTCACCATATATTTTCCTGCATTAATTTTTATTTTTGAAAAGCCTTTGCACTAATATATCATTTATCCTGAGAACTGAGTGCTTTGGTTCCCCTGTAAATTTTGCACCTGCCTTGTGGACACTGGACAGCTGCAGTTCGCATGCTCACCATCAAGGTGAGCCAGTGGGTCAGTGATAATGGTTATGTGCTGTCACTATGCCCGGATCTCCTCACGGACTTCCAGAGTGTAAAAAGATATAGCTGCCACTTCACTTCTGCATTCCCAATCTCATGCAAAATGTCCCTTGTGACCAGCACTAACCCAGGAACACACAGGGAAGAGGACACTGAGAAACATGTTCTTAGCTTAGCTTCGTTGATGCAGTCCAAGGGACTGTAGTATCCCAACATTTGTCACGAGATTATTCTTCTGTGTGAAAGAGGCTGATGCGTGCCTCTAGGCTCCAGAAGTTTCTCTGAAAGCACATTCACAGGGCATTGAGCTGCTCCCCATGTCCCTACCCTTACACAGTTGCCATGTTTGGAACCAGTTGTAACTAACTCTTTTTTTTTTTTAATTTTTTTATGTCTTTATTTTATTTTGAGAGAGGAGACAGAGAGTGGGCGGAGGGGGGGGGCAGAGAGAGAGAGAGAGAGAGGGAGAGAGAGAGACAGAATCTGAAGCAGGCTCCAGGCTCTGAGCTGTCAGCACAGAGCCCGACGTGGGGCTCAAACCTACGGACTGTGAGATCATGATGACCTGAGCTGAATTCGGATGCTTAACCGACTGAGCCACCCAGGCGCCTGTAACTAACTCTTATAGCTATGAACCAAGAAAGATGATGTAGCCACGTGACCTATGTAGAAACGACCCCATACTAAAGGCAGATAGGTTTGCAAGGCTCATCTTTGTCTAAGTGATTGACAGATGCTGCTTAGATGCAAGAGTTCTTGGTTCACATCCAGATGCTGTTGGATTCCATTTGTTAGACGACCAGTCCTGTTTGGATGCTTATGCTTGTGGAGTCTGGTTAAGTAGCTCAAGGCTCCAATGAGCAAAAAGCAATCTAATGATCGTGATCAGTCCTCCGGGAACCACATTCTATGACATGTCCCATAGGTGGTGGTGATGGCTGTGGGGTGGAGTATCTAAAGGGCAATCTTCCCGAAAAGGGGAGAAACATTGAGAAACTTCTTGGTGTTTTACCAGCTTAACACCCTAGATGCATTCCAAGATGAACCGTTTTATACTGCGTGTTACTCTGCTGAATTGTGTGATGTTGAGGTGATTGTATTTGTTTTCTGAACCCATGCTTTGACTGAGAGCCCCCCAATGACTGTGTTCCCCACACATGGCAGTCAAAATGCTTCCCGTTATTGACTTTCCATGGAGCCCGTTTTAGCGGATTATGCCTAATTCTGGTGGAAGGAAATGACAGCCCCATGCTGTAATGTGTCCTCTTCCTCTGGTTTCTTCCCCCAGCGAGATTTTGATCTATTTCTTGTTGGGCGAACAACAGCTGTCTTTAGGGCTCCTTCCCTCCACCCCCCAAACCTATGATAAGAACCTGAAAGATGTGATGTTCTATTGATGTTCACTTGGAGGGGGGAGGGTAGAAAGGAGATGCCTTATGAAAAAAAAAGAGGAAAAAGAAAGAACAACTTTTACACTTTTATCTCAGTGGGAAATTCATGCTGAGCTCTGATACATTGAGCGGTCCCTAGACAGAAATTTGAAACTATTTCCAGCTGTTTAATTTCAGTGGGCTCTGTGGAGATGGGAGCTGCTCAGAGCACATGCGTGTCCACCATTCACCCAGAGGACAGAAGTTAATAGCTGGATAGCCCTGAGCAGTGTGTTGGGGAATGCTGTCACCACCAATGACAGGATTAGTTCTTGGATGTACCTCTAAATGTTAAGAATCAGGAGACGATATATCTGTATTCTAATACCTGTGGTGACTGCTTTTCAAAAAGCACAAAGAACCGAAAGGTAGAAAGAGGCATACTTTGCATATATATTGAATTTTATTCGCAAGGGCAGTATTAAAATTTACTGGAAACCTGGAAATATTGCTAAAATTTCTCTTCTCTCCTGAAAGAGGAAAGGAGAAGAGTTAATCAACAGTTGGAACTATGGTTTAGTGAGGAACCCAGCTACTTTGTACCCAAATGAGAACATGCCTAAGTGTTCAACCCTCATGGACAGCAGATTTCAAGAGAGGCTGGTTGTGAAAATACAGAGACCTCTGTGTTAAATATCCGTTGCAGGAGGAGTCTGAGATCTGAATAATTCTATTTGAGTCAGCAGCATTTGCAAACTGTGGTTGCCGATTCCTATCTGAGGGGCTGTGCACAAAATGTGGAGGAAGGGCATTAAATGTGTTTCTCTAGGACTCTCTAATGCTTGTGGCATGTGTAGACACATTTGGGAATAATCTGTATCCTGAGGGTTCATTGTGCCTTTGTTCCTTTCCTTTATCTGAATAAACGCTGTGGAACTAAACATGTGTGAGTGCTCAGTGCACCACATTTGAAGACGAGTATTCTTTATGTTCTCTGCAGCTCTCCCACGTCCCTTTGCTTTTTGGTCACTTCCTAATTCTGATACTTCTTCTGCAGCTGTTGTCACTATCCTTATTTAGTCCCTCCTGGGAAGTGGTGTACATAACTTTTAAAATTAAGAAGTCATTGTGATGTTATGATTTGCATTTTCAGGGCAGCTCCTTCCATCTGTTTTCCATAAAAGATAATTCTGCAAAGTGAATTTGGCAAGGTTTTATTTAATAATAATATTTTTAAAGCAAAGGCAATGTTCATCACAAATAGAATGGAACAGAGACCGTGCTGTTGGAATGGGACAGATTTAGCTTTAGGACTAGATGGAATGTTCCATGTGGCTTCTGTGAAGGATGGATTTCCTAGCCAAATTTGCAAGAGAACAATTACGGAAGTCAACAGTCGTCAGTACAGGGGCGGGAGATGTGCAGATCTGGAATTCCCATTTTAAGGATAATACAAAGAAATGAACAATCTCATTTGCTTTACTCTGGGCCTTCCCATATCTTCTGAGCACAGCAACTCCACTGGCTCACCATCTCAGAACACTGGCTGCATGCTTTGGGGTAAGCCTAGGGAATCTCATACTACATGATGGATGTGTGCTTTCACACAGCCCTGTGAGTGCCACATACTAATCCTTTCCTATTGCTGGGGTTGAATCAAGCTCACATGAGGGTGCCTCCCAAGAACAAACACTCTTGCTCGGTGACCAGGCAGTCTAGATCTGGACTCGCAAGCTGGCAACAGGGGACTGAATTCAGGTGACAGCACAGAGTTGTAAAAATATCCTAATTTGGGGGCTAAACGTCTGACTTTGGTTGAGTGACTCTTGATTTTGGCTCAGACCACAATTTCATGGTTGTGGGATCAAGCCCTGCATTGGGCTCTGTGCTGACCATGTGGAGCATGTTTGGGATTCTCTCCCTTTCTCTCCTTCCCCACTTGTGCATGCCCTCTCTCTCTCTCTCTCTCTCTCTCTCTCTCTCTCCCCCTCTCCCTCTCCCTCTCAAAAAAAAACTTAGAAAAATCTGAATCTGGATGTTTGTTGCCAGGAGGCCCCCTTTCTAGTTCCCTGTGGTCTTCACCACCCCCAGTTGACTCCTGCCCTTTTCCTTTTTGATTTTACCTATGTGGGTCCTAAAGTCATTTGAGTGTGTGATCAAATGGAGGAGGGAGATGATGTCTAACTGCCTCCCCACTCCATGACTGTGAAAGCATTGTGTCTAGTAGCTTTTCTCCTGTTTGGGTTTCACAGACTCAGAAAAGAGCCACACCCCCTTAATGGTGTTTCCCTTAGCACACAAGATGTTTTGGAAGGGTGGCTATTGTCTGACCACCAAAAAAAACCCCAAGTCTGAATGGATAAGGGTCTTCTGCTTGAAATTGACTGATTTGGCTTGAAGACCGAAAGTTGACAGAATCACATAAAAAGTGAGATCAAAGTATGACTTTAAAGATCTTTCACCTGGACTTAGAAATAGAAACAGAGAAAATAAGGGAGATTGAGTGATTGCTCAGACAGAGAAGAGAGAGATTCCATGTACGACTCCAAGTCTGGGGCTTTCACTTGTGTATCAACAAAGTCTCCTGACATGGGGACTCAGACCCAACAGGAACCCAACCAAACTTTTGACCAGAAATAAAAATAATTAAAAAAAAAAAAAAGAAAGTGAAAACCCTCTGGCTGTGAGCTCTTGTAGGACTTTGAGATTCCACTTTGGCCCTGATGGTCTGACTTGGAATGCAAAATGAGACGTCAAAGTATTGGCCTGAGTGATGGTTGCTGGGGAGCCATTGAAGAGATGCAGTACTTTCTAGACTTGTAGGTTTTGCAAATTTGCTTAAAGTCAATCACAACAATGGTTTTTCCTGATGAGTGTAACATTGTCAACACCTTACTTCGCCATATAGGTATGGTTAAAAACAAAACTAAAACTAGAGTCACTTACTAACTCCATAATTTCCTAAAAGAAAGGACTTTTAAAACCAAAAAAGTTGGATGGACATAATCTCAAAGTGAGATTACTCCCTCCAAAGAAAAATAATTGTCCAATTTACACCAATAAGGTAAGAAAAATGAAGAACATGGTTTAAAATATCAAATGCAGAGAAGATATCAATTTGGGAAGATATCATTGATGCTGTAAAATAAGGTGACCTTGAATTACCCAACTTGTCCTATGTAGTACTTGGTTTTTATCACAGTCACTATTGAGAATTGGATTGGTATGAGAGTTTTGATAGTATTTTACATATTTGGAATATTCTTGCAATATGATGGGAGGTAAAAAAATAAAAAAGACAAGAGCCCCTCTGACTGAGTGAGAGTGAGTGGCTTCTCTTACTCTTCCCATGCAGGACACAAAGACAGTAGGCTAGATACTCAGGGTTACGTGGACTGCAAAGGGAGCCTTTTAGGATTGCATATGGAGTCCTGAGGGCCCATCAGAAACAAAGAGAATATTCCAGAGAGAAATGTCAGGGAAGTTTCGTCAGGGAATAGCACAGTGGGTTCCAGAGGTGGGCGCCACATTGATTTCAGGACCTCCACTCATTAGTTTCAAACTCAAGACAAGTTATGTAGCCTTCTGAATTCTTTGTTTTCTCATATATAAGATGGAAATCAGAACAGTCCTATCTCACTGGGTTGCCATGAGGATTATCAGAATGATGATGCCTTTGAAGTTTGTAGGAACGGTCCCGATGTGCCATAAACCCTCAGAAATGGTTGCATTTATAATTTGGCCAGAACATTATCTGTCAAATTAATGATTAATGAAATTAATGGATGACTTAATGGTAACAGGGCACCAGTGAATTTTAGGATTAGACATGCTATTTCTCCAAGTCAATATGGTTGTGCCTGACAGATAGTGTGATTATGATCTTTTGCCTGCATATATTATTTCCAACTTAATTAACAAATTATTTCTTCATGTGATACAATTAAACTGTTTAATTAATCTACCTAAATAATCTTTTATTAGTGGCCTGAGGGTTGGATAAATCTACAGGTGAAATTTATTTCTGGACATGCCTATCTTTCTTTGTATTCATGTATCATATTTCAGTTTTAGATAGAAAATCCCAAAGTTGTTGTAAGGGCAGTGGAAAAAAGAAAGGGTGAGGGCTATTTGGAAATACCTAATTGAATGTCTAATTCCAGCCCACTCATTCTGTGACCCAGAGTGATGGGTGGAAGATTGTATTAAGGGTTTGGGGTTTTGAATTATTATTATTATTCTACTGGCTTCAGCAATGGACTTTCTCAAAGGGGAAAGTTATTATGAAAATTAGAACCTGTGGCCATATATATGATTCTGTCTTTGTTGATGTGAACTGCTCTGGGGAATTCATCCTTCAATTCAGCTAATGGTAATAGTCCAGAAAGTAAAAAATTACATAGTTGGGTGTGAATTACATTGCTATGTCTATATGCCTATTGCTAAGTTCTCTGAACCATATGGAACCTTTTGGGAGAAATTGCAGGAAGTATTTTCCTTCTTGTTTTTCAAGACCACAGTACTATAAAAAGGGTCTGTAAACCTGGAAGCAAAAATAAGTATACATAAATAAAGTTATTTTTGTTGATCTAGAGAAAAAGACTATATATTATATTAGTATACTTATAAACACATATATAAATTTATTATATAATAAAATCTATATTTTTGAAGTCAACCATGAGTCAAGATTATTTGCAATCACTTTATTTCTGTTGATTTTTTTTTCTGCCCTGAGCATATGTCCATATTGGAGATTTACTCTTTGATCCTTGGGTTTGCTAAAGGTAGACTAATTTTAATACTTTGGTTGAATTGTTCATTTCCAAGGATGTGGGTAGAGATCATGTCTTGGACATATTAAAATGCTCAGTGTATTTTATGGTAGCCACTTACCCATAGAAAATTCTTGACAGTGGTTGAACTGAACAACCACTATTGACTTAGTATTCTCCTCTGGGAACTATTTTGGGCAGAGAAAAAATTTCAGGTGGCACTTAAAATTTTTTTTTAAGTTTATTTATTTTGAGATAGAGAGAGAGGGAGAGAGAGAAAGAGAGAGACAGAGAGAGACAGAGAGAGAGAGATTGCGAGTGAGCAGGGGAGGGGTAGAGAGATACGGAGAGAGACAATCCCAAGCAGGCTCTGTGCTGCTATCACGGAGCCTGACGCAGGGCTTGAACTCCCAAACTGTGAGATCACGACCTGAGCTGAAACCAACAGTGGGATGCCTAACCAACTAAGCCACTCAGGTGCCCCTTAGGGGACACTTTTTACTCATGAAGAGACAAAATTTGTGGCATAAAATTCCTCCCATAGAATGAGCTCCCCTGGGCTGAATCTGAGCAGTGGGGGACAAGAAAGAGGGACTCTGTTATTGCTCTGGTGAGCCAAGGGCTGGGATCCTTATGTCTGTGTCCAGGAATGTAGTTGGGTCAGGCAGAGTGGACACTGTGGAGTGATTTTAATGCTGTCAGAAAGTCATTCATCACCTATCCCTTGCTGTGAGTAGTAACTGTGGCATTGGCCACAGGAAAACATGATGTCAGTATGAACACAGCCAACCTCTCAACTAACTACTGTTCTTTGGCCAACCTTGGAAAGGACATGGTCAAACAGAGGCACTGCTCAAGTGCCTCTCATTTATCCAGCTTGTAATGATCAAGAATTATCTGGGGGAAAAAAGAATTATCTGGGGAATGGGGTGTCTGGCTAGCTCAGTCGGTAGAGCATGAGACTCTTAATCTTGGGGTCGTAAATCTAAGCCCCATGTTGGGTGTAGAGATTACTTAAATCTTAAAAAATTATCTAGGGAAGAGATCCCACTTCTCCAATTGGGATCTTTGATTGGCTTCCTTATCTTAATTCTTTCCTTTTTATGATTTCCCCTGGCAATCCTTTTTGCTTTCATTCATTTGGTTGTCTCCTAGAGCTTGAATTTGGCTCTTGTCTCTTACTCTCATAAAGGGAGGGTACATACCAGCTGCTCTCATGAGATCTGACAGAGACAGACCTATCCAGAAACTTAATCATTCAAACCCTGTATCACTCAGCAAAACTCTAAAAACACTAGTTCTTTCTTATTTCCTTAGATTCTTCTGGTACTTGGGTTTTCAAATGATTGCTATTTTAAGAAAATTAATACCCTGAATTTTAAATTAGTTCCTGTGACATTTTCTGTTGTGGCTTTCCAAAGGAATAGTGACTTTGACAAGTCTCTTTCTCCCTGTAGTACATTTCATCCTTTCATCCATTCTATTTTTGTGGAGAACAGACTGAGCTTTCAAAATGTAGCTTAAGCAACTTTTCCTCCATCATCTGGGAAATCTGATCACTTACCCTTTTGTGAGCTCACAGTAGTCTTGACTTTGTTCTGTAATCACATGCATCATACTTTTTGGTACTTATCTTCTTTTATGTCTGCCATTATTTATTAGTCTATATAGCCCTTGAAGAGTGAGTTCATGTGTTAATCATCATCATATCCTTAGTGTCTAGCAGTATGTGTGTAGTAGACACTCAATAAAGTCTTATTGTCTGAACCTAGAAAATACCATGTGATAGCTAACACACAAGAGACCAAGAGTGCAAGCCTGTTCAGGAACAGGAGGTAGGGAAAAGTGGAAGAGAGTAGGTGTAGTGAGGCAAAGCACATGCACTGTTTTTTTCCCTGAGAATTCTGGCATGACCCAGCATTTGGGGTAACTCTGAGATAGCTGAGAGATAGGTAGGCTGGGGAATATCCAGTTATAAAGCCAGAAAGGGAGAGAGATCATGGCCAAAACTGTATTTTCAAATAAAAGGTATTTGAAGCTGTAGGTATGGATGACATTGCCCAGGTAGAGAGGATCAAGTAAGAATCTATGAGGACCCAGGAATCTAAAGTCATGTGCTTGTAAGTTTGTCAGAGGAAGAGAGTAAGACATAAACGTAGTGATGGCAAAGGTTAGAAAAGGCAAAGGTAGTCATGTTTCTGGAAAGATGGATGGTCAGTGATGTTGCTGCTGTTGAAAGATCAAATGAGAATCAAAGAAGTACTTGGTAAAACAATGAATAAATAATAGTTCAAGGAAGATAAAAAGAATACCTCAAACTTAGTCTAATTAAGTCTGAAATCATTATTGTCCCCAAAACAATTGGTCTGTATTTAAAGTCCATAAGACCAGTGATTCACTAGAAGGACAAAGGACTGAGACTATAACCATACCCATGGATATGATCTATTATAGAGAAAGAATACCAATCACAAGCAGCAAAGGAAATGGCACACGGGGTGAAGTCTGGGGGAAATCAGGTGCTAGCTTTCAAGAGTCCTCTCTCAGTGTCCACACAGGATGCACTTAATTTCTCCCAGCAATGAGTTATGACAAGATGTATGGAATGTTGCCATCCAGGGAAGCTCATTAGAGCCTCAATGCTCAGAGTTTTTATTGGGACCTGATCACATATGTACCCCCTGTATGGCTGGCACACACTCAAATTCCAGACTCCAAGAAGGAAAGCAGATGTTCAGCATAAACCAATTGTTATTAAAATGGTTTAGGCACAGTGAGCCATTCTTATCAGTAAATGGCAGGAACCTACCTGAAATCAAGTTCTCAGATGACATTGACGGGCCAACCTTGTATATAGGCCTTTCAAAGGATAACAATCAGGCCTACTATGTTAACTATTTTCTGTACAGAGTTCTTTTCTAGAATTCCTTGTCAAGGTGCATGACAGTATCATTAATTCTATTAAGCAAATCAGAAACTTAAGCATCATGCTTTGCCACCTTCTGCTTTTGGCTGACTAGGTGGTTTGGGATTGACGGGAAGTAAAGAAAAAACTAGAACACACATGCACACACACATATGCAGACATGTATTTGAAGGCTTCAAAGAACTACGGAGGCAGTAAGCATTTCTAGGACTAAGATACAGAAAAAATGAAAAATAAAGAGAGGTGTCTGGTGTTTGGAGCTGTTTTTCCCCATAAGGCAAATGCAATACCAGGAAAAAAAAATGTGGCATCTGAGAGGTTAAGTTTCTGGGCAAAGGTTTTGGTAGTGTCACAAGGCTAGAGGGTGGAAAACTATAGTGTAGGACCTTCTAAGAAGAAGTCAGTTACTCCAGGCTTTTCATTGTTATGCTAAAGGCTACACCCTCAGAGTAAGGCTGAACTGGAAACACTGCACAAGTTACAAAGACTAAAACCAACTACCAGCCAGCTTAGTCCCAGACAGGGATAAAATGATCTGCTAGAGGAAAAATTAAATCTACTCTGGAGGGTGATAATCTTATCTAATGCCTTGAATACCTACATAATATTTCATATACAACCTTGGCACTCAATTAAAAAAACCCTCCAGGTACGTAAAAAGATAAAACTTGACCAAAACCAAAAGAAAAACATAATTAAACAATAAAAAATAGAGTTCTTATACAGGAACACTAACTATGTATACTTAATGTGTTCAAGAAATAAAATTGCAAGGTGAAGAATTTCAGCAGAGAACTGGAAACCACAAAAAAAAGACATTGGAATCCTATAATGGAAAAATAAAAATAAATGAAATTCAGATCTCAATCAATAGGTATAACATTATAGAGGTACTGTAGACAGAACTGATGAGCCAGAAGCAAGTCTGTGAAATATATCCACACTGAAGCACAAAATGACAAAACGGGGAGTAAAGAAAAAAGAGAAAGTAAGAGACACCTGGAACATAGTGGAAAAGTGTAATCGTGTTTCTGAAAAGAAAGGAGAAAGAAGCAATGGATAGAAGGAATATTTGAAGAAATAACAGCCAAGAATTTCATAAAACTTCCAAAAAATATTGAAAGATGTCTATCCTCAAAATCAAGTCGGCGAGCCCCAAGAGGATAAATACAAAGAAAACTGGGCCTTGGACACATCATTGTAATTTCTGAAGACCAAAGATAAAAGGAAATCTTAAAAACAGTCAGAGGTGTTGAAAAGGCAGTTCTTTGAAACAGCAAGACCAACACCTGACTTCTGATGGGAAATCATGGGAATCTCAGTGCGATTGAATAATTTCCTCAAAGCAATGAAAGAAGCCTAGAATCCTTTTATTCATGGCAATATTCTTCAAAAATGAAGATGGGATAAAAACACTCTCAGAGAAGCAAAAATTAAGATTAACTTGCCAGGAGCACATCATCAATGAAGGACGCAATGCAGGGAGGGAGTCGGGGGGAAAGAGATCCCAGATGGAGACGTGGAGTGTTGAAAGGAAGGCCAACAGAAACAGAAATGGGTATTGGCAAAAATCAACAAGAATAATGTATCGAGATGTTGAATATACATGTTGATTACAAACATGAGAAGAACAGTATAAACTTTGGGAGGTGAGCAAGTGGAGCTGAAGTGCACTAAGGGCATTGCATTACACATCCACAGCTGCATGGGAAATTCAATCCTCCGTAGTCCATGACCTTGGTTTTTTTTTTTTTTTTTTGAGAGAGAGAGAGAGAATGAGCAGGGGAGGGGCAGAGAGTGAGAGGGGGGCAGAGGATTTGAAGCAGACTTTCTGTGCTATCAGCACAGTACCGGATGTGGGGCTCGAACCCTCTAACCCTGAGATCATGACCTGAGCCAAAGGCAGACACTTAACCGACAGAGCCACCCAGATGCCCCTCCATGACCTTGTTTTGTTGGTTTCACATCCTGAATGTCTCTTGACTCCATGTCCTCCTCTCCATTCTTCTACCCACACCCTAGTCCAGGCTGCCATTATCTGTTTCCTGGAAGACTGCATCCACACTCACTGGCCTCCTGCTTTGCCTGGGCACCTCATACAGTCTGTTCTCCACCCAGCAGCCAGACTGATCTTCCAGAATTACTTTCCTTGGTCCAGATCCTACTCTTCCTTCATCCACCTGGAGGTGGTCTCACTCTGACCTGAGGACAGGAGAAGGTACATGGAGGTCAACCATCCTCCTTCTTTGCTGCGTCGCCACAGGGTTTCACCTTGCTGGTGCCCCAGGCTGGCTCCTTGGTCATGGGGTAGTTTGGTGTCCCTCTGTCTTCTTGTCTCAGGGCCCTCTTGTGGGTCTTGCTCACCCACCTGTTCTGTCACTTGCTATCTTTCTGGAATCCCTAAAAGTTTATGGGGCAGCAAGGAATGCCTTTCTTCTTTACCACTGCATGAATGGGTTTAATCTTCTAGGTGTATAGATACTGGGTGATGATGTGGAGGCTGGAAGGTAGGCCACCTTGCCTTGGGGAAGGGAAGGAAAACTTCTGCAGAAGTTATCTCTTTTCATGGGGTGGAGAAAGTTGGCATGGGTATGCTCCCTTTCTTGCCTCTCTTTCTTACACAAGTGGGGGGCCACTCACTTGCAGGCAGAGCAGGGCCCCCTGACTGCTCACTCAGATGTGTGTTCAAGTACAACTGCTGGTCTGTGCCATCTGCCCAGAGGAAAGCACGGTAGGATGGGGCTCCCACTTCCTACCCCGGGGGAAGTTGTCCTTACCTTGTTTTGTTGCACTCAGTCTTGTGAGACCAGTTGTCTTCAATTGTTGGGGGTGGGTAGGAAAACTAGGGTTCAGATTAGAGAACCTCTATTTCATCTCAACACTAAGCTCTGGCTTTGATCAAAGAACCCAGTCCTCTGCCTGTCACTGGGGACTTGCGCAGCCATTCATTGAGACCAGACCCTGGACCGTATGAGGCTGACTTTCCTGGGAGCCTTTTTTTCTTTATTGGCCAGAGTTTTTGAAGGGAAGAGTGTGTTCATACAGGCCCTTGCATACCAGCATCACCACCAAGGTGGTGCCAACCCAAGTGATTACTATTTATTTGATCATCTTCATAGTTTTCTCTTATTCCTGGGCTTCCATGGTTTTGAAGCTGTATGTTTGGAAAACAGATTATTGAGTATCGAGTACTGAGAGAGCAGTCCTCAAGAAACTGAGTCAGAAAACACACGGTTAGATCCCGACGGTGGGGAGAAAAGGTTGGTGATGATCTTCGGGCCTCAACAGCTCTCTGTGCAATTAGGTCAGCAAAGCCTGCATCAGACTCTTGGTTGGGGGAAAGTGTTGGTTTGAAAAGTCTATTTAATGTTGCAGTATATTTTTGATTCAGGAACTATCTGTTCCTTGTTTCCATGATATAATCTATAGATATAAAGCTCTAAAACCTATTGGCTGATGGGACAGACAATAATAAGACTCAAGACAGAGGTGGGGTAAACCTAGGAGCCATGATAGGATCTTTTGAGGATGTGCATGGTTTTCTTGTTTTGTTTTGTTTTGCTTTGCTTATTAAGAGGTGATATGGTTTTAAAACAAGTCAAAGAGGAAGATGGACTGCACGACTAGTAAGATTCCTCCTGTCCTGACATAGTGGATTCATATTAATTTAATTTAATTTAATTTTGGAAAGAGCCCTTCCCATGAGATCTACTGTCTTAAAGTTTTAAGTGTCCAGTACATTATCATCGACTGTAGGTACAGCCTTTTTTTTTCAAATTTATAGTTTATTGTCATATTGGTTTCCATATAACACCCAGTGCTCTTCCCCACAAGTACCCCCACTCCATGACCTTCCCCTTTCCCCCTCCCTCTTCAGTCCTCAGTTTGTTCTCAGTATTCAAGAGTCTCTCATGATTTGTCTCCCTCCCTCTCCCTAACTCTTTTCCCCCTTCCCCTTCCCATGGTCCCCTGTTAGGTTTCTCCTGTTAGACCTATGAGTGAAAACATATGGTATCTGTCCTTCTCCGCCTGACTTATTTCGCTTAGCCTGACACCCTCGAGGTCCATCCACTTTGCTACGAATGGCCAGATTTCATTCTTTCTCATGGCCATGTAGTATTCCATTGTATAGATGAACCACATCTTCTTGATCCATTCATCAGTTGATGGGGTACAGTCTTGTCTGTACACCTGTTCATCTTGCCTGACTGAAACTTCATGACCATGGATTAGTAACTCTCCACACCCCCTCCTGGCAGCCACCATGCCATTCTCTGAGTCTATGAGTTCGACTAGTTCAGGTACCTTGTGTAAGTGGAGGGAGGCAGTATTGTCTTTCTGTGATTGGAGTGTGTTACTTTGTACAACATCCTCAGATTTTGTCCATATTGCATATTGCAGAAAATCCTTCTTTTAAATGGCTGAATAGTATTCCATTGTATGTATATAGAGAGTCTTTTTATCCACTCATCTGTCGATGGACAATGAGGTTGTTTCCATATCTTGACTACTGTGGATAATGCTGCAATGAACATGGGACTCCAGATATCTCTTTGAGATCTTTTTTTTTAAATGAAGGTATAACTGACATTTCACATTATATTAGTTTCAGGTATACAACATAATGACTCAGTATTTGCATATTTTGAAATCATCACCCCAATAAGTATAGTTAACATCCACCACCATGCAGAGTTACAAATATTTTTTCATGTGATGAAAACGTTTAATATTTACTCTCTTAGCAACATTCAATTATGCTCTACAGTATTATTAACTATAGTCACCATGCTGGACGTTGTGTCGTTAGGGCTTATTTATATTATAAGTAAAATTTTTTTACCTTTTGACCCTCTTCATCTATTTGGCCCATCTTCCAACCCTCACCTCTGGCAACCGCCAATCTAATCTGTTCTCTGTATCTATGTGCTTAGTTTTTTTTATTCTCTATATAAGTGAGATTATATTGTGTTTATCTTTCTCTGACTTGTTTCACTTAACATAATGCACTCAAGGTCCATTCATGTTAGCACAAACAGCAGGATTTCATTCTTTGTTATGGCTGAATAGCATTCCATTGTATATATACTGTATCTTCCTTATCCATTCATCCATTGATAGACACTTAAATTGTTTTCATATCTTGGCTATTATAAATAATGCTGTAATGAATATGGGGGTGCAGATATCTTTTCAAATAAGCATTTTTGTTTTCTTTGGATAAATACCCAGAAGTGAAATTGGTGGATCATAGGGTAGTTCTATTTTTAACTTTTTGAGGAACCTCCATATTGTTTTCCCGAGTGGCTGTACCAGTTTGCATTCCCACCAACAGTGCACAAGGGTTCCCTTTTCCCCCACATCCTTGCCAGCACTTATTTCTTGTCTTTCTGGTAATAGCCATTCTGTCAGGTGTGAGGTGATATCTCATTGTGGTTTTGATTCGCATTTCCCTGACGATGAGCGATATTGAGCATCTTTTCACATACCTGTCGGCCATCTGTATATTTTTCTTAAAATTACATCTATTTAGATCTTCTGCTCATTTTTAATTGGATAGTTTGTCTTTTTGCCATTGAGTTTGTAGGAGTTCTTCTATATTTTGGAGATTAACCGCATATCAGAGAGATCATTTGCAAATATACATATTTTTTCCATTCAGTAGGTTGCCTTTGAGATCTTGATTTCAATTCATTTGGGTAAATGCCCAGCGGTGGGCTTGCAGGATCATTTGAGAGTTCATTTTTTAAAAATTTTTTTGAGGCACCCCCCTACTGCTTTTCATAACAGCGGCACCATTTTGCTTTCTAGTGGGTTCTTTATACATCTCCTTAACCCCTGTGACAGGGAATTACGTGACAAAACGTGTGCAAAGGACCATGCAGCCCGATGCCTTGAAGGTGCCCCATCAGAGTGACTCCCCTTTCCCCAGCTGATTATCTGCAGACGAGGCTGAGAGAGCAGGTTGCTCAGAAACCAAAGGTTCTACCTCTCTGCCTGGTGTCAGGCTTAGATCCAACTTTGATTTTTAATAGCAGCAAAGTCAGGTCTCAAAGCACACACCTCTACTCTTTTAGCTGGAAATGGATGCACCAAATGTAAGACAGTGAGAAATGACATGGAAAATGGACTCATTTTTTAAAACTTAACATTGCTTGTTTTTTAGGAAGTAAAGTGGACTTGAAGGAGCCCTCTTTGCTCCTGATGGATTTGCCAGTCCCTCCTGCTAATCAGATTGCATGGGCCTGCTTGCCCGAGCCATCTGGTAGTCATTTGCGGGACTAGTGAGACGCCACGGGGGACTTGCGCTCTGGCAGGCAATTCTCCTCTGATTTCTACCACTTGTCCTCATGCACTTTCATGCCCTTTGAGGACCGCACATCACATCATCAAGGGGCTTGATTCTTTCCATGACACCTAAGTGTGCGTTAGCTCTGGGGCAGGACCCCTCACACCCGGCTGCCCGGGAACATGACCGGGTGGGTATTTTGTAGCCATGCTTTAGGCTGGGCTGGGGGCCGGAGCTGAGATAAGCATGGTTTCCCTGTGCAAACCTACTCCTTCCTCCCAAGCGTGGGAGAGAAAGAACGCATCCCTGCTGCGTGCACACCCTCTCTGCTCCGTCTGCAGCTACACTGGCCCCACGCGTTCCTGAGAACGAGAGCCCTCCCTCCGCTCCTGGGTCTGGGGTCTCCTCTTCTCTAGCTGCCAGCTCCGTCGTGTGTGGGTTGGACAAGGTTACATCCTGACAAAACTTGGAAACAAGTTCTTCGTCTTCACGACTGGCCAACCCCAACTATTTCTTCCAACACTCAGTGATGGTAGCACGCCAGGTCATCGCACAAACACGGAGCAGCCTATGTGCCTGGCACTGTTCCAGGCCCCTGGTTTACATCGCTCATCCAAACAGACAAAATCATGCCTCAGAAATGTTTAGATTCTCTGTGAGTTCGAGCCCCGCATCGGGCTCTGTGCTGACAGTGTGGAACCTGCTTGGGATTCTCTGTCTCTCCCTCTCTCTCTGCCCCCTCCCCTGCGTGCTCTCTCTCTCACTCTCAAAATAAATAAATAAACTTAAAAAAAATTTTAAATGCTTATATTCTGACAGTGACACAGCCACAAATGCAGGCAAGTCAAAAGTTGAAATGACCTGAGTAAAGTGAATGAGTGGAGGGGCAGCCCACACAAGCATAAAGGAGTGGCCCTGGCGGGGGCGGGGTGGGGGAGACTGTGGCCAGATGGAGGGGGAAAGTATGTGCAACGGGGATGCTACTTTTTTGTCAATGTGAGGGAACGTCAGCCCTAGGCACTTCATTTCAAGAAAAGCAGGAAATCTGCATTTTTTTCAACATGTAAAATCTCTTGCTTTTAAAATGTTGGTAACTAGCTCACATGTTTAAAAAAAAATATTATTGAATCCTCAGATCCAAAAACACAACAAAAATAAAAAGCTGTCTTTGCCAGGTTCTGCCCATTGCTCTCAGTTTGTGACCTCAGTGCTATGGGTTAAGCGATAAAAATAGGTGGGTTTTTTTTTTAAAGTTTATTTATTTATTTTCAGAGAGAGTGAGAGAGCGAGCGTGCACGTGCATAAGCAGGGAAGGGGCAGAGAGAGCGGGAGAGAGAGAGAATCCCAAGCAGGCTCTGCACTGTCAGCACAGAGCCCCACTTGGAGCTTGAACCACGAGATCATGACCTGGGACAAAATCGAGAGTTGGATGCTTAACCGACTGAGCCATGCAAGCGCCCCCAAAATGAGTATTTTTAATGTCAGGTGACCGCTAGGTAAAGCAACGTGCTTCTTGAGAGGCAGCTGCTCAGATCTGTCTTCTGCGCAGGAAGCATAATTGATCATCCGCCCCCTCTGCCCCTCTGCCCCCCTTCTTATCTCCCCCTACATTTACACCGAAGCCGCTCTCCAGCAGGCTGCAGCGAGCCAGTGACTGGGCATGACGCAGGACTCCTCCAGGGGGTGACGTGGGCCCCAGAATTGCCGGTGGACTTGGCCAAGCCATTTCTCCTGCAGTCTGAGACCCTTACTCCCTCTTTCTTCTCCAACCCCCCCAAAACAGCCAACCTCCTGCTCTCTCTCCCCATAAGCCCCTCGCACACCAGTCCTCTGCAGACCCAGACTAACCCAAGGCACCAGAAACTCTGATTGGAAGGGAGCCTTCTTCTTAGTCCTGGTTCCTTAGGTTGTTATTCCCTATTCGCTTTTATCTGGCTTGTTGCTTGGTGCCTTGGGCAGTTCAAAGGCACCCAGAGCCTGGGGACGTGAGCTGCGGGGTGAGCAGGTGGGCTGCAGTGGGAGGGGAGGGGTGAGGGCAGAGGATGGGAGGGCAGGTCTGGGCAGTGGGCTGCCATCACCAGTGTGTCCGTTCTCGCAGACGGCAGCAGGGGCGTTTGTCGAAACACCCAGTGTTGGTACCCGATTCCTCGAAGTGTTTGCTTGTCCAGTCGAAGGGTGGTTAGATTGTGGTTTCTCCTTTTTGCAGGTCTTTTGGATTCCTTTCCTGCCTCTCTCTCCCCCTCCTCCCCTATTGCCACTTCCTTCACTTAAAACTGAACCCACACACATGGGCACGCACACACACATGCTCACACTCCTAGATTAGGTCTCTGGGAGTTCACAGCCTGCCCGATAATTTGTTAGACGCTGGAGCAATACACCAAGGGACTGTTGACTTAACATTTCACAACAATGTGCACACGGTACTTTTAGCTCCTTTACACTACTGTTTTCTACTCATTTTTATTCATTCTGCTTTTCAGTGAATCCCGTGAGAGGTACGAATTACTGTCCTTGCCGTTCGGATTGTGACTCAGACTTCCACCCACCCACTTGGGTTCTCGGGCGCTGTCGTCCAGACGGTGAGAATACCGTGGTCGATGCATGTTTACTGACAATTGCTGGAGTAATATATTCAGTTTTATGGAAGAAATAGCCAGCGACAGAGGCTTCTCATGGCCAGCTTTTATCCGGTCCCTCGGCATTATTTTGCTTGTGTGAGTGTGACTCAGGACAGAGTTGCTTTGAAACCAAAACAACAAACAGTCCCCAGTCAGTTAGATTGCAATAGATCTATGGCTTGCAGGCGGCAGAGCACAGTAATCAATGGGGCACCGTGAGCAAAACCATCTGGGGAACTCACATCCACTTGAAAATAACGCGCCTTCGAAAGCAAGCTGAATTTTCCGTTCTTAAATGAGGAGGAACTCACTGTCTGCAAAACAAAATGCAGTTTGTGAATGGAAGTGTATCTCTTGGCCGTGGAAAGTTCTTTTGTTGCCCTTTATTCCTTAAGCTTTTCTTTCCACGACTGACATCTCCCATCATTCTGTCTTTGCTTTTGTTAGATTGCTGTCATGGCTGTCTTTCTTGACTATCTTGACCATGTGGCGATTGCAGCTCCAGTTAGATAGGACTGGAGGTCTATTCCAGGGGCCAAAGGGAGTGGCTGGCATAAGACCTTAGCTGCTGCTAGGTGGGGGGGTTAATTGTCTGTGATAGACGGGAAAATTGACCATTATAACGAAAAGGTGCTCGAGATCGAAAGGAATTAGTAAAAAATAAGACTGTTCTTGCATCTGACACTTTAAACACAACTATTAAGTCTATCTCCCTCTTGGTGATGGGGACATCAAAACCAGCAGCCGACACCACTTCAGACATCCAATTGGCCAAGATTACACAGATTACCTGCTACCTACAAATTCTTGCTTTCATTTTTGAAGTCCAAGACTTCCTAGTCACGTTATTTGGTTGTAAATAATTTTTCCTTGTTTTGTTTTGAAATACAGCATACAGAAAGTGCATACAATCTGTATGAATTGTTGTCTGATGAACGCTTATAAAGCAAACACCCCTGTAAAAGCCACAGAATTGAGAACGTAGCGTCACCAGGCTCCAAATTTCCTTTTCAAATCTATATTCCTCCCCCAGAGTCTAACCCCTGTCCTGGTATTTTTGATAATCACATCTTTGCTTTTTAAGAATATTTTTGTCTCTTTTAAATGCACCCCTAAACAATCTGGTTGAGATTATCCGGTTCTTGATTTAAACATAAGTGGAATCATAGTGAATGTATCCTTTTGTCTGACTGCATTTACGCAATATTGTTTGTAAGCTTCATGAAGATGCTATGTGTAACTATTTCATGTTTCCATTTCATGTTTCCCCTTGGATATCTAATTATCTCTACGTAGTTTATTGAGAAGTCCATCTTCTCCTACTTATCTGCTAGGCTACCCCTGGCATTTCTCTACTATCCACATAAGCCTGTGTGTGTGTGTTTAAGCTGTATATTCCGTTCCATTTGTTGGTTTGTCCAAGTCCACACCAGCACCAATGTGTCTTCATTAGCTGACATTGATAACCAGTCTTGGTATCTGGGAGAGCGAGTCCCAACACCTTGTTCTTCATCAGTGTCTTGACTATTCTTGGGTTCTTTGCTTTTTCATCTGTGTTTTGGAATTAGCTGGCCAATTTCCACACACGCACACACCCAAATTAACCTGCTAATGTTTCGATTGGGATTGCATTTAATTTATCATTAATTTGGGGAATTGACATCTTTAAAACCCTTGAAAACATTGAAGCTTTTATTCCATGAACATGGTAAATTCACTTATTTTAATGTCTTTTGATAAAGGTCAGTGATTTTCTCTGAAGAGTTCTTATACATGTTTTGTTGTATTTATTCTTCATATCTTTGTATTTTTTGTTGTTATGGTCCATGGCATCAATTTTAAAAAGTTTTATTTTTTGTTTATTGTGACATATATGTAAAACTATGTCATATGTTATGTATAAAAAAGTTTTTACAACTTAACTGCGGTTTAGTTGAAGTAAACTAAACCGAGCGTATTAAAATGTTTTTTAATGTTTATTTATTTTTGAGAGAGACAGAGAGAGGCAGAGCACGAGTGGGGGAGGGGTAGAGAGAGACACAGAATCTGAAGCAGGCTCCAGGCTCTGAGCTGTCAGCACAGAGCCCAGTGTGGGGCTTGAACTCACGAGCTGTGAGATCATGACCTGAGCCGAAGTTGGCCACTTATTAACTGACTGAGCCACCCAGGTGCCCCTATATATATTTTTATTATTTATTTATTTTTGACAGAGAGACAGAGAGACAGAGAGCGAGAGGAGGAGGGATAGAGAGAGAGACACACACAGAATCTGAAGCAGGCTCCAGGCTCTGAGCTGTCAGCACAGAGCCCGATGCAGGGCTCGAACCCATGAACCGTGAGATCATGATCTGAGCCGAAGTCAGATGCTCAACCAACTAAGCCACCCAGGTGCTTCAAGCCATGTGCATTTAAAGTCTACAACCTGATCAGTTTTAATGTATGTACACACCAATGACAGCATCACCACAAACATGGAAGACATTTCTATCATCCCCAGCCAATTCCCTGTGCTCCTTTGAGATCTGTCTCTTCCTCTGTCTGTTCCCTGGAAACCACTTATGTGCTTATCAGCTACTTGTAAATCTTCCTTGGTAAAGTGTTCAAATCCTTTGCCCATTTTAAAAATTGGGTACTTTGTCTTCTTAGCATTGATTTGTGGCAGTTCTTTCCACACGCCCTCTGTCAGATACGTGTGTTGTCAACATAGTCTCCCACCTTGACTTTGCCTTTTACCTTTTAAACCACACCCAAAAAACGAATAATCCAGTGAAGAAATGGGCAGAAGACATGAAGAGACACTTCTCCAAAGAGGACATCCAGATGGCCAACAGACACATGAAACGATGCTCAGGGTCACTCATCATCAGGGAAA
>CM053572.1:137302331-137348348 GCA_028646485.1 Cryptoprocta ferox
GCCTAAATGTCCACCAACTGATGAATGGATCAAGAAGATATGGTTCATCTATACAATGGAATACTACACGGCCATGAGAAAGAATGAAATCTGGCCATTCGCGGCAATGTGGATGGACCTCGAGGGTGTCATGCTAAGCGAAACAAGTCAGGCGGAGAAGGACAGATACCATATGTTTTCACTCATAGGTCTAACAGGAGAAACCTAACAGAGGACCATGGGGAGGGGAAGGAGGAAAAAGAGTTAGGGAGAGGGAGGGAGAGAGACAAAGCACGAGAGACCCTTGAATACTGAAAACAAACTGAGGGCAGAGGGGGAGGGGGAAAGGGGAAGGGGGGTGATGGTCAGGGTGGAGGACACGTGGGGAAGAGCACTGGGTGTTATATGGAAACCAACCTGACAATAATTAACTATAAAGTTAATAAAAAAATAAATTACATCTAAGAACAAAAGTTTTAAGTACAGATGAATTTGTTTCTTTTTCCACCTCATACCTTTTGAATTCTAGCTGAGAAATCTTTGCCTCCTACAGGGTCACAAACATTTTCTTCTGTTTTCTCTTAAGAGTCTTATAATTGAGGTTTTACACTTTGGTCTATGATATACTTTGAGGTAAGTTTTTTAAGTGTTTATTTATTTTTGAGAGAGCGCAAATGGGGGACAGTGAGCACAGAGAGAGGGAAACAGAGGATCCGAAGCAGGCTCCGTGCTGACAGGCTGACAGCAGCAAGCCGGATGTGGGGGCTCAAACTCATGAACCTTTAACCTGAGCCGAAGTCGGACGCTCAACCCATTGAGCTACCCAGATGTCCTTATTTTGAGTTAATTTTTATGTGTGGTGTGAAGGAAGGGTTGGTGCCCTTTGTTTGTCTTTTATTCTATATGGATGTCCATTTGATCGAGCATCATTTGTTGAAGACTTTCCCTTCCATACTGAATTGCCTTGACAAATTTGTAAAAAGACCTATGGGCCACATACATGGATCTGTTTCTGGACTCACTTTTCTGTTGCACTTGTATATGTCTTTTCTCAAAATCAAACCATATTCATTATTATCACTTTATAGTAAGTCTTAACCCAGGTTGGTATAAATCCTCAAACTTTGTTCTTACCTCACAAAATTGTTTTGGTAATACTAGGTCCATTCGTTTCCATACACACTTTAAAAAACCTGCTGGAGTTTGATTGGAAATGTATTAAATCTTTACATTGATCTGGAAGAATTGGCATTTAACTATATTGACCCTATTAACTTTATTGAATCTTACAATATAGGAACGTGGAATATCTCTCCATTTATTTAATATTTTGATTTCTCTCAGCTATGTCTGTAGTTTTTATTGTAGAGATCATGATGTCTTTGTAAAATTTTTTCCTAGGGATGTTATGTTTTTTGATGCTACCATAAGTGAAATTTTTAAAAAAATCATTTTCCAAATGTTTGATGCTAGTGTAACATACTAATTACATTAGTACAGTAGATCTTATATGCTTTTGATTTTTATGTATGCTTTTGCATATTTTATATGCAATGTATTTTTATATGGCCCTCATTGAACAAACTTACTAAACTCATTTATAATTTCTAATTAGCATCTTTAGATTATTTTGTGTTTTCTACAAACACAATCATACTATCTTCAAGTAAAGAGATCTTTGAAACGCCCTTTTAAATTTTTATACATTTTTTATAGTGTTACCATGCTGGATAGAACCTACAATACAACCTCAAGCAAAAATAGTGCTAATAAACATTTTTCTATTCCTGATTACAAAACAAAAAGTTTCATCATTCTATTTCCAAATAGTAAGTGCTTTTTGGATACGCTTTATCAAATTTAGGAAATTCTCTCCAATGCTTTGTTTATATAAATGATTTTTTCATGAATAAATGTTGAATTTTGTCAGCAGCATTTACTGGGATTATCAGTATCTGTTGGAGATACATTGTGGTGCATTAATTTCTAATATTAAATCAAGCTTGTATTCTTAGAATAAACCATTAGGTACTCTAGTTAAAAATTAAATTGCTGAATCCATGTGCTGATATTTGTTTAGGATTTTTAATTCTTGATCTTGGGCATTTGGATTTTCTTGATTTTAATTAATTTATTTTTAATCAACCTCAGGAGAAGTTTTCCAAATAAGGACATTCATAGGTTCTGGACATTATGATGGGGAAATGCCTTTTTCGGGCCCACCATTCAGCCCATTATAGGCACATATAAATTAAAATATTTGTGTCTTCCTGGTGAATTAAAACCTTTATAAGAGAACCCTCTTTATCTATAGACATATTTATTGCCTTAAAGTCTATTTTACCTAACATTATAAGAGCCACAGATTTTCTCATTTGGTTAGAATCACATGGTATGTGGTTTTGAATTCTTTTATCCACTTTTTTTGGATCCTTATGTTTTGGATGTATCTATTACGCACAACATAGAGCTGGGATTTTAGAAATCTATTGCATGATCTTTGCTTTTTCCTGGAACTTTAATCAGTTTACATTTAATAAAAGTTAGAGGTTAGATATTTCATTGTTTTACTGTACTTCCAATTTGCCCTTTCTTTTGCTTCTGTTTCTCTCACTTATTGTCTTATTTGTCTTACTATTCAGAAGACTGAATACTTCTTATCCATCTATTTTTTGCATCTTCTTGTTTTGAAGTGAAATATTGTCTATTTTTTAGGAGCTGTCTTAGAAATCACAACCCAATAGCAATTTATCACAGTATAAACTTAACATCATTACTTTTCAAAGAGTCTGAGGATTTGAGAAAATAACACTCAACTCCTGTTATGTAAGATTCTCAACCTTGGTTGAGATAGGCCTGATATGCCTCCATAAAAGCATGGATAGCCCTTTGGAGGGAGAAAATACCAAAACTTTAGTTTGATAATTGTACTTCATTTATTTAACCTTCCCTGCTTTTCATATATTTATATTGAATCCAATTTTACAACTTTCTTCATTCATTTTTTTGTGTTTATTATTTTTGTGAGAGAGAGGGAGAGAGAGACAGCATGAGGGAGGGGCAGGGAGAGAGGGAGACACAGAATCCAAAGCAGGCTCCAGGCTCTGAGCTGTCAGCACAGAGCCTGATGTGGAGCTTGAACTTGCGAACTGGGAGATCATAACCTGAGCCAAAGTTGGACACTTAACTGACTGAGCGACCCAGGTGCCCCACAACTTCATTCCTCACTTTGATACTTGTTTCTGGTCCTTTTGGCTTGGCAATCAATTAGACCTTTTTTTTTTTTTTTTTTTTTTTTTTTTTTTAGTTAATTGGTTTTCTTTTCTTTTTTTGAGAGAGAGAGAGAGAGAGAAAGAGAAAGAGTGTGAGCAAGAGACAGAAAGAGAGAGAAAATCCCATGCAGGCTCCATGCTCAGTGCAGAGACTGATGTGGGGCCTTATCCCACAACCCTAGGATCACTACCTGAGCTGCAATCAAGAGTCATACGCTTAACTGACTGAGCTATCCAGGTGCCCCTAGCTAATTGGTTTCTACTTTCCTTTTTGCTTCTGCAGTTTGAGCGTGTCCTTAAATCTGTGGTCTTATATTATATCAAACAGCCTCCGTCCCTTATTATAACTCTGATTGGTGAAGCCCTGATCCTTCAGCCTGAGAAGGAAGATACAGATTATTATAGAAATGTTATTTTAGAGAGTGTTACGAGTTGAATAACACCCTCTTCGAATTTGTACATCGAAGTCTTAATCCTCAGTGCCTCATGATATGACCTTATTTGGAAATAGAGTTGTTGCAGATGTAATTAGTTACGATGAGATCATCCTAAACTGGATGGACTGCTAATTCAATATGATTGCCATTCTTCCTGAAAGGGGGAAATTTATACACAAAGACACACATACACAGGGAGAATGACATGTGAGCATGAAGACACAAATTATGTCCAGAAATCAGGGCGGTGTTTCTTTGGCCAAATAACGCCAACGATTCCACCCTGCTGCCCTCCAGAAGCCAGGAGAGTGGCCTGGTGCAGGTTCTCCCTCACAGCCTCAGAAAGAAATATCCCTGCTGGCATTCTGATCTTGGACTTCTGGCCTCCAGTGGTGTGAGACAATACATTTCAGTAGTTTCAACCACCCAGTCTGTGGTATTTTGTTACAGAAGCTCTAGCAAACTAATATAGGGAGATGGTGTGAGTCACACTGAAATGAAGGGTGATTAAAAATCAGGAGAACCCTTTCCATTGAGGGCAAGAGAAATTATAGGGAGGTGGATTTGGGATTCAGTACTTTTTAGTATCTTTGACCTTCTCATCACTCTCAAACGTATCTTTTCCTATTGTGTCCCTCCATCGTTGGTCACTCCACTTCCATTCTTCTGCCTCAAGTATTTGACATGCCCATTTGCATTGTGCCAGGAGCCCATGTTACCCCAACAAAGTTACATTCCTGCAGATGCACCCCTTGTTCTCCCAGTTTGAGGATCTAGAGAACTCTGGTGGCTTCATGTGTATTCTGGGATACAGTCAATTTTCCATTCTAGGCTATCAAAGATTACATGGGAGAGGCAAAGGCAGCACTTCTTTGTTTCAAATGCCCTATCTTCCCTCCAGGCACTGAGCAAAAGAATGATTTTTATCACGCATTTCCCAATGCAAAACATTTTCTGCACTAACCATCTCAGTTAGAAAACTTTGAGCTGGTTACCTGGGAGAAGTGTCATCCTTATTCATTGACTGGGAAGGATGCCACGAGGATAAATGAGACATGTTTTTGTTGTTGTTTTTTGCCTTCAAGAAGGAAGCCAGAGATGGAAGCCACCAGTTCAAGTCAAGCCAAGGCTGAAAATCAGTGTCATCCGTCACCATCTGACGCTGTGCAGCGGTGTCAGCACTGTGGGTGAACCCACCAATCCTCATGGGCTATTCCCTTGCTGTCTCACCTTAGATAGGATTTATATTTTGGAGTCCTGCTATAGATTACTTCTGAGACAGATGAAAGGAAACAATTTATAATTGTTTAACATGTGTGCACAGGTCAACGTATCTGCCCAAATTATCTGCCTTCTTAGGAATCACAGTTCTCTGGAGATTTATAGAAGGCATTGGGTTTCAATCACAGTATTAAATTTAGTGACCTTCAAAGGAAATGGGGAGCAAATTATAGCTTCTTCAACTTGTACATGCCTGGAGTTGGCCATTCATCCTGCTACCAGACAAATGAACATTGTAGTGAGTTCATGTCAGAAAGAGGAGAGAATGAAAAAAAAATTCTGGGCAGCGAAGTTGAGTTTGGACACACTTATGATCTACAATTATGTCATCCAAAGATTCTGATGTCAAACCCTTGGACTAATTCTAACTGAAAAATGAGTGGGTCCCAAATACTTTTGAAGATCTAAAGATGCATGTATATCGGAAAATAAAATTAGAAGTTAATTTCTTCAAAATATTTTATGTAAAACACCCCAGAGGCTAGGGCTTGACTCATTATTAAAAATAATATTTTTCTCGCAGAAGAATGTTTCAAGCACAATTGAGATGCTCTGTAAGGCAATATATTGCCCTCTTTGTTTGAGGAATGCAACATTTCAAGCTGTCACAGTGAGATATTCCTTCTATAGTGGATGTTTAAACTTTTCTTCTTTTCTCTCTTATTCTTTTTTTTAATGTCTCTGAACCACATTCATGATGGATACTTAATCCCTAGTCAAGCCTCTGTCTGGAGCTGTCTGGAAACAAAGAGTGACTTTTAAAAAGCAGACAATAAGTAGACTGGATGGATTTTATCTACAGAGAAGCACCTGACACCCTAGAGTGACCAGCAAAGCCTGAAGTCTTTAAGGCTCTCTGCTTCCAAATGTTACAGCCCCGAATGAACATTTATAGCCCATTTCAGAGATTGAGCACCTTCCAGTACTAGGCAGCATATTGGTCCAGGAACTGGGTCACCTGCTGGCCAATGGACCGTTGTTCTGCCAGATGATGTGTTTTCCATTATGTGGCTTCCCCATGGTCCTGTAGCTATTTGGCACATCCTGCAGTTGACCGACAGGGACATTCAAGCTGCACTTCTTGTGTTCTGAATGAGTCATGGGTACATTAGAGTTTGGAAAGTAAAAGCAAAAACACAAATCCCCGTGGAAGAAATTACTTGTGAGATCCACTGACTAAGTAGATCAATACACTTCCTGTCTTTAGTGTCTCAAAAAAAAAAAAAAAACAACCAAAAACACAGAATTAAAGTGCTTTAGAGTTGTGGGTATCATTTCTTTGTCAATTGCAAGCTTTTAAAATTGTTATGTCCTCCAAAGGCCACATTGGCTGCTCCTGCAACTGACTGTTTTGTCTAGCCAGCTCAGGCCGTCACACGGTTAAGATAACCTCTGAGTTAATCAAGGTTTTCAGCTTGAGTTTGGACATTACAGCAACCAGGTTCTCAATGAGGCGGGATGTAGAGTGCATTCTTCTCTCTGAACCCACACTATTGGAAAGTGGTTTACAGATGTTGGCTCAGATGGGAAGTGTTTAAACTTTTATTCACCTCTGTGTGTGGAGGCATGCCAGTCCCTGAGAGAAGCGTCTGGTGTCCTGCCTCCCCTCCGGTGACCACAGGAGTCCCAGTTATGAGTTTAGCCTCTGCTTAAAGACATGTCTCAAATCTGAACTCCACCTGGAAAGAGAAAGCAACTCCCTCCAGCTCTAGAGATGCCACCAGCCAAAGCTATAAAGCACGATGGTGTTTTCTTTCAGCTCTTTCTCATCCTCTCTCCAACTTCCAGGTCTGGCACTCTTTAATGAATGGATTCCAAAATTAGACGAGGAGAGCGATTCTTTCCCAACACCTCACATAACCCAGCAGTGTGTCTTTCTGTTTGGATGAGGCGATTCCATGTCTGAGAGACAAATCTTTTATTGGGAGCTCCGACCTGATGTGCACCCTCGCTACTCGGCACACTTACATTTGTGCCCATCTGTTTGCGTGGCAGGAGGCCTTTGGAGGGTGGCACCAGCCAGTTCCGAGAAGGCTCTTTGCCAATGGAGAAGCTGGCTCAGGGGTGCAGCCTGCAGAACACAGAGCGTGCCAATGTTCCTGCCAAAAGAACCTTCTGTTTGGCAACAGTACCTGAACAGGGCTGCGTGCGTCTCTACAATGGGCAACATCTGCTGATGGGAAGCTGGCGGTGATGTGTTTCTGTGATTGATCCCGCGGCACGCTGCCACTCAACTCACTTTAGAACAAGCTAACAGTGAATACTTCATTTAAGCAAGCGAGTTCTAACATCACTTATTCATGGTGGAAATATTTATCAAATGCCTACTCTTTGCCAGTCATTGTGCTAGCTATTTCTGGATGGTATAGATGAATTTGAGATGGATCCTAGCTTTAAGAGGCTGAGAGCAGCAAGAGAAATAGGGATCCACACAAAGCATTGGTTGACTTGAGAGGAATGCCATAAGCTAGATACAAACACACCAGAGGTGGAGATGTGCTCTTGAAGCCCAGACTGGGGAAGAAAATGTTCAGCCAAAGGGCTGGAGGAGAGTGGCATGTGGATGGGATCTTCAGGTCAGGAAGCACTTGCGCCCTGGTTAGGGTGGGAAGGGCCACTCAAGGTGGAGGGAATTGTATATTCAGGCAGGACTGAGAGAATATGGTGCTTGTGTGGAGCATGAGGTGAACCCAGGGAGAAGAGTAAAAGGAGGTAGAAAAGATGTTCTGAGGACAGATTATGGGAGATCAAGACACAGGGATGAGTCATAGCTTAGTGCTGAAAGCCAACTTAGGGCCTTCGCGATTTTTCATGTAAACAACACTTACCTAACTCCTTTTTACAGGCTCCTCAGGTGGACCATGTAATATTTGGCGCCTCCACCTATGCAGGGAGATATGTTAAGAGACCTTTACAACTCAGTACTACGGAATAAAGGCAAAGCTTTAGTAATTCCTGTAGAAATCTGGGAACCCAAGGAAGGGAAGTAACCAAACATCTAGATGGAAGTAACCAAATACCTACAATGTTACCCACAGAACAGAGGAGAGAAGGACCTTCAGAGCCAGGTGTCCTGGTTGTACCCCATCAACGTGGCTTGGGCAAGTTATGTCATTTTTCTTGCCTCATTTATAAAATGAGCCTAATCATGGCACCCACTTTGTAGGACTGTTGTGAAAGTTAGATGGGTCAATGCAGGAACTGTGCATGGAATGTGCTGGCCTCCAGTGTCTGATTGGTATACACAGATTCTTGTCATTGTTGTAGCTGTGCCATGGCAAACAACCAGGTGGTGTTTCACCAACCATCCATTTCTCCCACAGGTCTGTGGGCCAGCTGGAGCTCTGGTGGGTTTGACTTGCAACACTCAGGTTTAAGACCACGTGTCTCCAAAATCCAGTTCCTAAGAGCACCTCCTACATGATACTTGTTCTGTAGCAGAACACCCCAGGAGTGCTGGGGTCCAAACAGTGTGCCTCGACTTTGTGCACATCACTTCTCCTCCTGCTCCATGGCCAAGGCCAGCATCAGTGGGGCAAGAAAATTTAGTCTTCCCATGGAAGTGTGGAGGGGATGGTGGATATTTGATAAATAATAACACAATATGCCACATCTATCATGAACATTTTGTGGAGAAGGTAATGGAGCCAGATTGAAAAACCATTAGGCAGGTGTGTCACCTGCAGGTAAAAACACAAACACAAATGTAAAAAGGTAAAGCCGACCAAGTTGTGACTAAGTGTTACAGTGGGTTTTCTTAACCTGGAGTAAAGTTGGTATAGCATATAACAAAAAGTGTTTAACTTGCAATAAGGAGACCCAAGTTCCATTGTGTTGTGTTGGTTAAGAGCTTACAGTTTGAGAGCCTCTGTCATTTCATTTGCAAAAAGGAGGGAGCTAGATTAATTAATCTCAAAGTTCCCTTCCAATATTCTGTGATTCTTGAAAACTACTAGCCACAAACAAAAAGGGGTTGCAGAGATAGATTTTTTGGAGGGACAGAAGGTGTCTAATTTGGTGGAAAGCCTTTATTGTTCACTTTGGGAGTTTATTTATTTTTTAATGTGTATTTATTTATTTTGACAGAAAGAGCAGGATCAGGGGGGAGAGAGAGAGAGAGAGAGAGACAGAAAGAGAGAGAGAATCCCAAGTAGGCTCCATGCTGTCAGCACAGAGCCCGACTTGGGGCTTGATCCCATCATGACCTGAGCCAAAATAGAGAGTCAGACACTCAACAAACTGAGCCACCCAGAGGCCACAGGAGTTTATTTTTATGTAGACAATAATAGAGAGTTACTACAGGCTCTTGACTTGTGGAGAAATATTCATGTGGGACTTAAGACATATTTATAAGCTCTGTGTGAGACGATGTAGATGACACAAACTTCAGTGTGCTTCAGAATCACCGGGAGGATTGGCTAAACCATGGAATGTTTTGTCCCAACCCCAAGGTTTCAGACATAGTGGATCTGGGTTGGGGCTGGGGAATTTGCATGTCAATCAAATTCTTGGGTGTTGCTGCGGCTGGTCCAAGGACCATACTTTGAGAACCACTTGTGTTGGGGATGTTGTTGGTTTTCTGCCTAGAAGCCCTCCATCACAGGTTCACCCATCCCCCAACTGGTCCGATTAGGGCCACACCCCACAGCTGTCCTCTCCTGTCTCTGCAGAGTTGCCCTTGGCTAATTGAACCCTTTGGATGGGGGGTGGGGTAAGACACCCCATCCATCAAGTATACTGATTGTCAAAGGCTTAGAAATGGCTGGTGCCCTCAAGATGGAACCAACTCTATCTTGTCATTGATTCTCCAAAGTTTCCCTGTGTCACCAAGTTCCCAAACTTAAGCTGGTCTCTGGCAGGGAGTCTTACTGGGAGCACAATTTTTATTAGCATTCTTCCCCGTTGTGTCACTTCCCCCTCCTTCCCCTTCTCCTGAGAACACCCTCTCAATCAATCACATGAACAAGTACTGTCATCTCAGCCTCTGCTTCTAGTGAAACTGACCTAAGACAGACGGTCTAGAGCTGAGAGAGCCCAGGGGCAAGGAAACCTGGTCGTATGTTGTGTCAGGGATCTAGACGTCAGATGCTGAGGATATAATTGTATAGAAACAAAAAATAGGACAATCCAAAGAACTTTTGTTTTAAAAAAAAGTCTAAGGGCGCCTGGGTGGCTCAGTCAATTAAGTGTCTGACTTTAGCTCAGGTCATGATCTCATGGTTCAGGGGTTCAAGCACCACATTGGTCTCTGTGCTGACAGCTCAGAGCTGGGAGCCTGCTTCAGATTCTGTGTCTCCCTCTCTCTCTGCCCCTCCCCCAGCTCACACTCTGTCTCTCTCTCTCTCTCTCTCTCTCTCTCAAAAATAATAAACATTAAAATTTTTTTTAAAGTCTAAAATAGATCCATTCACCACATGTAATGTTTTATGCAAACATTAGACATGGGCCAAAGAAAAGATGTGTGGATGTTTCTAGGTGTTTTAAACCTGATACTTGTGAATATAAGGCTCTTTGTAGAATGATTTCAAAAGGTTGTTTTGAGAGAGGAAGATCCATTCGGATTTGAGCTTGTGAGATTTGTGTGTTTGGGGGACATTCATGAGATATCCTATAGGTTCCTACATAAATGGAACTTGAGAAAGGGTGAGTGGTCATAGCTGGGCTGCAGCTTTGGGAATCATTTCCCCAGTTCATAGTTAGATCTTGGGGTTAATGATGCAACTGAGACATTCAGCAGCCAAGAGCTGATGTCTGGGACAGAAATTTTGAGGCTGCCCTCAATGTTATCTCTGAGGGAAAAGACTTCAGAAGAAAGTAGAGAGAGAGAGAATCTAAATAAGATGAAGGGTCAGTGAGGCAGAAAAATGTGCGCCCAATTTTGTTTTCAGTTGGCCGACAGTCTGGCACATATTGAAATATTGGTGTTCTGAAATTCTGAGCCCTCAAGAAATTTTGGGCTCTGTAAGTGGTGATCATTTGTGTGTGTGTCTGTGTGTGTGTAGTGACTCATGTAGACATAAGCAAACCCTTTTACTTAAATGCAGTTTCTCAGCGTAATGAATAAATATATTCAGAGAAGGTGAATGTTGGTCATTTTTGAAGAGAAGATAGGCACGCACTGATGGAAAGATGTGGGAAGGTTATGGTCTTTGTTCTGGTCATTTTACCTTATTCCAAGGGAGGGGAGAAGTGTGTGACAAGGCGAATCCATAGAGGAGGAATGTCGGGGAAGCACAGACATGACTCGGGGTTTGTTGGACACATATTGTGGGGGGACACTGTGTCAGCCTCTGAGGAAGACTCCAGAATGCATAAGTAGCACTCACTGCCCTCCACAAACTTGCTTGCTTGTCCCAGAGAGACAGGGTCCTGTGTATGGAAATGATGTACCAGATTCCGTTGATAAGCGCTCAAAGTTTTGGGACTTAGTAAACTTTGCGTATTGTTTATTTTCCCCTTGCAGTTCCCATTTTCTGCATTCAAAGACCTTTTTTTTTGTTCTCTAGCCCTTTATTTGGAAATCTTCTTGGTTCATATAAATCTCATCTAATTATATTTATGTCTCTCCCCGCTTTTTTTTGCTCTTTTAAAAAATAGTTTATTGCTTCCATTTTCTAGCTTCTTCCTCGCAGTAATTGGTCCCAGAGTGAAACATTATCCTCAAGCTTATGCTAATAAATGAATCATATTTTTTCATTTCTTCTTTTAGATTTTATTTAGCATTTGACATTGCCTCTTGTGTTTCTGTTTGGTTTGGTTTTATTTTTATTCTTGCTTTGGATTGTTTTCCCAGAATGTGCCTCTTTATTTCCCAGGAAATGCTCGACGGTGTTATCAATAATTATTAAGTCCATTAGTAAGCCAAATTAAAAAGAATAACAGAAATAATCCATTGCATGTGAAGGACATTCTGCAAGCTTTTCTCATTTTATCACTTGTTTTGGCCTTGAATTTGGGCTGAATTTGCAAATGGGCTCATTTGCTTTCAACTTTAGACTCTTTCTTTCCTCCCCTCTTTTTTGCTCTGCTGTATGACATCTAGTTCCTGCCACATTTCTGAAATACTTGAGGCCCAATTCTACTTGAATCAATGCACCATCCTTGGCTCCTTGCATCTTTTTCAAAGCTAAGACACATTAAATGTCTTTCTGACCCCATGGAGATGATTAACCTTACTTCTGCCTTCAACTGGGGCTCCTCCAGAAACGAATTTCACTTGCAATTAATTTATGCACCAAATATTATTAAACATGGACTGCATGGAAAGCATAAGTCCAGGTTCTGTGGGGGAGACAAAGCGGAATGGACTGAGCTTTTGATGTAATAACACATATTAATCTGACAAATGTGCCAGTGACATCATACCTGGTACAAGGCACTGTGGGTCAAGGTGAGATGAAAGGTACAAACTCTGTGACGTTGAGTGCTGAGAAAAAGAAATAGGTGGAATTTGTTGAAGACGATCATTTCTTCTCCAACAATGGAGGCATTCAGCTTGCTGTCTTTCGGGTCAGCCGACCCAGCCCCATTTATATTTCAATATAAGCAGTGATATGCTGGTAAATGGTTAAGAGCTGGCTCTTGGGGAGTCTGAGTGTCTCAGTTGGTTAAGTGTGTGACTCTTGGTTTTGGCTCAGGTCTTGATCTTACAGTTCAAGCCAGGTTGGACTTTTTGCTGACAGCGTGGAGACTGCTTGGGATTCTCTATCTCCCTCTTTCTCTCTCTGCCCCTTCCCTGCTCTCTTTCTTTTAAAAATAAATAAACTTAAAAAAATCAAAAGAATAATAAAAAAAAATAAAGAGTCGGTTCTCTGGAGCTTGGGGGGAGGAGTTCTGTTGTGTCATTCCTCAAGTTCCATGGTGTAAATACTTCCAGCATGGCTGATTCCAAGCTACCAGACTGATGTCCCTGTAAACATGCAGGTGGGAAGGGGTGCACGGAAGCGCCTCTCCTGAACGAGTGGGAAATGGCTCCAGGGCACCACGGAATGTGGGCCAGAAATAATTACTGATAGAATATTTTGAATTTTCTTAAAACTTTTTTTTTGACGGGGTGAAAGGACAGAGGGAGGGGGGAGAGAGAACTGTACACAGGCTCCATGGCCAGCTCAGAGCCTGACGTGGGGCTCGATCCCACAAAACCTGGGATCATGACCCGAGCTGAAACCAAGAGCTGGACGCTCAACCAACTGACCATGCAGGTGCTCCTTAAAACTTTTTCTAAATTTTCTGTTTCCTGTAGGGACCAGTAGTCAGGTAGTTAAACAAGGAAGAGGGACTCCGTGGTGTTTGTAGAAGCAGGGGCATTGTGGCCACTTTATCTCCTGAGAAGTAACCCCAGTGGAAATAGGGGAAGAAGTGAGGTCACTGGGCCTCCAGGAAGAAAAATCGATGCAGTGTGTGACACTGGTGACAGGCATGAGCTCTGGGTTTAATCTGGCCCAAGATAACATTTGATGTTGGCCGCTAAAAACAGATAGGATTTATTATTGTTAATTCTGAACATTTTATTCTATACATAAAAAAAAAACAGGAAAAAACAAGATTTCATGTAAAATGTAAAATCCCCATGATGAATATCTAATGACAGTCTATTTTGACTTTTATTTCTAAAATATATGATATTTCTAAAATATCATATATTTTAATGGTGTTGATATTCATGGAGAATATAATATTTATGCGCTCTCTTTTGTAATCAGTTGCTGTAGCTTCACTTAGACATTCCCAAGCATCCTCACATTTTTCATTCAGTGTTTAAGGATTGATGTAGGTCTGTATGTGTTTAATAGTGAGAAAAATTCTTCAGATATGGGCCCAAGTTGGTAGAGGTGAGAATGAGTGAAGGCATCAAAATGGAAAAGTCCAGCTTGAGTGTGAGGAACAGTGAAATGCCCAGCAGAGCCTGGGATTCAGAGAAGTGTGTCTTACACTAAAAAGCAGTAGGAGGCTGCTTTATTAAAATACTGTCAACTGGGTGGTTTACAAGGCAGAATTTCATTTCCCATAGCTCTGGAAACTGGGAAGTCCAAGTTCAAGGTGCCAGCAGATTCAGTTCCTGGCTTGTAGACAGCTGCCTTCTTGCTGTGTGCTCAAAGTGTGCAGGGGGAGAGAGAGAGAGGGAGGGAGGGAGAGAGAAGAGAAAAAGAGAAGGGGTGAGAGAGAAAGAGGGGAGGGAAAGAGGGAGGGAGGGAAGGAGAGAGAGACAGAGAGAGGAGGCAGAGAGGGAAGAATAGAGGGAAGGAGAAACAGGAAGGGAGGAAGGGGAGAGAGAGGGAAGAAGGTAGAGAGAAAGGAGGGGGAGAGGAAGAGAGGGAGGGAAAGGAAGCGAAGAGAAAAAGAGAGAGAAGGGGAGGGAGAGAGAGAGAAGAGAAGAGAAAAAGAGAGAGGAGAGAAAGGGAGGGAGGAGGATAGAGAGGAAGAGAAGGAGGAATAGAGGGAAGGAGAAAGAGAAAAGGAGAAGGGGAAGAGAGAGAGGGAGGAAGGGAGAGAGAAAGGAGGGAGGAGGAGAGAGAGAAGGGAGAGAGGGAGAGGGAGAGAAAGGAAGTGAAGAGAAAAAGAGAAAGAAGGGGAGGGAGGGATGAAGAGAGAGGAAGGAAAGAGAAGACAGGAAAGAGTGAGAGGGGGCTGAAGAGAGAATAGACAGAGAGGGAGCAGAGAGAGAGAGGGAGGGGGAGGGTGAGAGAAGGGGAGAGAGGGAGGAAGAGGGAAGGAGAAGAAGAGAGAGAGAGGAGATAAAAGAAGGGAGGGAGAGGGGAGGAGAGAGGGAAAGAGAAGAAAGAAAGGAGGGAGGGAGGAAGGGAGGGAGAGAGAGAAGGAGAGAGAAGGAGAGAGCCAGTGAACATACATTAGAGATGAAGGCTTCATACATGAATTCTGGGGGAACACAAACATTGAGTCCACAGCAGAGTGTAATAGGAAATAGGTTTGGAAGAGCTGGTAGAGCCCGGATTATCGAGGGCCTTTCAACTCCAGTAGGGAATGTAGAAAAAACTTGAAGCCAATCAATGCTGTTGAAGACATTGATCATGATCAGACCTCAGCTTTGGGAAAGTTCCCCTGGCAAGAGCCATTTCCTTCTAAGCCTCTGTTTAATCCTGCCTCTGTTCTCAGGAACCGGCTGGCTTGGAAAGGACTTTGACTAGCTTCTTTTTTGTGGAAAATTGTATCCATTGCAAAAGGCCTCAATGATACGTGGGAAGGTTCCACAGAGAAAACAATTCACAGCCAAGGAGGAAGTAGGCCAAGGTGCCAGTCGGATCGGTGCCCATCCGCACAGTGTTCGCTACAGGTCCACAGTGAAGTAAATGTATAAATTGGGAATAAACGTTTAGAAATTTTTTTGTGTGACTTTGACAGAGCAATTTTATATTTGCTGAATCTAAAAAAAATTAGATTCGCATTTAGTGTGATTTTATTTATTTTAATAGTTTATTTTTGTTGTACTTCACAAAGGTTTTGGTCTATGATTTCTTGGAAATTAAGGATAATCATTTGGACCTTTACTACTGAGAGTCTGAGAAGCACTGACTAGGTTGAATCCGTAAGAGCAGATGCCCGGGTTGTTCTTTCTACTTGTGTTCACGTCCTTTATCACTTGCTCTCTGCTTAACCTTAAGCAAATTATTTAACTTCTCTGACTCAGAGGTCTTGGATAATAGTACCCACTTCATAGAATCGGGTTAATGTGAAGGTTAGTTGAGATTATCGGATCTTGAAACTCCAACGTTTAGTGTTTGGCACGCATTCTGTAACATGTATTATTCCTTCTCAGGTGTGCGCATGAATAGTTGCAAGAAATTTAGCAGAACCTGGGTGTTTTTAGAGGTGAGGTTTTCATCCCAGAAGTGCTCAAATCTTTCCCTGATAATTACCCCTTTCCCTTATTAGGCTCCTATGAAAGTAACATATGAAACAGTAGATAATTAGGAGTTAAGACACAACGTCATTAATAGTTACACATACCTGACGCAGATATGGTAAAAGCCTGAGTTCATCTGTTGGCCAGTTATTCGATTATTCTGCAAATGCAAATGCACACTGAGGGTCTCCTGCATGCAAGATACAATGGGAGCAAAGCAGAGACAGCACTTGAGCTCATGGAACTGAGTCACTGAAGGAGACAGGTGAACCCAAACTGCGGTAGATAAGTGGATTCTGTATGTGACATCACAAATGGGATGTATCTGGGGCTATGTATGTAACATGGGATATTTTTCCTGATTAGGAATCTCAGGGAGAACTTCTAGAGGAAATTATGCTTAAATGGAAACTTTAAGAATGACTGGCATTTCTGAAGTAAAAATTAAGAGCCTGTACAAAGGCCCTGTGATAAGAAGGAATAGGGCAACCATAAAGGATTAAAAATGTGGCTGGATACAGGTAATAAGGGGTGTCACAGCAGGAAATGTGGGCTAGGTTTACATCAGGTAGATTTTTATAAGTCATTGTAAGGGACTTTTTTTCCTAATAGCAATAGAAGCCATTGGAGAGTTTTCGTCAGAAGTGGCTAATGTCCTGTAATTTGGGACAGACAGACTTCCAAGATTGTCTCTGCCTCCTGATGTCACACTCTGTATAATCCATTCTCTTTGAGCGCAGGTAGAACCTGTGAATTTCTTCTGGCCAACAGTACGTGGGAAAGCTCGGCTGGTTAAGCATCCAAGTCTTGATTTTGGCTCAGGTCATGATCTCAGGATCATGAGATCAAGCCTTGTGCTGCCTAAGCTTCTCTCTCTCTCCATCTACCATATTTATGCTCTCTCTCTCTCTCTCTTAAAAAAATGTGAAAAAAGTGATAAGATGTCACTCTGATGATAACATTACATCATGCAGGTCTGCACCTTAACACACTAGAGCAAGAAATTGCCCTCACTGGCTTGATAAAGTGTGCAGGCATGTGGAAGAAAGCCACATGGCAAGGGACTGAGTGAGACCTTCAGGACCCAAGGGAAGCTTCTAGTGGTCAGCCAGCAAACACCTGAGAACCTTCCTCATCCAGCTGCAAGGAAACAAATGCCACCAATAACTCCGATGATCCTGGAAGAGGATTCTTACTCAAGCCTTCTGATAAGGATACAGCCCAGGTCACAGCTTTATTGCAGCCTGGTGAGACCTGGAGCGAAGGACATATGCAGTGTGTCTGAACTTCTGACTCAGGGAAAATGTGAAATGATGCATTGCATTGTGTTAAGCCGCTAACTTTGTGGCCATTTGTTATGCATTAATAGAAAACCAATATTCCGTTTTAATGTAACATCCCTGTGGTTACTTTTAGAGAAAGCATCCCTGTGGTTGCTCTTTTGTGGCTGCAAAAGAGAAAAAGTGGATGGGGATAGGCCAGTAACACAGGTAAGAGACAGCATGGTATTGCAGGAGATGGAAAGAAGTGGAATGATTGGAATATTCAGGAAGTACTGGAAGTGGAGGGTAAAATAGAGGGCATATCAGATGTGAATCCTCGGCTTCTGGCTTGTGGCACATCAATGACCTTCCTGAAAAATTGAGAGAAGACTGATTACATCCATTTTTAAAATCTAATTAAAGACACTGAAGAAATGCTGAAGCAATGAATACTCGAAAGGCAAATCATTCAGAAGGAAGGGACTTACCGAGGGAGAAGCTAATGCTTGTGACCCACTTCTCTCTCAGACCACTTACAGGGGTTGAGGAGTTGAGAAACCAAAAAGAGATCCCAGATACAAGGCAGAGAAACCAGCTGAACTTTGAGCGTGAGGGAGAACAAAAACTTGTAATTTGCATTTGCCAAGAGAGGCAGAACAGGAGGTACCAGGGTCTTGGAAATAAGCATGGCATGGAGAGGGATGTCCCACTTTGGTGGTTTTCCCCTTTAAAGGTATTAACCTGATTATTAAGCTGCACAGGGCTAGGTGCTAAGGAGCTGAGGAGAAAGCTACTGAAAACAGGAGGTTGGAGAAATCTCACGGTTTTCTGGAGACAAAAAATGGAGGTCAAGACTTGCCAAGGAGGAGAGGCCCTGGTACACAGTCGATGTCCCAAGCTTCCACTTGGAACCCATGGAAAGCTGTATCCCAGGAGCCGAGATGAACCAGAGACAGACAGGGACTTATAAAAACTGCAGCCTTGCCTCAAATCAGTCTAGTGTCTAGTTGGATTAAGGTGGTCTGCTTCAATACAGACTGCCTACCAGAATATAGGGGAAACTTCCCTGGAGGAAGGTAATGTGCTTTAGAGCCTTTATAATTTTTGATAGATAATGTCTGACTTTCGAGAAAAAATTACCAGACATATCAAGAAACAGGATCAAGGGGAAAAAAAGATAATAGAAACATACCCAAAGATGATAGAGTTTCTGCACATGTACATTAAAATAGCTACGCTTTGGGAAGCCTGGTGGCTCAGTCGGTTAAGCATCCAACTTTGGCTCAGGTCATGATCTCACAGTTTGTGGGTTCGAGCCCTGTGTTGGGCTCTGGGCTGACAGCTCAGAGCCTGGAGCCTGCTTCGGATTCTGTGTCTCCTTCTCTCTCTCTGCCCCTCCCCTGCTCTCTCTCTCTCTCTCTCTCTCTCTCTATCTCAAAAATAATGAAAATAAGATGAAATAAAATAAAATAAAATAGAAGTACCTATGCTTGACTGTCTGGCCTGGAATTTGAATTTACATTACTAACAAGATAATATGGTATCTGCTACTGTTTCATGGATGCTGGCAGAAGACATGAGACTCCGGGTCAGAGAAAGGACTTTATTGCACTTGGCTCAGCAGGCAGCCTGAGTATCCACACATTTGCATTGCTTCTTTGCTCCCAAGTTCCACAGAGGTAAGGTGACATGACTCACACTCCATGCCTAGTGGGCTTACACAATGGAAGAACACTGAACCTAGGGGTCTGCTGCTTTATAGCAGGCAGTAAGAAAGCCTTCTCTCTGTCCCGGAGAGAAACATTACATCATTCCTGAAAATTGCTGGCTGAGAACACAATCTCAAGAAATGGGCCAGGTAACGTGTGGCCAGTGCTTTTCATTCATGGCATCCACAGTAAGAACAGAAAATGATGCTTAGGGCCTAGGAGAGATTGCCTCTCCCAACACGTTATGTTCCAGAAAATAGATGACAGAGTGGAGAATGTTATTAAGAACCAAAATTGAAAAAACGGAATTATGTGGAAACTCTAGAACTGAAATATTCAATAAATAAATTATAAGCTCATTAGATGAGCTTAATAGCAAATTATAAGCAATTAGAAGAGATAATTATCAAACTCAAACTAAGAGAGTAGAAAATATCCAGTTTAAAGCACAGAAAGGCAAAAAGTCGAATGTGCATAAAGTAAGAAACATGAAATACTGTGGAAGGCACTAATTAATAGATAGATGTCCCCCTGGAAGAAGGGAGTACGGGAGGGTCTCCGACAATTTTTCAAGAGGAAATAACAGGTGAAGTACCTCCAGCCCCATACGCAAGTAGCTCTGTGATTCTCAATCTGGACAAATTCAAAATAAAGTTTCAAAAACCAAAAGACAACGAGAAAATCCTTGAAAGCATCCAGAGGGAAAACTAATACACATTATGCTCAGTGGAGCAAAAATAAAGCAGACAACTGACTTCTCAACAAATATGGTGGAATTCAGATATAAGAAAATGACATCTTTAAAATGTTGGAAGAAAATAAGGACCAACCTAGATGTCTGCATCTTGCTTTTAAAAGTCAATGTGAGGGACACCTGGGTGGCTCAGTCAATTAAGTGTCCAGCCCTTGATTTCAACTCAGGTCATGATCTCACAGTTTGTGTGATCAAGCCCTGTGTTGGGCTCTGCACTGACAGGGTGGAGCCTGCTTCGGATTCTCTCGCTCCCTGTCCCTCTGCCTCTCCCCTGCTTCCTTTCTCTCTCTCTCTCTCTCTCTCTCTCTCTCTCTCTCTCTCTCTCTCTCTCTCTCTTTCTCCCTCAAAATAAATAAATAAACATCTTAAAATAAAATAAAATAGGGGCTCCTGGTGGTTCGGTCAGTTGAATATCTGACTTTGCCTCAGGTCATGATCTCATGGTTTGTGGGTTTGAGCCCCGCATCAGGCTCTGTGCTGAGGGCTCAGAGCCTAGAGCCTGCTTCAGATTCTGTGTCTCCCTCTCACTCTCTGCCACTCTCCTGCTTTAGCTCTCTCTCTCTCTCTCAAAAATAAATAAACATTAAAATACAATACAATACCATACAGTAAAAGTCGATGTGAAATAAAAACATTTTTAGATAAATATAAACAGAGATTTTGTTATTAACAGAACTTCTGTGCTAGTGAAATTCTAAAGGGAGTTTTTCAGATTAAAAAAAAAATCCCATCGGGGGAAAAATACAGTAAGAAAGGATAAGCAGTAGAGGCAGTAGAAATAAATAAATATTGACTGTCCAAAATAAAAACAATGTCTTGGGATTTAAAGTAAGTATAGAATACGTAGAGTTAAAATGCATTACAAGAATTATTCAAAGACATTAAGGGGCAAATGGAGTTCACGTGTTGGAATAGTATTTGGATGGTGGCAAAAACCGTAATTCATATTAGACTTTAAAGGGTCAAGTGTTCATGCTCTAATCTTTAGAGTCCCGACTAAAAGATGGCAACATGATGTATAACTAAAACCAGATGGGAAAGGAGAAATGTGAAAAACAAGATGAACATTGGTGCCATTCACTGGGTGGTGAACTCTGGGACATTTTAAGAAGAGGGATAAACTTGCTGGTTGGATAAATTCGTGTGGATCTCAGAAGAGGTGTGAGAGCTAGAGAGAAATTCTTCTTGAGGCCTCTGCTTTCCAGGGAAAATTGAAGAGGAGTGAGGAATATTCCATTTGCGCAGGTCAGTCCTTAGTTTATCTCACATTTTCTTCTGCTTGAATTGAAGCGATGAACGGATAGGTAGCAGCTCCACATGAGGGAATTGGATGCAGCAAATATTTGGCAGTAAGGAACACAAGGGTCCAAAGCTTTTACCGCATAGCCGTCTCGTTTGCTGATAATCTTGGTCCGTCCACAGGTGAGCAGAGCCAGGTCTGGCATGATAGGGGGTAAATGTCATAGCACATAATATATCACATAGAATATTTGATGTTAAAATGGCCAAGATATAAATGCTTAATTGTTAAATATTGGAAAGCAAGAATAATGATTATGATTTTAAATATATCATCACCTGTAATGGACTACTTGGTTTTTTTTAGATAGGTGTGTTTATTTTTTCTCCCTCTGACAGCACCGTACAAAAAGAAAGTACCCATCCGTGGTTCAGCCTCACAAAATGCTCAATACCTCTGATGTTAAGCTTGTGAAAAATTTTGCTCATTCATTCTTTATTGGCAGCTGGGATCAGACTTTGAGTCATTTTACATTTAGTGGGTTCCTCAAGCACAATTTCTCATGTTTCGACGGAGAAAAACTCCCTCCCTGTTGTGAGATCGTCAAGGGGGCTGTGATAGTAATTTCAAGGAGTTTTGTCACCTCACTGAAATTTTGTCTTCTTTATTTTGTCTTAAACTAAAAAGAGTAATGGACCAGATTTCATTCACTTATGAGTGAGCTTAGATTTATACAAGACTGAGGCTGGTCTTCAGTGTATTTCATTGTTTGGTAAAACAGGACGTTATTTTATGGCCGGTGTTATGTGTGAATTCTTACCCCTTGCTTTCCCATAGCAGCTAGAATGTCAGCAGCCTGGGGGTTCAGCCACGAGTATTTTTTCTTTTTGCATGTATGTGTTGGGTTTCCGTCATCCTCTCTCACATTTGTCGTGGCCCCTCTGCTGCTGTGACAAGACCTGGTTGTGTCCGTCTGCTCGCATTCCACAGCCGGGCAGAGAGCCCCCACGGCCCTGGTGCATGTATCACTGGACAGCAGTGGGGACTCAACCCATGCAGCGGGCCTGAGCTCAGAAGTTCAGTGTAACACGTTATGTCTGTGCACAGGCTCCTGGAATCAGCTCCCCGCCGGCCCCCCGCTTACATATCCAGTAAGTCCAGGTCTGAAATCCGAGCCTCCCATGCCCCCACTGCGGACTGCTGGGTTAGCCCGTGGCCGATGTTTAAATGCGCAGCAGAGAAAACGCTGAAGGTCAATGTTCTTCACGTGAATCATTTCCAGCTCTGCCGATGACCTCGAGGGACTGAGCTTCCTTCACAATGAGATCATCGCGCCTTCTTCTCATCCTAAAATATTCATATCAGAGAGTCCCTTTCCTGGGCCTGCTATATGACGTGATGCAGAGGACAGCCAGGCTTTCAGAGTGAAACTCTTATTCGGTACTTTCAGAACCTCTGACTGATTCTGTCTTGGGAACTGTGGATGGGAAAATCAGAGGTGACTGTCAGTGGTGACCTCACGTTGCTGAAGATCAGAAATCTCTCCATCTCGAGGTGTCACTTCGCATCACTTACGCATGACTGTCACACCTGCAAGTGATGCTTGTTGCCTTTTCTTTGCATACTTGGGGTGAAAAAAAAGCCATGGCTTGAGAGATATCTCTGCTGGCCTGAAGGGTGGGCTTCTCCGGGGACATTTAGATTAGTATTGCATCTACAGTTTAAGAGGAATATTCTTTGCTCTTCTCCAACCTCCTGTGCTCCCACACACACCTGGCTCTTCTCAGACTCAGGTTCTGGGGAAGAAGAGGGAGCCCACTGATGCTCCTGGAAAAGAGTAAGGTTGGAGTGAGGATACCGAGTGCGAGTGCCCCAGAGCAGAGCCCCCCAAGCTGCCTGGGCACTCTGACAGATTCCTGGACCCCATCCCAGACGGAGAGGATCAGAACTCCAGACAGCTGTGCCCTGGGACCTGTGCTCTTTCAAACTCCCGTAAGTGATTCTGATCATCCTCCTGATTTGGACACAACTTTTCTGGGTCACCTCTCTCCACGTTGTCGCCCATGGACTTGACAGAGATGCTCACCATAACCAAGGCTCGGCCCGTGGTGTGACCAGACTGAGGAAGGAGGGCTGGGACTCAAAGATGTCACAGAAAGAGGGAAACCACGGGAGAGACACAGACTCTTCTCAATAGCAAGCAGATGATCTAGTCATTCATTCGACACCTATTTACTGTGCACCTACTCTATATACCAGGTGCTTTCTGAGATCTTGGGGCACAGCAGACAAGACAGACAAAATCCCTACTCTCTAGGACAGTACGATCAGGGAGGTAGATAATAAGCCAGCCAAGTACAATCCCTGCAAGGCGGGGATTTTGTTTTGTTCACATACGTCACCCCCTACATTAGAACAGTGCCTAGTGCAGAGAAGGCAGTTGCTGAACGAAGGAAGAAAGTATTTCAGATAGAGATAATATTATGGAGGAAAATGGAACAAAGAGGGAGGCTGGGAGTCTGGGGTGAAGGAGGGTAAGAGGAGCCAGGCTTGTAGATATAGCTCCCAGGCAGGTGCTGACCTTGGAAACTGGGTGATGAGCTACCTCTCCAGTATGGCTACCATGGGCCATGTTAGATGGGTCAAGGACAGATCTAGGGTGCCACTCATCTATTTCCTTGCAAGGGATACTCTGATCAATTAGCCACCACCGAAACTTCCTGTGGGAATCAAACATTCTGATGATGACCTTCTCCTTGTTGCCCAAATGCTCACCTGTCTTGTATTAAGTGCAGTCACTTGGCCTCTGATGCCCTCGGGTTTCATCATGACCATCCCAGTGACCACACCTGGCCTACAGAGAATAGCCACCAGAGAACTTTTTTAAAATGTTTATATTTGACAGAGAGAGAGAGCGAGAGCGTGAGCGAGCGTAGGAAACGCAGACAGAAGGCAACAGAATCCCAAGCAGCCTCCAGGCTCTGAGCTGCGAGCTGTCACCACAGGGCCCGAGCAGTGTGATCATGAACTCACGAGCAGTGTGATCGTGACCTGAGCTGATGTCGGACGCTTAACAGACTGAGCTTCCCAGGCGCCCCGATAAGTGTGCTCTTTAATCACCATCACCTGGAAAGTTACCTGATTCTGTTTAATATGCAGCCTGTGGGGAGCAAAGAATATTTTTTGCTGTCAACTTCCCAGCATCCGATGATAATACAAGGTTGAAATTCTCAGCTGGGAGCGGTGTTGCCCCACAGGGAACATTTGGGGACAATGTCTGGAGACACTTTTTGTCACAGCGTGCGGGACGGGCAAGCTACAGGCACCTAGTGGGTAGAGGTCAGGGATGTTGTTGGAACATCCTCCAGTGCTCAGGACAGCCTTTCACAACACAGAATTATTCAGCCCCAGCTGTCAAGTGCTGAGGGTGGGAGGCTCAGTATAAAGGGACTTAATGGTAATAGAATTTATTCAATGTTGAAGCTCCAAATAACACACGAAACTGGCTTTAACTGGGCTCTAATGATGAATTTATTCTAGATTCGGTTGGCATTAACATCCACTGAGTTCCTACTGAGTGACCCATCCTGCATAATCATCCTACATCATGAGCCTCCTTTTATAAAAAAGAACCTGAGGGGACCCTGGGTGGTTCAGTCAGTTGAGCATCTAAGTTTGGCTCAGGTCATGATCTTGCGGTTTGTGAGTTCGAGCCCTGTGTCGGGCTCTGTGCTGACAGCTCAGAGCCCGGAGCCGGCTTCGGATTCTGTGTCTCCCTCTCACTCTCTGCCCCATCCCCGCTCCCGCTCTGTGTCTCTCTCTTTCAAAAATAAATAAACATTTAAAAAAAAAAGAACATGGATTGAGAGAGGGTCTTGCCCAATTTCAGGGTGTCAGCAAGTGGGAAGGAAGAGTTTGAACTCAGAATCTTTGCTTCTGAGACATGACTCGGTAGGGAATGGCTGGCATGGTGGCACCCTGAGTCCTTCCTCACATGGCGGTGCTCCCCGTTCATGAAGCCTCCTCGGGGCTTGAGGTCTGGGTCTATCATGTCTTTCAGGGTGTTAACGTCCTTCTGAGAATTCGTGCTGAATTCTTTTCTTTCAAAATTGGCGCTTAGAGATTGAATGGGGGACAGCAAGCAATTATCCCCTCCCTTCTTTTGCCTATGTTCCCTGGTCTGATTGAGAGGCACCAAAAAAACAAAACAAAACAAAACAAAACAGTCTATAGGCATGGAGTGCCAGCGCATTGCTGTGAATGGTTCTTAGCCACATGACACGGGATGAATGCCGAATGGACAGTTTCAAGGCGTTTCTCATGTGAGACCCTGTCTGCTTGTTGCATTTCGAGAGTGTGGTGACTGCGGGGCTCCTCCTGGCCACGGTCAAAGCTGTGGGAGGCCCCAGCTTGGCCAGACTCTTGGGCCCCAGACCATCACACATTCCTGTGTGCCCGTGTTTCTCCTTTACTGAACCATGTGTGACCCCATGTGCTGCTCTGTGCTGGCTCCTTGACACTTGCAACTGCTTTGGAAAAGGAAACTTCATATCCTCTGGCATTTACGAGCCCTAGAAAGCCGGGCAGATGTTTTTCTGAGCTGCGGCACTGCCCCTCGGAGCAGGCGGGCAATCAATGTCTAACCTGTTGCCAGGCAGCTCAGGCATCAGGAAAGCGACTTAATCTCCAACGATTAAACATTAAGTGCTTTCTAACATTTAAACATTAGGCTCGTTTTACGATTGTGAAAGCAGCAGTAACGCAAGGGGGAGAGAAGTTTACTGCTTCTTCACTTGAGCAGCAAATTGCATTTCTATCGATGAGAAGTGCTTCTCCCTCTGGATGGAGAAGATGGGCAGAGGTTTGTGGGTTTCGAAAAAAAAAATACAGTAATAACATTTATAGAGATGAAGCTGTCAGCACCATCCCTAATACTGCAGATTAATTTTGACAGTCATGTTTATAAGGCAGGGGAGAGAGGGATCGCCTATGTCCCTGGGGAATGTCTGGAGATGAAACTAGAAAAATACAAGTATTCGCTGTGGTCACTTTGCTGTGCTTAATTTTGAAGTCTATTTTTCTCACGGTATAAGCTCTCATCCGTAGGTGTGAACACATTAACGTATCTCTGTACTCTGGGCATCCTTTTGTATCTGTTTCAACGTATGCACTGCCTTTTCTGAAACTGCACGTGTCACGCAAACAACTAGCATTTGGCGTTTCTCCGTGTGCCAGGCACCGTTAGGTTGCGGGACTTTGTGGGTAACGACTCAAGCAGGACTCCCATCACCCTCGGAGACCGGCTGTCTGTGGCTCCGTTTTCCCATAAAGGAAGCAGAAGCCCGATGTTGCAGAAAGGCGACACAGCCGGGACTTGAACCTGCCCCCCGGGCTCTGCTCTCTGAGTGCCTTCACCTGGGCCAGGCTCTGCTTGCTTCCTTCTTCCTACTTGTGAGGGGACCCCGTCCTCCTACAGATTTGGGGGCGCCAGCCAAGGGGCCTGGAAAGCAGCTGTGGTAGAGATTTGGGGAGAGGATGGGGGCCAGGGTGGGGGACCAGATGACCTTCACACTGAGCAAAGGAATCAGCAGCCAGGAATCACTCACTGACGATGTCCTCCTTTGCTGCTTGCTTGGGGCCATGGCCGGAAGCCCCTGCTGATGCTCAAAGGTTGTCTTCACAGCAGGGAGTTTAGTGCCATTGAAAGAGCACTGGGTGTTATATGGAAACTAACTTGACAATAAACTATTAAAAAAAAAGAAAGCAAAGTTTAAGAAACTGGAGAAAAAATAGTAGAATAGTATTCATACAAATAATAACAATAAATATGTATTTTGCATCAGAAAAAAAAAAAAGAAAGACGCTTGCCTTGAAGGATCCCAATTCTTGCTCTCCAAGGAAGTATGTACATCTCGTATATAAATTTATTTGGTTATATTAAACAATTTTCGACCTACCAAAGCAGTAATTTCAGAGCGCAGCCATATTTATGTTTATGTTATATTTATATTTATAACTAATGACGAAACAACCCTTAATCAGATTTGGCGATTGCGGGGGGAGGATTTTTCCTTTATACCAACCAGACATTTTCCTTCCCTTATAGATGCTTGTTCCTAATCCTGTTTTCCTGTCTCAGGTACCGTAATGGCAATTCCTGGGTACCCTGTCATCCAGCTGCCTTCCAGCGTGCCTTGTCTACGAACATTTGTCCTCCTTTTCTTTTTAACCCGGGTATATCGTTTGGTAATTTACAGAGTTTGTAAGTTTGTCTTTTCACAACTTATAAAGAAGCAGCAAGGTTGAAAATGGTTTTTTAAAAAGTTACATAACATAGAGAAGTATTTAAAAATATTTTTTTAATGTTTATTTATCTTTGAGAGAGAGAGAGAGCAAGAGAGCATGAGTGGGGGTGGGGCAGAGAGAGAGAGAGGGACAGAGGACCCCAAGTGGGCTCTGTGCTGATGCAGAGAGCCTGATGCAAGGGTCGAACCCACAAACCGTGAGATCATGATCTGAGCTAAAGTTGGACACTTAACTGACTGAGCCATCCAGGCACCTGGTAGAGAAGTATTTTTAAAGCCCTTCAATTCTGTTATCAATATTAAAAAAATTTTTTTTTAATGTGTATTTATATTTGAGAGAGAGAGCAAGCTGGGGAGAGACAGAGAGAGAGGGAGACAGAATCTGAAGCAGACTCCAGGCTCTGAGCTGTCAGCACAGGTGCAGGCCTCGAACTCACAAGCCATGAGATCATGACCTGAGCTGAAGTTGGATGCTTAACCGACTGAGCCACCCAATGCCCTTGTTATCAATATTTTGGTTGGCTATGTCTTTTTCACTTCTTTCAATTAATCTTATTTCAAAGCTTGCCAGCTTGCGCAGAATCACTTTCTTTGTTGACATGTCATACTTTTTGCACAAGGGAGACCCTTTGAATCTCAATGGTTAACTTTCTCCTCGCTTCAAGGAAAGTTTGAGAAGTAGGGGTTCATGAAGATTAAGACCTGGCAAGAAGCAGTCCCCAGCAGAGTAGCTCCAGGGAGAAGCTTGGCTAAGAGTAGATGTTGGCAGAAATGGCCAGCCTTCTACTTTCTCAAGAGTTTTGCTATTTGCCTCATTGCATGATTCATCTTTTTAGAAAAGTTTCTAACATCAGTACTCAGTTATTTTCAACCATGAGTCTGAGATCCTGTTTCAGGATGAGCACAATTGTCTTTCAGATGAGTCACCTCCTGGATTCTGCTAAACCTTTTCTCTGCTCCTTCCCAGTATGTGAATAAGGAAGGTTGTTGAGCGTGTCTAAACAATCGTAAGGGAAATGTTGCTCATTATTTTGTTGAAAATTGGTGAGATGCAAGATATGCATATTTTCGTTTATCCTTATGTTTCATGAATCCATGAACAATGAGCATGAGACCCAGAGTAGGTTCCACATCAGAGAGAGAATGAGAGCCGGACCAGGGAGTGAACAGGATATGCTAACTGGGTCCTGTAAGTAACAGAATAAGAGAAGAGCCTGGCTGTGGCGCTGAATGGCTCAGGGACACAGTGAAAGATACTTCGTTTTCCTCAGCCTCAATTTTTTTTTTTTAATTAAAAAAAGTCCAAGTTAAACGGAGATAACCCTAAGAATTTCCTAGCAACTTAGAGATCCTATGAGCTCTCTCATAATATGTCAGAATGTTCTTTGGAAAGTTCTTAAAGAAGGACCTAGACAACCTTTCCAGAGAAGGGTAACAAATGTAATTAAAGAGTTGATTTGGTAAGACTGTGAAGAAAAGATTTAAGGAGCAAGAATTATTTTGCCTCTGCAGAGAAAAGACAAGAGGTTGATAGTAATTTTAAGATAATACAGTACTCTGAAAGTAGATGCATCTAGTAAGAAGCCTAGCTGTTCTTTAAAGTTAATGTGTTGTGATTTGAAAAAAAAAATGCAGTATGCTCATTAGGAAGAAGTATAAATTGCAAAGAATTCACACACACAAAAGCAAAAACATAATTGCATCCCTCAAAATCATCTTTCAATCGTTCATTAGATATTGTTCTCTAGTTTAAAAATAAGCATTTCTAAATGCTATCATCTTGTAAACATTTTTAGAGCTTCGTATTATTGTTTTGTGAGATTATTCCATCGTTTATACAGCTATGTGATCTTTTGCTTCTAGTCATAACACCATAGAAAACATCTCGCATAAGACTTTGCTCTCTATTTTCACTATTTCCCCATAACAAAATACTACTGCTGAGCTTCCTGCACCCAGGGAAATGCACATGTTTGAGTTTGTCGCTAATATTGTCCAGTTGCCTTTCAGAACTCTACCTTGCTGCATTCCCAACGGCACCATGTGTCCTGTCTCACCAGTGTACTCTGTGGCAGTTATAATTAAATAATTCTATATTATATTTTAATTATATAATTATGCTATAATTAGGTGCTAATTTGATACAGAAAACTATTACTTGCTTCAATTCTCTCCCCCCCCACACACAAATACTTTTCCATAGGCTTGTTAATAAGGTTTGTTTCTTCTTTTTGTAAATGTCTCTTCATGACCTTGGTCCATTTATTTGTTGAAGCCTTAGTGATTTTGACCAATTACCAGATGAACTTAGATTTTTCCAAGGACATGAAAGCATAGCATGATTTAAAAAAAGAAGTCCACAGGCATTGTAATGTGTTGGAAAGACTAATACCTCTGAGCAAATGCAGTCTCAGGAAAAATGCCACAGATTGAGTGAGTCAGTCTGCTTTTCTACATCTGTGCTCAACTCTGTTAAACAGACATCAAATGAGATTATCTTTATGACCATGAAAATATGCTCTTGGAGAAGAAAGGGGAAAGAGACCTCAGAGCTGGTGTCCTGTTGGTTAGAGATACCAGAGCAATGACTCTAACTTTGGTGTCAGACTGGCACCTCCAGATGCTTTGCGTCGTTTCACACAAAAGAATTTTCTAGCAAAAATTCAGTAGTTTGATACTTATACATGTATCTTGCCTACCCCTATCATCTATCCATCTATCCATCTATCTCTATCATCTATCTATCATCTATCTCTATCATCTATTATCTATCTTTTATCTGTTGATTATCTATCTATATACCTATGTATCCATCTAGCTAAGTAGCTATACATCTATCTATCATCTGTCATCACTATCTATCTAATCTCCATCTGTGTTTACTCGAGAACTCTTTCAGCAGACCTAGTGCTCTTAACAGTTACTTCCCTCCACAGAAAAACTGTAGGTGGTCTACATAACAACCCTCGTGCCTTCATGCCTGTCGCTCAGGTAAGCTCCCCTCTCTCTGTCTCCTCTTCTGGGTTCCCATTTCCCTGCTGGTGGGACTGCCTCTGGTTTTGACTTACACTTCAACTACGCCTCTCCGTCCTGATCCCTGAAGAGCATCTTGCCCTTCCAATGGTTAGTTGGACCATTCTGGAGGGAAGGTAGAGTTCCCTGCCACTCCTGGGCCCACAGTCTGACACCTCAGCTCAGAGTTAGCAGAACCAGGTTTCTGTCTTTTCAGCAGAGCACAGAGGCAGAAATTAGTGGTGGATGTCGTTCTCCTTTGTGATTGAAAACAGAAAAAGAAATATATCTGGATTCTAATTTCAACAATCAGTGAAATTAATTCTTCATTAAGAGGAGATTTTAGGGGTGCCTGGGTGGCTCAGTCAGTTAAGCGACTGACTCTTGGTTTCAGCTCAGGTCATGATCTGATGATTCGTGGGATCAAGCCCAATGTCAGTCAGGCTCTGTGCTGACAGTGCAGAGCCTGCTTTGGATTCTCCCTCTCTCCCTCTCTCTGCGGCTCACTTGCTCTCCCTCTCTCAAAATAAATAAACATTAAAAACAAGAAGAGATTTTTATTTTGAATCACGTAAATGATTTGGGAGGATGAGAACTTTCCTTGTTTGTGATTGCAAAGAGAGGATAGAGACTTTTTTAAAATGTTTTATTTATTTTTGAGAGAGAGAGAGAGAGAGAGAGAGAGAGAGAGAGAGAGACAGCGTGAGCAGGGGAAGATCAGAGAGAGAGGGAGACACAGAATCTGAAGACAGGCTCTAGGCTCTGAGCCAGCTGTCAGCATAGAGCCTGGTGAGGGGCTTGAACCCACAAACCGCGAGATCATTACCTGAACCAAAGCCGGATGCTCAACGGACTGAGCCACCCAGGCGCCCCAAGAGGATAGAGTCTTGCTACCCTGAAATGTTCTGAGAGGAACAGCCAGTTGGTGTCTCAGGATCCCTTCCCCATTCCAAGATTCTTATCTCTCTGATACTCACTTGCCACAGCATGATGAAGGTCTGGTAGTTTGTGTTTTCAATAAAAATTGTTAGACCTCTGGATTAATAAAACAAGAGCTAGTAAGGTTAAAATTTAAATGCTTTTGATTATTCAAAAGCTTCTATTTCACATCTTTTGCAGAAATTTTAGCCGCTGGCTAAACAATCATTACTTTGCAGTATTTTTTCCTCTTAGCAGTATATAGCCTTATATTCACTGGCTTACCTTCCAACATAAATCCATTTATTTCAAGGTCTTAACACAGCTGAGGTGCTTTATCAATTGCTAATTATCACTCACACTATGCAGAAACACCTTTCCTCTGTATTCATGACATGGTACTTCTATAATCTCAGTCTTGCAGTGAATGTTCCAACAGAGAAAGGTCTGTATACCAGGTGGATGTAATAAAACTATTCTCCACGAACCTGACGTAAACTACAAAGCTATGCCTTTTTTGGGGGTCTTGTTGTTATTAAGAGTGATATTTCAAGACTGATGCATCATTTCTCTGTTTTGGAATCAGTTTTCGAATGTGAATGTATGATAAAACATAATTTATATCATTTAATTAGGAATGGACAGCTGTTTACAGTGGTCTGGAATCCATCTGTATCATTCAGGATGAGTTACCCCCACTTATCTCTAGATGACTCTACAAGTCAGGAAATCACGTGTGTTTTAGCGTCTAGCACACAAGATGAGGATGTGAATCAAATTAAATGAAAAGTCATTGATTAACCAAATGCAAAGTCATTGGTCTTAAAGATAAATTGTGTTTGGAGAATACCTTGTTATCCATGAACTACCTAAATAATATTAATAGCTTACCATTATTAAGAGTTTATCTCATGTCAGTCCATTGACTTGGTGCTTTGGGGGCATTTAACATTATACTCATGATGTGTAATTCCTAGGCCCCAGTTATAGTCATTAAGATGGGGCTAAAGACCCAGCAGAGGGGCTGGGCCAGGACAAGTGGATGGGTTGGGATGCTGTGTAGCAGGTGGGACTGAGAGCATTTGGGATTGGCAGCCCCTGGAGTTGGGTAAGAGAGGAGGTGACAGCAGAAGAGAAGTCTGATGCCCGGGCCATTAGGTGGGTACAGTGTCTGAAACCGAGAAGATGGGGGGACAGATGGAGGGGACAAGATGATGAACTCAAACTCAAACTGCTATGTTCTGTATGTCCAGTGTGTGTGTGTAATGGAGACAGCCTGTGAGCAGTTGGATACGTGTGTCTGGGGCTCAGGAGTTAGATCATGGGTAAAGCTATAGAATTTAGGTTTACTAATATGTAGGTGGACATTAAAAGCAAGAGAGTGGATTAAATTGTCCATGGAGAGAGAGAAGCCTGGAGGATCGTAGAGAACATTGGTGTTCAAGAGACAGTGAGAAGAGAGACTTCAAAGGAGCCTGAATATCAGGGGCAGGAAAGCCACAGGGTGTGTTCCATGGAAATGAAAAAAAGAATGTTTCCAAAAGGAGGGAAAAGCCTAGAGAACAAGCTGGGTTAAGGCTAACATGTGTCCCTTAATAAAATACAATTTTAAGTATGCTTTAAAGTGAAAAGTAGTATATGATCACCAAACCGAACAAAAACACAAAAAAAACCACAAAAAAACCCAAAAAACAAAAAGCAAAAAAAAAAAAAAAAAAAAACCCTAACAAACAACAAAACAGGCTCATATGTAGCTGTAAAAAAAGATACCTCGTATAGGTTTTAAAGAGATGCTAACTTATCTTTAATATGTATTAAATGAAAATTCTGCTAACTAGTAAAGTAACTTTGCCAGAATAAGTAAGAAATATTCTTTTCTTTTTAAGTTTATTTATTTATTTTTGAGAGACAGAGAGAGTGAGTGGGGGAGGGGCAGAGAGAGAGGAAGAGAGAGAATCCCAAGCAGGTTCCATGCTGTCAGTGCAGAGCCTGACACAGGGCTTGACCTCACAAACCATGAGATCATAACCTGAGCTGAAACTGAGTCAGATGCTTAACTGACTGACCACTCAGGCGCCCCAGGAAGAGATAAACTTATATCTTATGCATACATTTGCAAAAACAGCGGAAGGATGAACAAGAAATCAATGAAATAGTACCTATTGATACATTTCAGTGCGTTCTTTTTGCATTGTTTTAGCTTCTGACTCATATAGGTATTAGTAATTTTAAAGCAAATTGAAACAGATGTAATTGTATGTCAAACTGGTGACATGACAGAGAAAGGATTATTTCAAGTGAATTTAACATGCATCCTAAAATGTAAATCTTTAATATGCTTTCAAAGAGAAAGAATCATAAAAACCTTAAACTTCAATTACTGTTTTATTATTAATAATATTAGTATCATGATTTAAAATTATTTTATAAATATTATAGGATAAAGCTAAGAACACTATAATGGTAAAATTAAATAGAAAACAGCTTACATCTTAATTATTTTATTATTTTTGAATTTATTAGTGAAGTACAGTTGACATACAATGTTATTTTAGTTTCAGGTGTGCAACATAGTGATTCGACAATCACATACCTTATGCAGTGCTCATCGTGATAAGTGTGGTCACATCTGTCTCTATACAATGCCATTACAATATTATTGACTGTATTCCCCATGCTGTACTTTCCATGTTCTTAAAAAAAAATTTTTTTTAGAGTTTATCTATTTATTTTGAGACAGAGACAGCATGAGCAGGGGAGGGGCAGAGAGAGGGAGAGGGAGAATCCCAAACAGGTTCTGCACTGCCAGCACAGAACCCGATGTGAGGCTCAAACCACGAGATCATGACTCGAGCTGAAACCAAGAGTCCAACGCTTAACTGACTGAGCCACCCACATGCTCCCATGTTCATTTTTAAAGTACATTTTCTATTTCTGACCCCTGAGATGGCCTAGAAACACTATCACCTCAGTGGCAGTGAACACCCCTCCTAACCACCTCTTGGCCTTTAACACCACTCACCTCTACGAGTAATCATGGCTCCTTAGAGAAGTGGCTTATTTCAGGCCAGGAAAGGTACAAGCTGAGGCTGGAACCGCTCATGATTCTGGAAAGCAAGGAAGGTTCTCAGATTAGTAGACAAAAAGGCATAGAATTAAGCCTAGAAGCGCTCCCATTGGCCAAAGTCATAATAGCTTGACCATGAAAATGATTTTAGTTGATTTCTACAGAATGCTATGAATCACCAATAACACGTTTATGGGAGTGGGTGGGAAAAGTCTTGCTTCTGTGTAAAAAGTACTGCTACATGCACAGGACATAAACACGTACTCAGCACACCTGGAGTTTTCAAATTTCACGAGGAAGGGAGATTAGGGAGAAAAATATTGAAAATGTCTAAAACAGCTCCCTGTCGTCAACGGGGATGATGATGATGAAAATAAGAAGACACATTAGGAGGCACTGTGACTTACTGTCAAGCTGCCTCCTCTCGCAAAGTTTACACTCCCACCAACAGAGGGAGACTGCTTTCCTTTCTATATGTCCTCTAATCTAGAAAGATGGAAAATCGGTCTTGTTCACTTTTTTTTCCTTTTCTTTTGTTAGTGATGTTTTATAGTTATTTTTAAAAAACACACGTCCTGTACTGTTCTGTTCTGTGTTTTGAAGTTTGGATTTTTTTTTAACTTTATAGTTTATTGTCAGGTTGGTTTCCATATAACACCCAGTGACCTCCACTATGACCATCAGCCCCCTTCTCCTTTTCCCCTCCCCCTTCCGCCCTCAGTTTGTTTTGGATTTTTGAGGGGTGGAGAGGGTGCTTTCATTTTGAGAGACTGAGTCTGGTGTGGGCTCACTCATCGCTGTGTGATTACATAGACAGTGTTTCTCTACCCTGCCATTTTAACTTTGCATGAAGTCTTGAGTCTCTTGCCAACTTACTCTGCCACCTCCCGTTTACTATCAGGCTCTGGTGTTCTCAACTCAGATCAGTTTTGCCTTCTGGATATTCTGCAGGTGTTTTAAAATAGTCAGACCTTCTTTCATCCTGCTGAAGATGCCAAAAAATAACTGCAAGGTTTGTCTGTCTAATGCAGAAGATTCATCAAAGATTTGTTCCTCTATTGATGTTTCCAGATTTGAAGTAGTGTTTTCATTAATAATCATCATCAAACAAGCAAGCACCTGTTCCAACACAGTATTTGTGAGGAGAGAAGGCAGGGGTAGGGGGTGGGTGTGCCTGAGACTTCTCTGCTCCCTTGTGAGATGAATGGATTCCTCCTCTAATCCACAGATGTACAGGGATCCTGCTAGGATTCCCAGGTTCTTTCACCTAATGTGGATCTGTTCTCCCTAGAGACTCCCTCCCTTGTTGTTTTCTTGTAGTCAGACCCAGCGAAGTACATGAAAAGCTACAATTCTTGGCCTGTGCTGCTGTCAGGACTCCCTGTATCCAACTATAAAGCTTTACCCCTGAGACGTCATCAACCAGAAAGCACCAAGATTCTGCTAGCATCCCCTCCTCCTTCCTTCCTGTCAAGTTGTTGCCTGGATTTGTATTTCTGTGAAAATATAAGTTGACAGTGGCAGGAGAGTGTAGTAATGTGGTAATGTTGGTGGTAAGTAAACCAACATCTCCCAGTGCATCCAGAGTGGACAATTGGTCTTTGTCTCAGTCTAAGATCTTAGTGCTTTGAGTTTTTGTGCTTTGTGGGTATTTAAGAGAGAAGGTGGAAAAGGCTAGACACTGTTTCAAACCGAAAATAATTATGTAATCTTGGTAACCAACCTCTCCAATGATTGTATATTACTTTATTAAATTGATGTACCATAGTTGACTTAATGACTTTCCTATTGTTGACCATTTAATGTGTTTCCAAATACTTACTATTATAATTGACCTTGACCAACACAGGTTTGAACTGCAGGGGTTCACTTCTATGTTGGTGTTTTAAAATAAATACAGTATAGTATTGTAAATGTATGTTCTCTGATTGTTCAAGGGTAAACTGTATTATCAATAATTCTACAACAAACATCTTTGTGTGTAAAACTTTTTCTAGGATGTAAACAAAGGTTCTACTTATGGCAGCAATTTCTTGTGCAATAATTTCTGGTTCTCCTTTTTCCATAGAAATTTAGATCCCGTGTCTGTCTAGAATAGAGTTGGTATCTACCAATCACTCTATGAAATTAAGCAACATAAAATGGACCTGAGAAAACATCTGACCTGACCTGGTAGTCTCATCTTTGAGGGACAGAAAATACAAGCACATAAATAGTTCTTTGCATTAAGACCCATAAACCCAGCACTTTTCCTTGACTTGAACTCACTGAATGTCTTCAAGTGTCTATTGACCATTTCCAGACCTCTCTCAGTGACCCTCATCTAACTTCATATAAGGATAAGTCTGGTGTCTGTCCGGTGTCTGGATCAGACTCCCTTCTATTCACCTGAAACAGTTAGTGAGGTGCTCCAAAGAGAAGTGGGTGGTGCAGTGGTAAGGGATATAGATGCATTTCTTTTCGAGTGGGGATGTTTTCTCTAGTGGAAATGCTTTCTCTTTGAACAATACATGGCTTGGAAGTCATTAAATCATCATGGTCCTCGTGTCGCTCTGGGAAGATTAGCTCTGTGAATTGAGAGCCCTCGAATATTTATTTCCTTGTGTTCAGAATTTTGTACTCTCTGTTGCTAGGGCTGTATAGCAGGTTGTTCTTAAAAAGTGGCCACAATTATTCCCCTCCCTGTATTCCACATCTTATGGTGTGACCCCATGATTCTTCCCATGAGAGGTGGAGCCTGTGTCCCCACGTCTGGGCTGGTCTTGGGAATCAATTTGAAGAGGAGAGTGTGGATGAAGGAGACTTGCATGCTTCGAAAGGCTGCCCTGTGTGAGCAGGCCGAGGCTAGCCCGCTGGATGAAGAAGGACATGTGGCCCCACTCACCCTATCAACCCAGCTCACAGCAAGTTAACCTACCTGACTGGCCGCTGAACGTGGATACTGAGTGAGCCCAGCTGAGTCTCAGCCCAAATGGCTGACCTGTGGAATCATGAACTACGTAAGTAGTTGTTGTTTTAAGTCACTACATTTGGGGATGGTTCATTATTCAGCAGAAGCTGATCCAGGCATTGACACAACTACAGACAATGATGAGAGGCTGGGGATAACCATGCCACAGGGGCAGTTTCTCAAATGTCTCCAACTCCGAGCAAGTGAGGACGTTTCCTGTCCTGGTGAGATAAGAAAATATCTTCTCTGAGAGTCGCCCCTGAGTATGGCCACTGCAATTTGATATGAAGAAAAGTCCTACTGATGGGTATGACAGCCTCAGGAAAACAATGGCCTCTGCTGGTTGTCAGAAACATCCTGTGTCTCCCTCATCTTCTACTTTGGGCTGGGGGGAGACACAGTTGGTACAGGGGGACAGTTCCAGATACTTCAGCCCTAAATAAATGCTCCCTCCTCAGTGCTTTCTGGTTCTGTTTTGTTTTTGTTTATTTTTTGGGATACAATTCTCATAGAATAAAATTCTTAGTATATTCATAAGGTTGGGCAGCCATCACCACTCTCTAATTCTAGAACATTTCCATCACTCCAGAAAGAAACCCCCATTCATTACCTCAGTGATTTCTTAAACTTTTTTTTCAGTTTGCAGAGTTTTAAAGATTATTATTTTTTCTGTATCCATTCCTATTGTGCGATTGGAAAATGTGTGCATTTGTGAATCATGTAGGATTTTCATTAAAAAGTCAAACTTTTTCAAGGAAAATAGGAAACTTTTTTTTTTATAATAGAAGAAATACAAAATAAAAGCAACGCAGAACAAATATGTATAAAAGAGAAAGTAAAATCCACTCTCACTCCCATCTCCATGGAGACCACTGCTGTTTTCAGTTTGGGGTGTATTTTTCCAGAAGAAGAGGATGTTTTTTACAGATATTAAAGCTCATCCACAGCGAGTTTTAATAAGACATGTTCCTTTGGCTTAGGACCTGTGGGTTGAAAGTACTTTTCATGATGTTCTGTTTCCTTTTGTGGACCTCAGAATCATACTGAAGATTTTTTTTAATGATTATTTATTTTTGAGAGAGAGAGAGAGAGAGCATGAGTGAGAGAGGGGCAGAGAGAGAATCCAAAACAGGCTCCAAGTTGTCAGCGAAAAGCCCGATGTGGGGCTCAAACCGTGAACCGTGAGATCATGACCTAAGCCGAAGTCAGACGCTAATCCGACTAAGCCACTGAGGCGTCCCTGATATTGAAATTTTAAAAATGAAACTATTAACTCTAGATTGTAGAGAATTTGGAAGCTCAGAAGAATAAAATGAAAATGATCCTTTGTCAGATCCACCCTAAGGTAACCATTGTTATCATCTTGGTGTATTTCAATTTAAGCATTTATTCTGCATATTTTAATTTAAACTTCAACTTTAAGACTTATGATGGGCTTCATAGAAAATTGTATTTAAAATGTGTAAACTATCAGTTATATTATTATTAAAATCATAAATTGCTTTGCTGTTTCTTGGTTCCCATGCAAACTTGCGGATACCTTTACTAAAAACTTTTTAACAGACCAAGAGAGTTCAATTAGAACAGCTCTAGTTACACGCTTTTCATCCCCTAATAATGAAATGTTTCCCCCTGTGATGAATTATACTTGTGGGGAAGAGCACTGGGTGTTATATGGAAACCAACTTGGCAATAAACTATTAAAAAAATATTTCCAACTAGTTCTGATAAGCGTCTCTCATGAATGGTAGTATGACACTATCTTGAGAAATGTCTACAGAGAAAAGCAATAGATTTTTCAATCTATGCTCATTCATGACTCAAGCATGTTTTCATTGCAGAGGTTTTCTATTGTGCTTTAATTCTGCTCCATTCTTGATCACTGTTTCATGCTTACTTCAGTTTTTAAAACCTTATTTTAACAATAGAATGTTTCAGATCCTCACTGTCTTTGTTTGAAAGACAATGAGCAAAAACTCTATTGTAATTGATTATCCTGTATAGTAATATGTTATTTTATGGGCAGATTAACATGGTATACTATCTTTCCAAAACTAATGTGCTTGAGTAAGACAACATATTCATAATTGATCATGTTGAAAAAGAGGAAAGCAAATAATCAAAACAGAGTATAGGTGACAACTGATAAATTATAGATTACAAGATACTCGCTTTTTATGGAAACTTATTTTGTTTTACAATAAAGACATATTAATCCAGGGGCACCTGGGTGGTTCAATCAGTTGAGCATCTGACTCTTGATCTCAGCTCAGCTCATAATCTCATGGTTTATGGAATTGATCCCCGCATTGGTGCTGGCAGCGTGGAGCCTGCTTGGGATTTTCTCTCTCCCTCTTTCTTCCCTTCCCCTACACATGTGTTCTCTCTCTGCCCCCCCCCCCCCGCAAAGGACATATAATTCTTAAGAGAGGAAATTTACAACCTGATCAATTCATCTCCATTGACACATACGAGTTAATTTCACAGTCAAGTTAAAGTAAGGTTCCTCTGTGTGTCCAGGCCATTGCTTAGTTGGAGCATACATGTATGTTAAAAAAGGATAAAAATGCCAGTTTCCATGATGGGTAAATTTTAGGAACATTAATAATCCTAAGAGGGTGATCACTTCCCATATATATAATTTCAAAGGAAGTAGAATTATAGAGTCCTGAGAAATAAATATTGGTTTCCTTTAGCTTGAGTTTCATGAAGAGTGAGCAGTTTTTGGAACAAACACAGAACATGTTCATTTGGGGGCGTTTACTAACTAGTTTGCAGATATAACCTGACAATAAGCTACCAATACATGTGGGATGTTGAGTATTCATAGGTATGGTCATCCTTGTTCTACTAAAGTCCTTTTGTTTGGTTGTTTGTTTTCACCAAGGAGCAATGAACAATACTTCTTGTGTCTTTAATACTTGCTGTGGAGGCTCTGCTGTCCTCGCCAGCATGCATATATAGCAGAAGGAAATCTTTCCCTAGGCGTCTACAGATGTGTAAGCTTTCTCTCTCCTTTTTGTGGTTTTTAAACTGACATCTTGGTCTTTTACCATTAAACAAAAAATAAGCTGTATGTTCATTCAATTGTATGTGGGTAGAGAAGAAAGAGAGAGAGAGAGAGAGAGAGAAGAGACTTAATGCCAAATGTCATGTCATTCCAATGCTTCAGACATGGAGTCTCTTTCGTAGTTGTTGACAAACATCTTATCCATACTTCTGGTGTCTCTTCTCCATCCCATGACGTCCTGGGATTACATGGCATTAATTCTTTGGTGGTATCCCAATATGCCCTTTGTCTCCAGGGTCAAGGAATCTGATATAGCCCCTGGATCAGCTACAACCTCCTTTTCCATTCCTTCTTTAAGGGAAGTTTATTTGCAAAGCTTTTAGGAAGCTTAATTACCTTTGTTTTTATCCATTTCAAAATAAATTAAACAGCATTTCATTTACATCGCCCATGTGTTCACCATTCTGCCTCGCCTCCTCTGACACGCCGTGTAAAAGGGAGAAGGAGAAACAGTGCATTAAGTTGTATATTTCATGCAGAAATTTCAAAATGTACTGACAGATTGCGGAAATAAACGCTAAACAATAACAGTGTTTACACTCAGTAATGAGATAATTTATTAGTAAATTATGGGACTTTGCTTTCCCTGTTTTGCAAATGAGGAAGCAAAGTCAGAGAAAGGATATTTTCTTTTCCCAAGGTCACACGCTCTTTCTCTGACCAAAGCCAGAGGAAGAAGTATGATTTTTCCATATTTTCTCTTCTGCTTAGTCCATCAATACACTAAAATATTACAAGTAAAAATGGATCATAGGGGAGGTAAGTTATGTCATTGTTGAATGATTCAAATACATCCATGTAACCCTTGATTCCAGAGCACAAAAGAATGTAGAACTGACTGATTAGTTTGCATTTGTAGATAAGTGCTTCAGTGAGTTTTAATTTTTATCTGGAATGTAGAACGGATCCTCTATTTGAACTTTCATAGGATATCTGCATGAGAAAGAGGTCAGGAACAATGGAATGGATCATAATAAAGACCCTGAAGCAAGCCATGTTTGACGTTCAAAATTTTCACTCATATTTTCTAGCTTAGATAAGAGAAAATTCATGCCATGGAGTTTCCTTAAAGTAAAAAGAATTTAATTAGCATTTTGTACTAGTATTTTTTGCCTTTTTTCTTTTATTTCTATAGATTAAGAAAAGCCAAGCATATAGATATTAATTAACAATGGATCTGAATATTAATGTCAACATTTAAAAAAGGCCATAAATGTCTAGCTAAATCCCACTGCCTCTGAATGCTCCCTCAGGAAGAATCTCTCTAATTTCAAGGCAGATCTTACTCCAAAGCAAAGACACAAGAGCAGAGGTGGACAAGTGTTTTGGGGAAGTGCTTACCTGTAATGATCATGGGACACATTTATTTGTGTCTGGGTTGAAAAGGAAAAAAAAAATAGTGCAGCAGCAGGCTTGTATTCCAGAAAGCATTTTGAACTTGTAAACCAGATTGGAGTGAAATAAAGGGAACATTGTGGTTGAGGGATAAGAAGGAAAAATCTTGGAAGAGATGTTTTGAGTGGTCTGCAAATGGGAAGGGCAGTGCAGTTGACCATGAAAACCAAGTGAGAGTTGATGAAATCAACTAACCGGGAGATTTAAGAGGTAGAGAGGGATATGACAGGGATATGACTTTAAACTCTATAAATATGATGTATAATGAATGACGATGATGAGAGGCCAAGTGTAATTCACTTTTAAGCTTTTCTTTGGCTGTAGTGTGCACGTCTGTTTCTAGCTAGCCATGGGTAGCTTACACATAGCATGTATAAGTTAGGACATAGGTTAACTGCTGTAACAAAGAGATCCCATACACAGTGGCTTAGAGAAGATAGATTCTCTTCTGTAACAGTCCAGAGGGGAGCAGTCCAGGGTGCTCTGTCAACAGTGGTATGGCACTGACAAATTGACATGTAGCTTCCACCTCCAGATCCAAGATAGCTGCTTCAGTTGGGCAGAGAAGGAAGTGTGCGAGGAAGTTTGCCCATATTCCTTTCTGGGGTCATCATGACCTGGAACTGGTAGTAAGTTTTCTAGAGCTGCTCTAACAAATGGCCGCAGAGTAGGTGGTTTAAGCAATAGAAACATGTTGTTTCTCAGTTCTGGAGACCAGAAGTCCAAAATCAGGACATTGGCATGGTTGGTTCCTTCACAGGACTGTAAGCAAGGGATCACCTGCAGACCTCTCTTGTTGGCTTGTAGATGGATTGATATCTCCTCTTCTAGCTCTTCTTCATTTTCCCTCTATGCATCTGTGTCCAAATCTCCTCCTTTTATGAGACACCTGTCATATCGGATAAGGGCCTACCCTAATGTCCTCAACTTAACTTGCTTACCTCCATGAGGACCCTATCTCCAGATAAGTTCACATTCTGAGGTACAGGGGATGAGGACTTCAACATATGAAATTTGGGAGTGACACAATTCAACCAATTGTGGTTGAACGGCATTCCTCACTTCTGCTCTCATCTTGTTAAAATTTAGCCCAGGTGCACACCAAACAGAAAGGGAGGCTGAAAAATGTAGTTTCCATCTGGGCAGCCAGGGCAGCCATATGCCCAGCTAAAATGGAGGAGAAAGAAATGTACTGGAAAGCACAGCCTCCACTAACCAGCCCTTGTGTGCATGGCCCACTCTCACTAACCATGAACTGTCCGTGGGCTGTGATCATTTTTGTTTTGGTCACCACTCATTCTCTGAACCTGCCATGATGCCTGGTAACTAAGGGGTTCTCCAATTTTTTGATGGGAGACTAACATTGGCAAGCAGCTTCAGTGCCCTGAAAGGGGTTTAATATAACTCTCTACTCTCATCTCTTATTGAACACAGGTGTGTTCATTTAGACACCCCAAGTCTCAGTCCAATTCTGCAGGAATACTGCAGGGTCAAAGGAAGGCATGTGACAAAGAATGTGTAGAGGGTCTCCATTGCTATTTCTTCCAGCATTTCTTCTACAATTTAAAGTTCCTGACCCATACACTAGACAAGACAGAGGAATTTGGGCAGGAGGACTTGGTGGTGACTGAATGACAGGTACCTCTTGGTGATTTTCTATTCTTGGCTCCCTGTTCTCCTTCCTCTGCTGACTTTGCCTGGGCCATCACATTCTTCTTCCTGGTTTTAGCCATAATTTTGATGACTCCCTACCTACATCTTCATCTCTGACCTCCCTTAACTTGATACTCATATATCCAATCATTTCTTGAATTGATCCATCCATTTGTTCTCTAGGTTCCCCAAGTTCAACACATCTAAAATGAAATTCATCCCTTTACTTACATCCTTGTACCTCTCCAACTTCTCCTCCTCCTGTGTATCCGTCTTAGTTATAATCCCCACTATTAATCATTTAACACATATTTGATGCACATCTTCTATGGATTAGGTAGTTTTCCAGGTGTTGAGAATAGTAGTATAGTCACTGCCCTTGTGACATTTATGGGTCAGTAGATGGTGAAGGACACTATAGATAAATGTCCATCATGATTAATACTACAGAGAGTGTATACATAGAAAACAACAGGAGAGTCCTACTTTAGATACAGAGTGATAGAGGAAGTACCACCAAGGGATGACAGTTCAATTAATAACTATAGGAGCAAGCAATTTTGGGCAGGGAACATTCTATGCAGAAGCAGTATCATGTGCAAAGGCCCTGTGATAAAAAAGACTATGTCAGGTCTGTGAACTGAAAGAGGGCCCAGAGGCTGTTGTGTTGGAAGACTGAGGGGAGAATGGCTGGATGTTTGGCTGGAGAGATAAGCAGGAGAAAGTCATAGGAGCCCTGTAACCTTGGACATGAGAAGTTTGAGATCGTCTGTGAGATATGCAAGTGTGGACATTGAGTAAGTAGTCGGATGTCTCAGTTGGGAATTCGGAGGTGAAGTTTGCATGTATCAGTTTCGAAGTCATCAGAATATGGATGTTATGTAAAAACATGGTAATGGATGTTATTATTTTGGTATAAAAAGAAGTAAACAGGACTGGGTCTTGAAGGGCTTATCATTTAAGAGTCAGATGAAGAGGAGAAGAACCAGCAAATGAGACTGAGAAAAAGCATCCAGTGAAGTTAGTGGAATGGCAGAAGTAGTAGAAGGGGAAGGTCAATAACACCTGTCCTAACTTGTGTCCCTTGAGCTTATATATTTTATCCCTCTTCCTCTTTACATTTAAGAGGAGGACACTTGTGTCCCACTTTGTGACAGACTTCATGCTTTGGGTGATGAGTGGGGCTTTTTAAATACATGGAATCATGGAATGGGAACCAGACACAATCTTGGGGCATGACTGGGTGAGTCAATACATAAGGTGCTGGTATGGACATAGAGGAATTCTCTCTGGTGCGGGTATAGACAAAGGGAACCTATCCATGTGTAAGTAATGGAAAGTTCCCGTAGAAAGAAGCCTGGATGATTGTCAGTCAAGGCTCAACTCTTGCTGATGCCCTGGGAATTCAAGCAATGCTTCCCACTTAGGGCTTTGGATGGGTTCATTCTCCCAGTGCTTCCTGGATTACGGCTCTTCCCCTCCTCCCCAGTGGTTCCCAGATATCAGCTCCTCCCTCTGGTGGGTCCCATCTGGTAGCCATCTCTCCATTGCCTCCCTGTCTCTCCGCTAGTCCCTTGTGCTTCCTCTCCCCTCACCTCCTTATATCCACTAACACGTGGAAACATACTTTTTTCCTTACTCTTCGTGGCCCATTAAACTCAGAGCCAGAAGAAGTGAAGGTGCGGATGGTTTGCCCTTCCATGGAGAACAGGGAAACCTCAACTTCCAACCTCCCCAAGAAATGAGGGGAAGCATTTGAATTTCCTCCCTTTCTTGCAGCACAAAACAAGCAGAAAAGAATGGTTAAGTTTCCATAGTCACACAGGCTAAAACTTTCATAATCTGCCATGTTGGACTCATAGAAGCCAAGAGAGCAGAATGTTTTCAGAGACGGGAGCATGTCAAATGCTAATGAGAGGTCAAGTAATATCTCACTCACTTCCTCTGGATTTGGCAGATGAAGGCTTCAGTGACCTTGTTGAGAGAGAAATATCTTTGGATGGGGAAGCAGAAGACAGATTGATGTCCTTTGAAGATTGGTTGGGGGCTTAGAGTCCTCTAGCATGCATACTAAAAGTGGTCTTTTTCTGTTCCAGAGACCAAGGCAAAATCAACCTGTGGTCCACACATGTTTCACACATAGGTGAGTCAATAATAAAAGTAGGGGATGAGCAGAGATGAAAAGGGTGATTGGGGGAGGCTCCTTGGAAGGTTTGAGATCATGAATCAGCCTGATTATATATCTACTAACTTTTTGTTCAATTGTGGGCATGCGAGATAGTTAGCCTCATCCAGGATTAAGGTGTGTGTGTGTTTCTTTTTTTAAACAAATATATTGACAATTTTTTTAATTTACAGTTTATTGTCAAGTTGGTTTCCATATAACACCCAGTGCTCTTCCCCACAAGTGTCCTGCACCATGACCATCACCCCCGTCCCCTTTCACCCTCCCCCTTCTGACCACAGTTTGTTTTCAGTATTCAAGAGTCTCTCGTGCTTTGTCTCCCTCCCTCTCCCTAACTCTTTTTCCTCCTTCCCCTCCCCATGGTCCTCTGTTAGGTTTTTCCTATTAGACCTATGAGTGAAAACATATGGTATCTGTCCTTCTCCACCTGACTTATTTCGCTTAGCATGACACCCTCGAGGTCCATCCACTTTGCTACGAATGACCAGATTTCATTCTTTCTCATTGCCATGTAGTATTCCATTGTATAGATGAACCACATCTTCCTCATCCATTCGTCAGTTGATGGACATTTAGGCTCTTTCCATGATTTGGCTATTGTTGAAAGTGCCACTACGAACATTGGGGTACATGTGCCCCTATGCATCAGCACTCCTGTATCCCTTGG
>CM053572.1:137348848-137415326 GCA_028646485.1 Cryptoprocta ferox
ACCAACAGATCAGGAAATCTCAGGATTCAGGAAGTACCAGTCATCCAAGCTAGAATTTAGTCGAGTTCACTCTAGAACCTTCCCTTTCTTTGCTTCCTACATGCAAATCCATAAAGATTTTACCCTCCTGTTTCTTGTTTCTGATCCATTCCCTCCATAACCACCACTCATGACCAGTTTCTGGAGTAACCTCACACCTGGTCCTCTTGGTTTTCCTTACATTCATCCTCCACCCAGGCATCAGGGTGATGACCTTGACACAAGATGACCTGATAGACAAAGCCCAAGCTTGGCATCAATCCCAAGTACTGCAGGAGCTGGCTCTGCCTTCCCTTGCTTTCCACCTGGTAAGGCAGAGCTGCTTGGAGGTGACCACACATCTGCTGGCCCCTTCCCCTCTCCTAAGTTTGGATAATTCTTACTTATCCACTGCAGGCCCAAATTCTCTTATAAGCCCTTTCTTCACCCTTGATTGTGTCAAGTACATTCCCCCTTGTTCTTGACAAGGTAGAGTCCCCAGTATAGCACTCCTTGTTCTGGAGAACACTTCCATATTGCATTGGAAATGTGTGTTTATGTGTCTTCCAATGTAGACTGTAAACTCAGCACAGGCAAAAACCATGTCTTATCCACAATGATCTGAATGTAGATAAAATTTTCTGTCTGTACCAGGGTCTCTCAGCTTCAATACCGCTAACATTTGGGGCTGGATAATTCTGTTGTTGGGGGCTGTCCTGTGCATTGCATGATGTTTAACAGCATCTCTGGACTCTACCTGTTCAATGCCATTAGCATCCCTAGTTGGGACAAGCAAAAATGTCTTCCATCATTGCCATGTACCCTTTTGGGGACAGAATCCCTCCCTGGTTCAATCCTCTGGTCTACACTAGGAATACTCAGAAGGAGGCTGGCCAAAAGAGGGAAGAAAGCAGGTGTGTTTTAAGGTTCCCAGCAAAGTTTGTGTGCCTGTGCTCCCCTTTGTGGTTTCTACCTTTCCTTGTGGGCTAAATCTAATCTGAGCCATATACGCCAATACGTGTCCAAACTGTTTGTTGGATTTTTTACGAAAACAAAGTAATCTTTAAAAAAAACCATTTCCAGTGAAATACTGTGTCAGGAAGTTTATAATATCGTCAAAATGCCATTGAGAGGAAAATGTGCTTGAGAACAAACATCTGTTAGCTCGTCTGAAGCTGGGCCAGCCCTCAGGATCTAGCACTCACTGTTTGGCAAGGACAGGTCTTCGGTTTCTTTAAAGTTCAGTAAAAGATGCCATGAGATGTTTCTTCCTTTCTCCTCTTCTTTTTTTTTTCTTTTTGACTTAAAAGCTTCATTGGGAGAATTCTGCCCTATAGTTTAGTAATGCAGTGACAGAGTTGCAAATCATTTCAGAGGATTTGCAGAGTAACATGGTATAAGCAGATGCAACGCAGGTGGGTTGTTTCAGCAGAAGAAATAATTCGTTGTTTCTGGATAGGTATATCTCTTCTTAGTCCATTGCTCTCATTGAAACAACACACTTGATACTAAATGTTGACCACCCACTTGTGTAAAGGCTGGACCCTCTGTCTAATGATGCCCTCGGTCTGGGCCTTCTTAGCTCATCCTCCTGATTCGGTACAGCCTGGCCAAGTGTCTCTCCTTGTGAGGGAGCCCTCCTTGGACGATGATCACATTAGGTGAATGGAGGGATGTGATTGTCATGATACTTACTGAAATAGTTTATGCTATGCATGACATGGGTGGAAATTTGGAAATGGAAGTGGATGTATTTTGGAAAATATTTGAGTTAGGGTGACGCCCGCTTTTCTTAAGGTCTAGAAGAGATAGGAAGGAAGACCAATGCCTTTTGCTCTATGTAGTGAGAAGGTGCTTTTCAGTGTGCATGGAACTCTCCTGGCTGCTCATACTTAGGGCCAGGAATATAAAACTGGGTTTCCAACACTTCTTAAGAAAGGAGATTTTGTCTCTGGTATCATTTGAAATCATTTTAAAGATGCCCACCAAAGTAGCTAGAGCACAGCCCACAGTGTGAGGAGCATTCATGGAGATGGGGAGGCAAAACAGGCCCAGCAACAGGGGTCCCTTTCCACGGCAATTGTGAAGGTCAGCCCGGTGAGGGAGGCATCGTCTGAGCAGGGAATGTGCATGAGTGGGTTTTGAGAGGCAAAGAGGAGAGGATAGTAGGGAATCTAAGAGAGAGATTGAGTCACATAGACCTGCCACTGCCCTGGGTTCTGGGAGTCTTTGACTTTAGCGAGTCTCAGTTTTCTCATCTGTGAAGTAGGGAGAGTAAGATTCACCCTGTGAGGTCCTTGCGAGGATCACACGAATTGGTGATGTGTATCAAGGGCTGGCGAGGTGCCCAGACCCAAGTCACCTCTGCAGTGTGAGGGGGTCTCAGCTGGACTAAGAAGCATTGGTTTCTTTGACAACATTCATATGAGGATGTTTGTATTTGGCTGAGAGTAAAGAGGGTAGTTTGGGGGCCATTAGAGTATGGAGTGGTGGGTGGGGAGGAGGTTGGGATGGGAGGTGGATCAACCAGGAGGTGTCTGGGTTCTGCTCAACCAACCAGCCTGAGGCAGCTGGAGAGGAGACTGTGGGCAGAGAGCAGGAGTGGTTCTTCCTGAGGGCCCAGCGGATGCTGTGGAGGGAAGGTCTGATGCCTCATAGGCAGAGCAGTACAGCAGCATGCAGGCGCCCCATGGTCCATACAGTGCCTTGGTTCCAAATAGAAAAAGGTGCCCCTTCTCTGCATGGCCATCATCCTACATGGGGGCACTGAGCTTAGTGAGCAGAGTGTGGAATGGATTTCAGCTCCTTCTTCCATCCCCTTGACTGGACTTCTTGTGTTGTCAACAAGCTGTACGGCTGCATATGGAAGCCCTACTGTCCCAGCCCATCTGATGAGTGTGGGAACCGTGCTGCTTGGGGACTCCCCCAGATACATGGTGTGGACATTTCCTGCTTCCTTGTTGGGCATACGGGCATAGAGCAATGGTAGGAGGGCTACCCATATTCCTTGATTCTTTGGAAAGCTGGGGGCTCTCCAAGGATGACCCTGCTTGCTCGCCTGCACCTTCACTGGTCATCCCCTAAGTAAGATGAGCCTGGTGAGCGTGAGGCAGGCCATGGGGTTTGAGTCCAGGATGCTAACGGCCAGGCTGTTGTCCAAAGTGGGTGAAGTGGCACCCTGGCCTGACTTGGAAGGAGAAGAGAAGCCCCCTTGGGCATTTGCGTCCCTGCTTGAGAATCGAGAAGCTCAGAGGAGAGACCCCACCCTGGCCCTTCCCTGGTTGCAGACATCCTCCGTGTCTCTGTGAGATATTGCTACAGGGTGAGTTTTGGAGAGAGAGTGCATCAGCTCTGCACGTGGTCCCAGACTTAGATCAGCCCAGGCACTCATTCTCTATAAAGCAAAGTGAACTTTAGATGTGATTTGATTATTATAAAGTAATGACGCAGGCCCACGAGTCAAGCTGTAACTGTCTGCTCTTCCTATTAAGATATGAGTAGTCAGTTAACCAAATCTCACAGCATGAGAGACATGTCGTAGCTGAGGGCTCTCAGTCACTTTACAGTTTGGGAAGCAGTCTGCTAGCGTATCAGTGCCTCATCTTCAGTAATGCAGTCATTATACGTAGAATCTGGACTAGGATGTAATGTCTTTCTATAACATTCTCTACCAAAAACCAGGGGAAAAAATCCCTCCAAGTCTAATAGATTTTTTTGGTAAGAGCATTAGTGAGGTTTAATTTACATACCATAAAATTCCTTAATGTGCCTTAAATGTACAATTCGATGACTTTTGGTAAATTTACTGACTTGTGCAGTTGCCATCAAATCCAATTTTGGAACATTTCCACTGCCCCCAAAGACCCTCATGCCCATTTGCACTAAATCTCTGGTCTTGTTCCCTCTTTCAACTCTAGGCAACCACTAATCTATTTTTATAGATTTGCCTTTTGTAAAAAAAATAAAAAAGACATTTCCTGTTAGTCGGATCTTACAATATGTTGTCTTTTCTGTCCAGCTTTGTTCACTTAACACAATGTTTTCAAGGCTGATGCCTGTGGTAGCCCATGTCAGTACTTCCTTCCTTTTTATTACCAAATACTATTCCACTGTATGGACAGACCACATTTTGTTCATCAACTGATGGGTATTTGGATTGTTTTTACGTTTTGGCTATTCAGAATAATATTGCTATGAACATTAACGTATGGGTCATTGTGGGGACGTATCACCAGATTTTTTTCCGCAGTGAATTTGCAAAGCCTTCCAAAGAGAGCTCAGTATTGTGCTAAGACCCGTGCCCTGTATAATGCCCTTCCTGTTTGGTTTTCTTCTAGTCTCAGGGTCTGACACAGCAGAGAGAGGGCTGCAAAACCATCAGCGACATTGCCAACATCATTAGCATCACTACCAGCAGGCTTTAATTAGAGGCTAGATTTCTCTAATACCGTCAGGTGGGTGGGAGATGTTTTCCCCCCATAGACTAGAGTTTTTTGCTTTTAAGTGACATTCTCTTCTGGCTGTCTCTAAAGGGAAGGTGGTTTTCTCAGCCTCAGAAACAGCAAGCATCTTTATCAGAAAATGTGATAAATGTGCAAGCTTTGGGCCATGTTGTCTCCAAAGTCCCATAAGTGCTAAAGGACCAGCTTGAGAATCCCTTTGCTCCCCGTGGCATGACTGACACTGGATTCTTTGCTCTGGGGGCCCATCGCGCGCATCGCAGGGGGTGTTAGTGGCTTTCCTGACCCCTACCCACTGGGTGCCAGTAGCAAACCTCCTAGTTGTGACAACAATGTCTGCAGACGTTGCCAAATGTCCCTGGGCCAGGGGGCTGGCTGGAAGCACAGTTCAGGGGACAGGTGTGGGGCCCACTCCTGTACTGCCCCAGAGGGGGCCCTGGGGGGTGCTGAAAGCGCCTAGATAAGGCATCTATAAATGGAACCGTGTTAGCCTAGCTGGTGACTGCAGCAACAGTTAGCTTCATTTAAAATACAATGTCTGGAATAGATTCCTATGATTCATGGCTTACATACAACACCCAGGGCTCATCCCAACAAGTGCCTTCCTCAGTGCCCATCACCCATTCTCCCCCCACCCCATTCATCCCTCAGCTTGTTCTCTGTATTTAAGAGTCTCTTATGGTTTGCCTCCCTCTCTATTTGAAATCCCTTCCCTTCCCCCATGGTCTTCTGTTAAGTTTCTCAAATTCCACATATGAGTAAAAACATATGGTATCTGTCTTTCTCTGCCTGACTTATTTCACTTAGCTTAACACCTTCGAGGTCCATCCATGTTGCTACGGATGGCCAGATTTCATTCTTTCTCATCGCCGAGTAGTATTCCATTGTATATATAAACCACATCTTCTTTATCCATTTGTCAGTTGATGGACATTTGGGCTCTTTCCAGAATTTGGTTATTGTTGAAAGCGCTGCTATAAACATTGGGGTACATGTGGCCCTGTGAATCAGCACTCCTGTATCTACTCCCAAAGCCAAGAGCACACTGCACACACTGTATGCTAGCTAACTTGACAATAAGTTATATTTAAATAAGTAAATAACCAAACAAATAAAACTTTTAGCTCTGAAAAAAAAAAAGTGTGTAGCCAGCCTTGAGAACAACTCACATCCTTTGGGACATTGCCCTTGGTTAACCTGGTATGAATCAGAAAGAGTGTGACAATGGAAGGAACACCAGGAGATCGGGTTCTAGACCCAACTGTAAGACAAGATGAATAACCTTAAACAGTGCATGTAATCTCTTTGGAATCCACTTCCCTTTTCTGGAACATGAAAGCACCCACTAGATACATTAAGAGATCTGTTCCTTGTTCTCACATTCTATTAATTAAAAATAAAAAAACAATTTTGCATTGATGAGTTAATTGGGAATGTTTTCTACAACAATATTTTTGGGAGAATAATAGATTATGCACTCTTCAATGCAGCTGACTTGTGTTTGGCTGGCTTCATTTATCAAAGATTCCTACACAAGGCTAATTCTGGAGGATCCTTTTAAACCACTCTTGGAAGACGGGATTCCATCTTTTCATTATCATGAATCAGTGGGACACATCAGGCATGAATAAAAATGCCTCGTTGTGAAAAAAAATAAATAAATAAAATACAATGTTTGTCCAAAGGAGAGTCTCGCGAAGGGAAACATGTGTAGGCTAGGAGGAGATTGTCACGGGAAACAAGGGGATGAAAACATGACAGGCTGAAGGGGAAATAAATTTTCCTTTAACGCTGATTTGAAGTCAAATACTGCTTGAATCAAAACCGACTGCTCCCCACAACCGAGAGCTGAGTCGGCCACTGAGCAGGGGATGAGTGTGTGTGGCCCCAGGTGGAGGGACACTTCGATCTTTTGCAAGAAAGGGCAGTTTTCTGCACCCGGAGGTTTTGGTGTGTTTTCAAATGACACAGTTTTCAAGGACTTCTAGGCCCCTCCCTTCTCTTGGTTTAGGATGGAGCTCGGAATACTCCCACAGAAGAGGGAAATTTTGGGCTTTTTTTTGTAGGGCAAACAACCAACCCGATTTTCAGGATTTGAGAGGCCTCCCGAGATGCAGGACTTCCAGTGCTAACACCCACAGTTGGTCATCTTGCTCACAAGAGACAGGAGGCCGCATCAGGTTCTGCCTATGAGCCAGGCTGGTGGGGTCACCTCCCTGCCCTGAAACTGAAGTTTTCCCCAGGGCTGTGGCTGTGGTGACACACCCCTGCCTCCCTGCTGGGGTGGGCACCTGGGTGGGCACCTGGGTGGGTGTGAGCAGCGAGTCCGTGTGAAGAGTTTTGTCTCAAGTGGAGGGCAATCAAGACACATCATCATCAGGACGACTGGTATCTGGGTGCTTGCTACGGGGTCTTGTCAAAATTCAGTCATCCTACTGCACTGAAACACTCCAGCTGTCATCTGAAAACACCTTCGAGGTCTGCGTCAATGTGCCTGACGCGCCTCATGGTTGACTCCTTGGCTGTGTGAAGTAGACACTGGTTCTTGCAGAGTAACCCTGATGTTCCGGGCAGCCCCCTGCCTGTGGCCAGTCACGGGGATCCCAGGCAATGGACAGAGGTGAGGACATTTGGACAGTGGGGTGGAGCCAGGAAGCATCTGCAGTGCTTGACCTCAAACTTTCCAACCGTGGAATCATTTGCGATAGGATGACACCTGCGGGTCCTCTCACCATATAATGACACTATTTACATTTACCCTAAAATTGCCACACAAGGTCAGGATTCCCCTTGAGGCCCATCCATTGTCCACTGGGTACAGGAATCAAGTTAAGCTCCCTGAAACAGAGCCTGGGGGCTCGGACAGGCTGGGTGGGGTTCCCAGAGGAGCACAGGGGAAGCCTGGGGGGAGAAATTTGAAGAAAGGGACTAAAAAGCATTCCCACCATGTCTGGGGTCGGTCTTCCAGTGGCTGACCGTAACCAGGGAAGGCAGGTTGTACATGAATCCCCAGAATGACTGCATCTTCCAAGGCCTGGAGATGTGTCTGCAATCCTGCAATCCTGCCTCCCTCCTCTTGGCCACGTCTTTTCTCCTGGAGGACTAAGGCAATGAAGACTTGATGCTAGGGTGCTACGAGTAGGGGCTGTGTGTGTGAAGCACCCAGCTTGTATACGCACCATGCTAAGCCCTTCTCATGGTAAAGGCTTTTAGCTTTGAGGCCATTATTTTTCTCTCTAGCCTCAAGGGGGAAAATTCTAGAAATGGAGTAGACTTAGCTGTGGAGTCCAAGGACACTTGACAATGATTAAGTAAAACGCCGTGCCTTCAGATTTCAAGTGGACATAGAGAAGGTCCAGAGTACAAATTGCTTTCGGTTGCTGTGTAGAAAACACTGATTAGATATGCCGGTGGACACGCTTTGAAAAAACCCAACCGCTAAAAATATCATCATTATATTACTATTGAGTGTAAGTTGAATGGTTGCAACCTAGAGACTACACTAAAAAAGACAGTCTTCACGGTAGTAGGGGCTTTAAAATTAGCTGCAATGCCACGATCATTCTTTCTCCCTTCAAATGGCTGTTTCGTTCTATGAAAGAAAACAACCCTACTTGGCTTTCAAAGCAAAATGTGACACCTTTCTGAGTCTATTTGAGGTGTATAGTAGTTTAGATTGAAAAAAAAAATTCGTTAAGATTTTGTCTCAAAAGAACTATTTAGGATAATTTTTGTATAAACCAATGCTAAGTTTTTAAAGTTGAAAAACAATTTTTAAAATATTTGTTTAAGTCTTATGTTAAATAAGATTCCCATAAACAGCCAACCAAACTCAGAAGCTCAATTGGTTAAATTCCTTTAAGCATTTAAAAACTCTGTTCTCAAACTTTAATACCTCTGAAGCTCTTCTTATTCCTGTCAGGACAGACTTACACACCCAACAAGCAAATTCCTTCGAAGCACTTAGCTCTTATAAATGTATAGGTGGATAAATCAGTTTCCTTTAAACTATCAAACACTCTTTGCCAACTTAATCAAATCCTCTTATTCCTTTCAACCTAAAACCACAAGTCTACAATCAACCGAGCATTTCAGATCATACCCCAGGGCTGCTATGTGACATACTCTAGTGTGCTGAAATCCCATGTATGTTTCTAGTGACTTAACATGACACATATTTTGTTTTAAACGAGGATTGCATAGTTTATTCCTAAATTCTACACCAAAGTATCAATGCTGTGGGTTAGAGTTGCTTCATTATCTCTGAGTCAGAGGGAGCCAGATTGCATCCAAGGCACAGTTCTGGAATGTGACTCAAGACCCAGGTTTCGTTCCCAAAGTTTGGGCCCAGACCCAGCATCTGGGCACCACATTCAGGATGATGTGCTCACAGGGTGATAGGACATCTCAACGCCTCACTTCTCATGCCTCCTGATGTGTTACGCTGTCTCCCTGCTCAGTCTTTAAAAATAGCAACCGAATCATTCACAACTTTTAATTCCCTGACTTAAATTGATGAGACCCTGCACCCCTTCAGGGTTGCATCTGGTTTCTCATCTGTCTGACCACATTCTGCATCCAAAGGCCAAAGAGCTCCTCAGCCCCAAACTGCTGACGGCCTGGCCTGAGAACCACAGCAGAGTGTCTACACCAAAGGTGCATATATGGTATTTGGGCTTCTTTTATTGTGTCTTTTGAGGGCTGTTTCACTTTACCACTACACTCTTCGCAAGCTCATACTCTCCTTCTCCATCTGTTCTTAAGGGTTTCCCATTTGCAGTATTTGGTTTCCTTTGAAGTGATCAAAGCCAGTTTTCTCTTTGTTACTTGAGTTGAAAGAACTACCTTTTTCTGATTATCCCTTAACACCACAGAGAGTACTGAGTTGTTTTGAAAACAAAAATTCCCTAACATGAATCTTTTATTCCCTTTTATCTTAACTTACCTTATGTAACTCTTAATTTCTAAAATGTAGCTCAATACGTATCCCATATCCCTTAGCCCCCAACTACTCCCCCTAAAAAACCTACAAAGGAAAAAAAATGCCTCTATTCTTATGATTAGCTTTACTTTCTGTTTTCTCTTTTTGGGATTTTAGTCTACTGAGTGAGGTCCTTTGCAGAGTCTCTTGATCACCCTCAGGCTGTATTTCTAGACAGGCCAGAGGTAGTTTTTCATGCTCTGCTATCCCCACCAGCATGGTGAAGAGGTTTGAGCGTCTCACTATAAGCTATGGGATCATCTTTAACTTCCAAGAACATACAGTTGGATTGGAGGTAAAATGGCTATTTTTTAAAATAAGAATATTGCTAGTTTAAAGATGAACAGTAGAACTGGGTGGAGGAAGAAAGATCATATAGGGGTCTTCATCTTCTCACTCCCAGTGAATCCTATTTTTTATCTCCCAAAGTAGAAGTCAAGATTCATGTACAGATGCTTTTTTCATTACACATACCACTTTCCCCATGAGATTAATGATCGCTGCCACGTTTCGCCCCCGTTGTCAAGCAGGAGTAGTCATTTGGGAACGTCCCAGAGATGTAGTATTGACACCTGAGCGAAGAAATACGGGGGAGCCAACATTCATCCTCCCTTTTGAATTTTTTATCCTTTTGGATGAAATTTTGGATGAATTTTTTATCTTGTTGTCAGTAGCTTCAGTGAAAGCAATTTTTTTTCACTTCAGAAGTCTGGGTGATGGTTGCCAACATTTGTAACCCAACTCATGATGGTTAGACATTTCAAAGGTAGAATACATGAAGAAGGTCTACTTGTTTTAGTAATAATGCCATCCGCTTAGGTGTTTATAGGTGCCCAGATAAACAGGTGGGCTCATTCTGTATCTATGACCCTGACAACCTAAGAGGCTTTTAAAAATGATAGAGCTTCACCATCTCCTCAAAATCACTATGTGTGAATATGAATGTTCGTGCGTATATACACATATATCTCTATACACATGTGTGTGGATACATGCAGGTATATGAAACTTTCTTAAATTATACTGCTTTAACTACCTGTACAAACACAAATATCATCAATTATATATATATATATATATATATATATATATATAGTTACAAAAATCCTTAAATGACCTCAGAGAAAAATGATAATAATACCAAAACAAATATCATTCCAAATATTCTGCCCATTGGTGGCAATATTTTTACTGCTTATTTTCTGCTGTAATTTTAGGCTTTCCCTACAAAGAATCATATATGTCACCACAGGATGGAGACACAATTTGGAAGTTGGAGAAGACAAACTAAATTCAGATTAGATATTCTCTCATAAGTTGGTTCAAGTGTGGAAATAAAAAATCGCCAGCCCCCCTCCCCCAGGTGTGCTTGAAAAATATTTTGTGGCACCAAATTTAGCAAACTCCGGTGCTTCAAGGAACCCAGGTTGAAACTCCTGATTTTGGCTTGTTTACCTACCTTCAAATGATAGAAGATAAAAGGCAATCTCTTTTAAATTGTAATTAATCTGTAGCTCTTTAGAGAGATAAAATAAACTGAAAACCATTCTAAAAACGTTTGCAAAGATGAACACACCTTGTCTCTGCATAGCACCTCAGTAAGAGCCATTTGATAAAGAGCATCTCTGTAAACCTCAGAATCCCACGAAACGCGGAGGAAGGTTGGCAGGGGACAGTTATTATTTGTAAGCCCATTTAACAGAACAGAGCACCGAGGCTTGGGGCATTTAGCTGCTTTATTTAGGATTAAAGAAGAGATGATCCGGGTCTTTGGACTTTAAGTTAGTGTGGTTTCCTCATATCACGTGTGCATGGGCTGTTTATACATGAACTTGCAATCAAATCAAATCCCGAGTCCTCATTGTGCTACTTAGGCCAATCCTAGCTCCTATCAGCTCTAAACCCTATGCAACACGTCTTTCTCTTTGCTGTCCCTAATTTGGGTCCTATTTATACTGTGTCCCCCAGTGAAGGTGAACACTCAGGAGCTCACAAGAGAGCTTGACAATTCCACTTCCAGCTCACAAACAGACCTCCCTTCCATTCCCCACTGCACCCCCAGTCCCCTGAACGGTAAGTCCCACCCAGGCTATATATACATCAGTCAAGTGCCCCAGACTAAATGCATCTCTGAGAGTGAGGCCCAGGCTTCAGTATTTTTAAAAAGCTTCTCCAGGTGATTTTCACAGTGGCCAGCCTTAAGATATCCAATCTGTCCTTGTCACCCTTGTTGAATGAGATAACTCTTTCCTCTTGCCCTATATGCTGGAGCTCCAGGATGCAGGAAGGAGTGGGGAGTCAGCCCACTGTGTCCCTGGTCCATGTGCATGCACGTGTGTGTGTGTGTGTTCACTCTGTTATGGTGCCCTTACCTGCCATGACACCAATGTCATTTAGAATACTACTTTTCATGCTTCAGGGGGCACGGGGATCCCCTGCACACCTTGTTAATGTTCCGAGTCAGTGGGTCTGGGTTGGGGTACGCAATTTTGCTTTGCTAACCAGCTCCCCAGGGGCATCAATAGCGGTGAACCACAGGCCACACTTTGAGGAGCAAAGATGTAGAACATTGAAGAACTGATCAGTCAGTCTCATTTTATACCCACATACACACAAGTACTGTATTTCATTGACTGTCATATACATTTTTTATTCCACATTGCAACAAACGTGCAATTGAAATGCCTCTTCCAAACAATGATGGCGTAGGCTTGCTGTTGGCCAGGAGACAGCAGGCACAGTTCCCACGCCTCTGTGTGGATAGACATAGTCCTAGACGTAGTCCTGACTGTCCCATGGATGGTTGATATGTCATGAGTGTGTTGGTAGCTACAGGATTGAGTTTAACTGACACTTAAAATATCTCCAAAATTTTTATATAGTTTTTCACTTAAAGGAAAAGTTATTAAGTAAAAAGGCATGAAAACAGAGCAGCGCGGTATAAATGTGTTGTTGGTAGAACAAATATTGTTCTTTGGTAGAATGACTATATTCTCTAATTTCTTGTAAAGTGACCATCAGAGGCTTAATGACAGATTTTAACAGGTGTTTAAAATATTCACTGCCCTTCCACCGGACCTCTCCCTCCAGGCCCCCCTTTTCTGTATCCACCTGTGAGAGGAAGTACCCCATGCCCAATCCTGACATGCTTGACCACATGAGCATGAGTCCCCGGCCTGTGAGTAGAGCGATGCGTGTATTTCGGAGAGAAGCCACAGGGGCCACGACCACCTACCTGTCTGCTGTTTCTCTTTCCCTCACGCTGAGGACAGTGTGCCTTTGATAGAGTCCCTTCCCTCCTCCCGGACCCCGGAATGAGGGCCTGCGGGGCAGAGCCATAGCCAATCTGCAAAACACATTTAACAGCAGTGAGAACTACACCTTTGCTGTTTTAAGCCCCGGCAACGTAAGTGGTGTTTGTCACCATGGCACAACTTACTGAAAGCTGACCGATAGAAGGATCCAAGGAAAGATGTCTGTGAAAAGGAATTAGTACTGAGATATATGATATGCAGAAGGATTGCCTGGTGCGGGGCAACCAATGCAAGCAAAGGCAGGAGAAATTGCCAGATCCCTGAGGAAGGGAGTAAGTGCTCAGAGTAAGTAAGGAGAGACTGGTGTGAGCAATGCATGCCTCTAATACACAGGCTGACATTAAGGCATCCTGCTGCAGCTTCATTTACAAATTATTTTTCTTAGTCATTTGAAAGATAAAAGCATGTCTTATAATCAGTGTTGTCTCGGAATCATGACAGTTTCCACTGGTTTCAGTGGAAGCACCATGTGGTGTTTGCACGTGTGTGTTGGGGTGGGCCTCCCGTCCTGTTCAAAAGCTCATCACTCGATCACTCGTGCCCGTTTCCCAGCATTTTGATTTAAAGTCTGTCAAAGGGTGTGTTCATTTCGAGGCTACTTAATGAAGAAAAGGACTATGTGTAGGTGTATCCTCTAAATAAGGAATGAATTGTGCCATTTTTTAAGGCAAAAGTCAAACTCTTCCTGAAGGGAAAGATCTTACTTTGAAGTTATTACTTTGTATCAATTGCCTGTGAGCAAGCTCTCCGGGCTCTCAGGTCGATGCTTTTTCTTTTTTTTTATTTGGATGGCAACTCTTCTTTTTTTTGTTAAGTTGTAATTTTATTATTTATTATTTATTTATATTGTTTTTAAAAAGTTTTTGTTTAAGTTCCAGTTAGTTAACATACAATGTAATAGCAGTTTATGTGTACCATAAGGTGATTCAGCAATTCTATGCATTACTCAGTGCTCATCACGATAAGGGTGCACTTTAATCTTCATCGCCTAGTTCACCCATCCTCTGGACTCCTCCCTTCTGGTAACCATCAGTTTGTTCTCTAAAGTTAAGAGTCTCTTTCTTGGCTTGTCTCTTTCTCTCTCATTTTTTCCCTTTGCTTATTTGTTTTGTTTCTTAAGTTATACATGTGAGTAAAATCATAGGGTATTTGCTTTTCTCTGACTGACTTATTTTGCTTAGCAAATACGCTCTAGCTCCATCCATGTTATTGAAAATGGCAAGATTTTATTCATTTTAACAGCTGAATAATATTCCATTGTATATACATACCACATCTTCTTTATCCATTCATCTATCGATGGACACTTGGGCTGCTTCCATAATTTGGCTATTGTAAGTAATGCTGCAGTAGACATAGGGGTGCATGCATCCCTTTGAGTTAGTGTTTTTGTATTTTGGGGGGGTAGATACCCAATAGTTCAATTATTGGATCATTGGACCATAGGTTGGTTCTCTTTTTAATTTTTGGAGGAATCTCTATACTGTTTTCCACAGTGGCTGCACCAGTTTTCATTCCCATCAACAGTGCAAGAGGTTCCTTTTTCTCCACATCCTCACCAACACTTGTTGTTTCTAATGTTGTTGATTTTAGCCATTCTGACAGGTGTGAGGTGATATCTCATTGCAGTTTTGACTTGCATTTCTCTGATGATGAGTGATGTTGAACATTTTTTCATGTATCTGTTGGCCATCTTTATTTCTTCTTTGGAGAAATGTCTTTTTGTGTCTTCTGCCCATTTTCAATTGGATTATTTGTTTTTTGGGTGTTGAGTTTTATAAGTTTTTTTAATAGATTTTGAATACTAACCTTAGATATGTCATTTTCAAATATCTTCTCCCATTCTATAGGTTGCCTTTTAGTTTTGTTGATTGTTTCCTTCACTATGCAGAAGCTTTTTATTTTGATGGTAGTCCCAATAGTTTATTTTTGCTTTTGTTTCCCTTGCCTTAGGAAACATATCTAGAAAGAAGTTGCTCTGGCTGATGTGAAAGAAATTACTGCCTGTGTTGTTTTATAGATTTTTTATGATTTTAGGTGTCACATTTAGGTCTTAATCCATTTTGAAAATATTTTTGTATATGGTGTCAGAAAGTGGGCCAGCTTCATTCTTTTTGCATGTTGCCGTCCAGTTTTTCCAACACCATGTGTTAAAAAGAAAGTCTTTTTCTGAAATGTTATATGTATGTGATGAATCACTAAATTCTACTCCTGAAACCGATACTACCCTACATGTTAACTAACTTGAATTTAAATTATAAATAAATAAGTAAATAAATAAGAGACAGTCTTTTTCCCATTGGATATTCTTGTCACCTTTGTTGAAGATTAATTGGCCATATAATTGTTGGTTTATTTCTGTGTTTTCTATTCTTTTCTCCTCACCTACGTGTCTATTTTTGTGCCAATACCATGCTGTTTTGATCAACACATCTTTGAAATATAACTTGAAGTCTGGAATTGTGATGCCTCCAGCTTTGCTTTTCTTTTTCAAGATTGCTTTGGCTATTTGGGGTCTTTACTGCTTCCATATAAATTTTAGGATTACTTGTTCTAGTTCTGTGAAAATGCTATTGGTATTTTGACAGGGATTACATTGAAAGTGTAGGTTGCTTTGAGTAGTATAGACATTTTAAGAATATTTATTCTTCCAGTCCACGAGCATGGAATGTCTTTCCACTTCTTTGTGTCGTCTTCAATTTCTTTCATCAGTGTTTTAGAGTTTTCAGAGTAGAGGTCTTTCACCTTTTTGGTTAAGTTTATTCTTAGATATTTTATTATTTTTGGTGTAATTGTAAATGGGATTGTTTCCTTAGCTTCTCTTTCTGCTGCTTCATTATTGGTGTATAGAAATGCAAGAGATGTCTGTACATTGATCTTGTATCCTGCAACTTTACTGAATTCATGATCAATTCTAGCAGTTTTTGGGTGGAGTCTTTAGGGTTTTATGAGAGATTTTCCCCTAAGGTCAGGAACACGAGAGTGATGTTCACTCTCACCATTTTATTCAAAATAGTAATGGAAGACCTAGTTACCACAATCACACAACAAAAAGAAATAAATGGCATCCAAATTGGTAAGGAAGAGGTAAAACTCTCACTATTTGCAGATAACATGATGCTATAAATGGATGGTAATTCTTTTTAGATGGAAGATACATTATGGGGGTGAGGGGGGAAGTTGGGCAGAAGTGTCGTGTCTGCCAATGTTTTTGTTCTATTTACTGTAGAGGAGGAGGGGGCAGAGATTATCATTGTGAAATCATGATAATCATGAGGTAAGACATTGAGATTTAGGGTACACAGGTATGTGTGTAAATGTATGTGTTGTTCACACATGGCCCTTACGTATGGGTTGGAGAAGCAATAATTAACGAGACCGTACCTTTATGTTTCTCTTCTTCATTTCGTCTCTCTTTGATGAAGAAAACTTACAAAGGGGCGCCTGGGGGGCTCAGTCGGTGAAGCATCCAACTTCGGCTCAGGTCATGATCTCACGGCTTGTGAGTTTGAGCCCTGCGTTTGGCTCTGTGCTGACAGCTTAAAGCCTGGAGCCTGCTTCCTATTCGGTGTCTCCCTTTCTTTCTCTGCCCCTCCCTTTCTCACATTCTGTCTCTCAAAAATAAACATTAAAAATTTAGAAAAAGAAAACTTACAAAGAAAATTTATCCTAGTTTTGGAACACAAAATATTTTTATTTTTTACTTACAATTTCCACTCTGTATTCTTCTCTAAAATACCCTACCAGCTTTGAAGGAGTTGAATGATGATTACCTGAAATTAACCCACTGCTACAAAAGACTCACATTTCCCTCAGACAAATACAACTATAATTACGTTTCCTTTTGGCTTCTATCTCCTCTTTTATTCCGTTTTTTTTTTTTTAAAGAGACAAAGATCTTAATGGAAGTGCTTCTCTCCCATACCTGTTGGAAACTCTTTAAATTCCAAGAACTAACCCTGAAGGATTTTTAGGTGAAAGATAAGGGTCCGCCAGACTTGGTGAGCGGCAACAAAATAACTGGATGTCCGCAAGGATTACTTGGTGGCTTTGAGCCATATTAGGGATGCAGAGTGAAGCGACTGGATATGGACCATTGGTCCAGCTTCAACTTCACTTGCTCACGTTGATACAATCAGTCATCCTTAAGCAGCCTACAGGGTGAAGAGTCAAATGAAGTTTGGGTGTATTTGGCCAGTGCAAGTAGCCAGTTTAGATTAGGCAGACAGAAGACTCCAGTTCAAGCCCCCACGTGTGGCTGGGGCAGGCACATACCTCTCCATACGATTCTTCAGCAAGAAACCATTGTGCTCTCTGGTCTATCTTAGTTCCTCTACAATATGAAGAGGCTGAACGAGATGATCTCTTAGCTCCCTCTGAATGCTGATCACCCCGGGGCGCCTGGGTGGCTCAGTCGGTTTAAGCGTCCGACTTCAGCTCAGGTCATGATCTCATGGTTCGTGGGTTCGAGCCCCGCGTCGGGCTCAGTGCTGACAGCTCAGAGCCTGGAGCCTGCTTCAGATTCCGTGTCTCCCTCTCTCTCTGACCTTCCCCTGCTCGCTCTGTCTCTCCCTGTCTCTCAAAAATAAATTTAAAAAAATGAATGCTGATCATCCCACGATTCTGCTCCCTCCTCACCCTGTGTGGCTGTCGACAGCCCTCAGCAGGCTTGCCACATGCCCGGCACAGCAGAATCGTCTGCATCGTCCCACATTAAACATGACAGTATACATAAAGCATCTGCCATCCAGGCACTCTGATGCCACGCAATTGCAGGAAACCCAGGACGAGACTCTATCTCTAACAGCGTGTGCTGCACATGGCAGGAGAAGGTTGCTCCTGCTTTGGCACCAGCACCATTTGCTCAAGTGCAGACACTCACCAGGGGCCTCTTCCAGACTTGATTGTTTGTAAGGAGTTCTGACAGCGTCTCTTGCAGAAGTTGCTGGAAAGAGTAGCTCCAGGGTTGCCTAGCACACAGGAGATGCTAGGTCCCTAATTGTCTGGGAAGACAGACAAGGAATAAATTACCAGGTTCTGGTATTTCTGAAGTGTCACTGCCATTTGGCTACCGAGCTTGCAAGAAACTGATGAGGGTGGGCAGCAAACATTTGCAGCAGCGTGTTACAGGGCCCCATAATCTCCCACAGGGAAGGGGTTTCTTCTGTTAGGACCACTTGTAGAAACTAAGTATCTTCTATTCCATCAGGCTGGAGAAAAATAATGTGGGTACTAGGATTCTTTTAGGTTACTTGGCTTCGTGTAATAAGGACAAAGAGGAAAAATGGAAACAGATTTATAAACACCATATAAGATGCAACTAATTCTCCATTGCCCCTTTTCCCCATAGTGTTCTTTTTCAAGCTTTTGGGTGCTATCATCAACAAAGCAAATTTTCTCTTTGATGTGTATGCCTGCCAAGACTGCACATTTCTCTATATTATAATAAATGAGTAACTGATATCTGCTTCCTAACGCTGTCCTGCTTCCTGACTTCATCTCCTACTCACGTACTGTCTGTGATTTCCAGCTACTGGCCTAGGCCCAAAATGAATGGGGCAGTCTCTGCTTTCATGGTGTTCGCTGAGGTCCAGGGGAGACACAGGCACCGAAACAGATCACGAAATGCAGTCCAGCGGGTCTACGTCTTAAAGGATTGTAGGGAAGCTTCACTGGGACGGACCGTTTAGGTTGAATTGCCAAGAATAGGCAGGAGTCATTTAGAAAGAGTTTCCTGAAAGAGGGAAAGCATTAGCAAAGCAACAGAGGAGGAAAGTGACGTGGTTTATGTGGAGGAAAGTTTCAGGTCTGTGGTAGAAAAGTACAGGGAAGAGTCAGAGAGAAGACGGAAGAGCAGGGCTAGGAACATAGAAGGTTGCCACACAAAGGAAGTCACTTCTCATTCTTAATTTCACTTTATTGCACAGGCAGCCCTTCTAAGTTTTAGCGATTTTAATCCCTTCCAATGGAATCTTCTAGGGATGTGGGTCCCAGGCTCTGCTACACGTTAGAGTCATGTGAAGAGCGTTAGAGATGCTTGATGCTAAGGTGTATCCAGTACCAACTGGTTGAGACGCAGGCATCAGCGCTCTTATAACTTCCTAGGTGGTTACAGTGTTTAGTCCAGGCTCAGAACCACATTACCGTCTGCTATCTGAGAAGGGCAAGAATGGTCAATTCTAGGCACCACTTAATTACCTTTGAAATACACATCCCTTCCTCATTGTAATGCTCCGTGGCCACTCTGTGCACCAAGGTTTACAGCCTCTGTCATGGTCACTCATAAACTGATGGACAATTAAAGAAAACATATACTGCAATATAATTTTCATATGGGGTTTCTATCAAAGGAAATAGGAAATTTGCTCCTAGAAATGGCGGAGTCCTGGTATAATTTCATAGGCCACCGCTGTCCTCCTACAGTTCAGTGCCTGAAATCCCAGGCTTCTGCCTCTCTTACTCCGTCTTACCCTGTCCTGATGACTTACTGCCTTGTCTCGTGTGAGTTATTTCTCTTGTGTCCTTGGAAATTAGACACTTGGGGCACCTGGGTGGCTCAGTGGGTTGGGCGTCTGACCCTTGATTTTGGCTCAGGTCATGATTTAAAGGTCATGGGACCGAGCCCCTGTCCAGCTCTGCACTGAGCATGGAGGCTGCTTAAGATCCTCTCACCCTCTCTCTGCCCCTCCCCCGCGCAAGCTTTCTCTCTAGCAAAATAAGTAAACAAACGTTGACAAAAAGAAATCAGACATTCCTGCGTGACACATCTGCCTCGGAAGTCATATCTCAGGTTGTGTCCTAGCCTCACATAAACAAAGCTGATGGACGAGAGCTCCTGTCCTCGAGTATCCTATGATCATCACTGTTAATTTTCAGCTAATGCCCACACTGCAGAATATATTATATAACCTTTAAAAATAGTGATGTGGAGGCTTATTAGGTAGCTTGGATAATTTCTGCCAGATGTTACTGTGTGAGAAAAGCAAGATTCAGAAAAGTGACATAAAATACTGTCTTTTTTAAAACAGTGACAAAACCGTCCCCTGGAGATGCACGTTCAAATAATAAGTAAATGCCTGTGAAGATGTGCGCACGAACCAGTAAGTAGAGGCAGACGGAAAGATACCCACTTCCAGGTGTCAGCATAACTCACCTATGGGGGGGGGCAGTGGAGGGAGGAACTCAGTAGGAGGTGTTAGGGAGGGTGTAAAGGGTGTGCAGGATAAGCTCTCATTCAGGTAAAGGTGTGTGTGTGTGTGTGTGTGTGTGTGTGTGCACGCATGCGTGTGTGTATGTGCTTTTTTCAGAAAGAGATGCAGTCATTTGTTGTTGAAAAAGATGTAGGCCCTTTTTATTAACTCTTTTTTAATGTTTATTTATTTTGGAGAGAGAGAGAGAGAGAGAGAGAGAGAGAGAGAGAGAGAGAGAGAGGAGGGGCAGAGAGAGAGGGAGACACAGAATCCAAAGCAGGCTCCAGGCTCCAAGCTGTCAGCACAGAGCCCAATGCAAGACTCGAACTCACAAACGGAGAGGTCATGACCTGAGCCAAAGTCGTATGTTTAACTGACGGAGCCATCCAGGTGCCCCAAGATGTAGGCTCTTTAATTCAACACAAGAGGCTGTCATGGGCTGAATTATGTCTTCCCCAAAAGATACATTGAAGTCCTAACCTCCAGTACCCCCACCTGTGACCTTATTTGGAGATGAGGTCATTGCAAATGTAATTGGCTAATGTGACATGTCCCCATATGAAGACAGACGCTCACAGAGAAGCACCACATGAAGACGAGGACTGACGTGATGCTGGGACAGCAGGGGGACACCAGTCACTGGCGCCACCAGGAGCTGGAAGGGGCAGGAAGGACCCTCCCCAGCGCCTTCTGAGGGAGCGTGGCCTTGGCCCTGCCGACACCTTGATTTTGGACTTCTGGCCTCCAGAACCATGAAAGAATAATAAACCTCCATTGTTCTGAGTCACAACGCCGTGGCACCTTGTTACAGCAGCCCCGGGAACCGAATACAGACGCAGTTCTTGGTGCTGTTTTATAACCTGACTCTTTTATTTAACGAAATATTGTGAACATCTTTCCGTGTCATGAAAGCTTCAGCTACAGAATCCAAGATTGAGTTTTAAGGCTACTCTGAAAGTAGGGCAGCATTTCGTATCCTGTAAACTGACCTTATCAAGTAAACCCTACCTTGCCGCTCCCGTCAGCTTCTCCAGGGCAGGCTGGAGATCTGGAGTCGGGGCCTTCTCACGGACACTCAGATCCATGGCTAGGACCCTACGCTGCGCCCCACGGGCTGTGTCCTCATTTTTCCTTTGCCTGCGTTGAGTGCTGGGCTCTCTTCAGGCCTTGCGTCATGCCTTGGGGACACCACACAGGCCACAGCGTCACACATGTGTCCTCGCACATGGCTTCTTGGGAAACTCAGCCAGAGCATCGAGGCCCAGGCCAGCACAGGAGCCCCGCCCCTGCCAGCGGCCTTGGGGCTGAGCAGGAGTCTGTGTGGACAGACCTGGACCCACTGACAGCTCAGGGTCAAGGGCTGTCTCTTCCCCAGAGCAAGCCCTGACGACCGGAGCAAGTGAGTTTGCTGCTAGCCTGTGTGGATGGATGCTCAGACCCAAAATTATATTTATTCATAGAAAATTAAGATCTAATGTTCATAGTAGACTTTTCTATGGCACAAGATGGTGAGTGCTACCTATAGTCTTCCATTTATTAACTTATTTAACCTCATGATATCTTAATGCCCTACATGCTGTTATCATCCTTATTTTGCGGATCTAAAACTAAAGCATAGACAGGCTAAGCCACTGGTCCGAGGTCACAGAGCTAATAGGAGACAGAGCTGGGCATGTGAATGCAGGCAGTCCAGCTGCAGGGACCGGTTCACAACCGCTTGGCTATGTGTACCTTTCACAATATTCTGGACTTTTTGCTCTGATGACCTACAGTTTTGGTCTTCATATTTTAAAGTGGTAGAAATAACCAAGAGGAAAAAAATGGAATCATCTTATATCATTAAAAGGGTACAAAATACTTTTACTCTAGAGGAAATCAGGTCAAAAACTCAGTAATTTGCCTTTGTGCGAAGGAGAGGGTATGGGCTTGAGGAGTTCAGGTCAGACACAAGGGAGCACTTCCCGGCGGGGCCAGGGCCGACGGTAAGCACGTAGAACCTGGGCCCCCCAGCAGAGCTCAGATGGACACAGATGGCCGTCTGGTTCTGGAAGGAACGAGTCTGGCTGGGGCGTCCTGCGGCCTCGGTGAGGCTGACCAGATGCTCTTAGGAGCAGCTCTGGCTTCAAGAGCCCGGTGGCCAGTTGACATTATTACCTTCCTTAACAGCCACGGAGTTAAAGTCGAGTCGTCGAGACTGCTTCTTCGGATGCCTTTGTGACATGATTTAAGCGTATGAGGAGCGACACAATGTCTTAATGATTCCTTTAGGTAGAATGGAGCCAGGCTAAGGCGGGCATTTAAGTGGCTGGATTTAAAAGTTAATGAAGTGCTCAGAAGCCAGTAGGGTGCAGAGAAGGAGAAGGCAGTGGGGGCTGCAGCGAATTTGCCGAGGACAGAACGGGCCCCCTGTGCGGCCAGCAGGGAAGAGAGAGAGCAGTTTGCAAACCACACCACCGCCTGCGATCTGGCAGCTCAGAGAGCCAGCCGGGCCTGGGACCTCCTTGTGGGGAAGTTCCTGCCTCTCCAGCCGCCCTCCTTCGGAGAGCCCGTCCCGGCTTTTACTGCAGCTTGTAAAATGCTAGCCCTTTTGCCCCATTGGTTCCCAGATAAGAATCTCTCCCTCGTTCCCCCAAAGACATGTTTTTATAAGCAGGAGTCTTTTTCCTTGACGATGCAACGCTGAGTTCCAGCATTAGAAAGCAGAGCAAAACCCCAATTGCCTTTCAGTGTGTGCAGAAGTCACGGATGAGGTGGACGTGAATCGTTACACTGAACATTTAGTCTCCGGTGAATGTGCACCCTGGTGACGGAAGGCCAAGGTCGCAGTGACAGGATGGAGTAGTGGATAGACCCAGAGTTCTTTTTTTTTTTTTTTTTTTAATTTTCTTAACATTTATTTATTTTCGAGAGACAGAGAGAGACAGATCATGAGCAGGGGAGGGGCAGAGAGAGAGGGAGACACAGAATCAGAAGCAGGCTCCAGGCTCCAAGCTGCGAGCACAGAGCCCGACGCGGGGCTCGAACCCATGAATAGTGAGATCATGACCTGAGCCAAAGTCGGACGCTCAACCGACTGAGCCACCAGGCACCCCTAGGTCCAGAGTTCTAAAGTGGGGCCTGGCTTGGCTTAGAGTGACTTCTCCGATCTGCTCTGAGGCCAGTGTTCAGGTCAGTCTCAGCAAAGATGGGGCGTTACTATGCGGGTGGGACCTTCTCCCCTTCCCTCCGGGATGCGGGATGCCCGCCTGGGAAAAGTCAACTTCATGTAGACAGACGTTCAGTGGTGAAGGGGGAAGGGCGGGACGGGGCCCTCTGTAAACTGGTTACCATGTTGTTAAAAATAGTGCTCACTTCAGAATCCTCCAGAAACCAGGAAGGCCAGTCTGCTGTGCCCGGAGGGAAGAGGGTGATGGGGTAGTGTAAGTGGCAGCACCTGGCCCCCCTGTCCTCTCTGATGACCCTCATTGGTCAGGGAAGGTCTGCTGTGGTCCGAACGCCTGCGATGCCCCCCAGAACTCCTGTGTTGCAATCCTAACCCTGAGGTGATGGTGTTAGGAAGTGGGGCCTCTGGGAGGTGCTTGGGTCAGGAGGGTGGAGCCTTACGAATAGGATTGGTGCCCTTATAAAAGAGGCTCTAGAAAGATCCTTCACCTCTCCGGCCACATGAGGACACAGTGAGATGTTTGCAACTCAGAAGAGGGCCGTCACGGGACCATGCGGGTGCCCGGATCTCGGGCACCCGGACTCCAGAACTTTGAGTTGTTTATAAGCCACGCAAGCTGCAGTGTTTTCTTACAGCAACACGGATGGACTGAGACAAGCTCCTGACGCCTCCACAGAGATTGGCCCCTGCCCATTGTCAGGGCCTGTTAGAGGTGCCTGGATGACATGGACAGGGACTCGACCTCAAGGAACTCCCACCCAAGTGTAAGAGAGAGACCGGGACTAAGAGCTCCAAGTAGACACATTCACAGACAACCCAATCAGCCCACATGTGCCCGTGTCCTTCTGCACACGGGGTAGACATCCGTGTCAAGAACAGAGACACATCTGTCTACAGTCTATGGGGAAGAGCTGGACAATGGCTGTAAGGAGTACCCACCGCGCTGAGAGGCTGTGAACCCCAGGAGAAGCTAGAGCAGGGTGAGGACGCTGGGGGGCTGTGCTGGAGTGCGGGGGATGAAGTGCTGTGCTCGGGGAGTCCGGCTGCAAAGAGACATTCAGGCAAAGACGTGAAGGAGGCAGGAGGTCAGCACGCGGGTGTCTGGAGAAGAACGTCCCCGGCTGAGGGAGCGCTTGGGGGTCCGGGCCCTGGAGTGCGTCTGCTGTATTTCAGGAACACAAGGGCTCAGTGTGGTCAGAGTGGCTCACAGGGAGGGGAGAGGTTGGTGGGGCCAGTGAGGAAAAGGGGGCAGCTCCTGGAAGTGGGGGGCGGGACGCTGAGGCCTTTGGCTCTTACTCTCGATGCAACACGGAGATGCCGTGTGGTCCAGAGCGAAGGGGTGGCTAGCTTGGCTTGCACACGAGGAGGAGTTCATTTTGGGAGCAAGGGTAGCAGCCCCCAAATGAGAAGCTATTGCAGCCATCGGGGGACAGGTGATGGGGCTGGGGGCACAGTGGAAGCGGAGGGGGGCATAGGGAAGGGAGAGGCCACAGGACTGGATTGTGGGGCCTGAAAGAGAGACTCACAGGCTCTAACAACAGGGACTGGAAGGATGGAGTTGCACCAAATGAGAGGGAATCTGCCAGTAAGATTCAGCCCTGAAGAGATCCTTGTGTTAGATATCCAAGTGGAGATGCTGAGCGAGCAGGTGGATGCACAAGTCTGGGGTCAGAAAAGTGACCTCGATGCAAAATACGAATTTGGGGGTCATGGCACATGGATGGTATGATGGTTAGTTTTTTTTAATGTTTATTTGAGAGAGAGAGAGAGAGAGAGAGAGAGAGAGAGAGACAGAGTGCCAGTGGGGGAGGGGCAGAGAGAGAGGGAGACACAGAATCCGAAGCAGGCTCCAGGCTCTGAGCTGTCAGCACAGAGCCAGGTGCAGGGCTTGAACCCACGAGCAGTGAGATCATGACCTGAGCTGAAGTCGGTCGCTCAACCGACTGAGCCCCCCAGGTGCCCCTGATGGCTAGTCTTACATGGCACCTTGGCTACAGGACCCACTTGTTTCATTGGACACTCACAAGGTATTGCTGTGAAGATATTTTATAGGGGTGCCTGGGTGGCTCAGTCAGTTAAGTGACTCTTGATCTCAGCTCAAGTCTTGATCTCAGGATTGTGAGTTCAAGCCCATCATTGGGGTCCGTGCTGGGCGTGAAGCCTACCTAAAAAGGAAAGAAAGAAAGAAAGCATTTTGTAGATAAGATAAGATGTAGATGTGGTCAAATCGATTAACCTTAAGTGAAAGAAGTTACCCTTGATATGGTGAGTGGGCCTTGTCTGATCAGTTGAAGGTCTTAAGAGCTGAAACAGCTTTTTCAGAGAAGTAATTCTGCTTCAAGACTGCAGCATCAATTCCTGCCTGGAGGTCAATTGAATTTTTTTTTTTTTTTTTTTTTTTTTTGGTAAGATGAGATGACTAACAGCAGGTTTCAACGCTGATTGAAATGAACTCATAGAAAGGGTGAGGTTGATGATACAAGAGAGGAAGGCGGCCTTGCTGGAGCAGGGCTCCAGAGGGGTGTAGGTTGGCCTTTATCTCTGCTGGAGCAATGCCCTTGAATAGGTCAGGGGGTGTAGCACACAAGAACATCGGCCTTTGATGGAAATGTGGATTTATCTCCAGCAGTAGTTGTCACATTTGCAAGTGCATCTGAATTCACCCAAAGGCTTGTTAAAACACAGAGTTCTGGGCTTCACCCCAGACTTTTTAGGCCTGTGATGTGACTGGTGAATTTGCATTTCTTCCAAGTTCCCAGGGAACCCCGATGCTGCTGGTCCAGGACCCCAGTCTGAGAACCACCGACCGACAGTGAGTAGATGGGAGACAGAATGTATAAACACAGCTGCTTGACGGAAGACGGGTGTGGTGGGGGCAATTTCCCAGCTAAGCAGAAAGCCAGGCCACTTGCTGAAAAGGGGGAGAAAAGGTTGTGGGCGCCTGAGGTGAGAGGAAAAGCTGGGGAAATCGTCATCGAGGAGAAACGGGAAAGAGAGCAAAGCAGGGTTGATATGTGACTTGCTTGGTGTCACTACGGTCCTCTGGAGTTTGTCCATCATGAATTGCAGGTGAGATCAGGCAGCATGCTGTGGTCTTCACCCAGCTACATTCAGTTGGCAGAGGGCTGGATTTCAGAGTAGCGGTGCTGCCGAGCAAGTGTGACAAAGCATGAGGGCAAGAGAGTCGAGGATACAGGCAGAGAAAAATGGCAGCCACTGCACAAGGAAAGGGAGCTGAGTACGGAGGGGAGAGAAGGAAGCCGGGGAGGGACGGAGGGAGGGCAGGTGGTGGCTGAAGCTGGTGGGAGGGAAGGGTTCAGGGAACCGAGCCAGAGACCCTGCGCTGGATGCACTGTCTGCAAATATTAAAATTGCCCAGAGTGAAACAGGGGTGAGTGGTGTGGGTGAGTGACACTGACTTAGGCAGCAAACTGTTGGGAATGAGAGGGGTGGGCAGCCTCCTGCCAGTAGGTAATACAATTGGTGGCATGAGATTCAAAGTCAGGAGGCTGTACAGAGGGGAGAGGGATTGAGCCCAACAACACACAGCAGAGATGTAGAGACAGTGCCGGGGACGGGGACAGGATAAGAGAGTCCAGGCACATCTCTCTGAGCAAAGGACATCTACACAGAGTTCTGGGCACAGGAAGAACCCGGCCCCAGGAAGACCGCAGGTGGAACATTCAGACACAGAAGGGACAGGTTCCAAGGACGGATGCAGCTGGCATGTGTGGGAAACACAGGAAGTGTGGACAGCGTGCTGGGAGGGTCGTGAGCCAGGAAGACTCCACAGCAGACACAGTCAGATGGTCGGAGACAATGTGGAGAGACCAGGCTCATGGGCCCCAGCAAGGGGTGTGGCCTTGATTCTAGTAGATGGAAGCCAGTACAGGGTTTTAAGCAGGGAGCCATGTGATCTGGTTCATGTTGGTTTACCCCGGCTGTCACATGGGGTGAACAGTGAAGGGCAGGAGAAAACAGAAAGAACCATCTAGAAGTCTGCTGAAGACCAAGACCCCTGGAGACAGTGCTTGTCGAGTGCTGGATGGCCTTGTGCAAGCACTTCAGTAACCTAGGGGGTGGGAAATAGTCTTTTCTTCATGTCGCAGCTGGGGATACTGAGGCACAGAGATTTACCTCGGCTCTTATGTGATAAAGCCAAGATTCAAGACTGGGTCCGGATTCAAGGCTTGGAGCTCCGTGTGATGTCGCGTGGGCTCGGATGAAGGAAGGAGGAGGAGAGCTGGTGTGGAGACAGCAGGGGCCGGAGATGTTTTGGAGACAGAATTGGCAGGATCTGAGTGACATGTGAACTGCGAGGCAGAGTGAGAAATTAAAGCATGAGGTCTGCGCCACTGTGTGGATGGATGGTGGTGCCGCCTGCCAAGACAGGAAGTCCAGCGAAAGCAGCAAGTTTGGAGCAGAAAATAATTAGCTTTGAGTATGAAAAGTTAGGGATGCCTTCCAGAAACTTCCACGCATTTGCTGGGTAGGCAGCGGGATATAGTCAAAGAAGCTGGGGAGTGGCTGGAGCTGGAGAGGCGGACTGAGGCGTCTCCCCCCACCCCCGCCCTCGTGCAGGTGGTCTTTAGACTGGTGGGGAGGGAGTGGGTGCAGGTGCAGGAGAGAGAGACGTGGGCTGTGCTTGAGCAGCACCAACCTGAGGGTCAACCAGGGGGATTTCAGTAAAAGACACTAAGGAGGGGCAGCCAGCAGGTGGGAGGAAACCAGGAGAGGGTTGTGAGAGCTCCTTGCTGGCACTGCCTCTCTGGCTGTCTCCTGACTCTGGGAACAGACAGCAAGGACCATTGATCTGAGTCTATCCTCCTGGGTCAATGTTTGACAGACAGAAGGGCAACCCAGCCTCTCCCAGATGAAGGCATCAACCATAGTGTCCAAGACCTAGCCCACCTGGGGAATGACACCCTGGTTTTGTACTTAGCTCCCGGCTGTGTTATAGGGACTCCACAGGCTGAAGGATGGATACTGATCCTTGGTCATAGTCTAATGGGGGGGGGGGGTCAGGAGACCCATCTAACCAAGGTGGACCCTGAGATCCTTTGGGGGATTTAGACCCACCCCAAGCAGATCTGCCTGAAAAAAAAATCCTACATCATGGGCCGCCTCCTACCTTCTTTCAACATCTCTGTTTTGTTTCCCATGAGGAAATCCCCAGTGAGGAGGACCTGAGGTCAGCTTTCATCTTGATGCTCAGTCAGCTTCAAATTTTCAAAAATATTCTAGACCATTCTTTCCTAGGTGTTTTGGCTTCACATAGAAGCCAATTCTGAATTTAAAGGAAGCATTTGTAAACCTTTATTTAACATCTTTTTGGATTAAAAATATTAAACTCTTATATAGTCAAGATTATCTAAGTTTTGTTGAAGGTTTCCACTGACAACATTTAAATATTCCATTATGGTGCTTTTCTGGATGGATGATAATGATTTACTCCAAAACTACATGACATAGATCTTTGCCTTTTGTGCTGCATTCCTGTATAAGGCTTAACTGTTTTATTTGGAAAAAATGAAGAGTAAAACTGAAAGGCCAAGTAGCATTCTAGCTATGAATAGCTCATCTCTGTGTGATCACAGAACACCAGACAAGAAGAAATGCATTCAGATAAAATATTAATAGGACAAAATGAAAACATTTCTCATTGCGTTAGACCGCCTATCTGTGCATTTGACACATTGATGCTTTTGTCTTAGGGTAACCTAGTCTGTGTCCTTGTGGGACATGAAACCACAGTTTTAATGATATGCTCTGAATTTATTACAGAGGCACTGATGTGAGAATTTGCTATCGAATCGGGTGCTGGATCGTTTCTTCTTGTATTAGGTCTTCTATTATTTTCATCTCTGTGTGTCTCGTTTCTGCTACTACCATGAAGCATCGCCTCAATATTTCCCATGCCCGGCACCCATCAAAGGGAGGGTTGTTTCCTGCATTTGGAAGCACCTTCCAAATGGAGGGGACATTACAGATCAGCAGTGTGGATGTGACAGTTCCATGCTGGGGGAGAAGTAGCAACAGAAATACTCATCTGGAATGGGCTATTTTCTTTTTGACTGATCACTGACTACTTCCATTGTAAGGATTTAAATTTGGCTGGCGTTTATTCATACCTACTTCGTGCTAGAGTTGTATTTGGCACTTAACATATGTTATTTTAATTGAATTATTCCATTTAATCTCATCCCAACCCAGGGGGTCATATATTCTTGTCTGAGATTCAGAAAAGAGGAATGAACTTGTGTCTGTCAATTCAGGAATATGTGATAGTGTCAGTCCAAGGTCGGTGTTGTTCAAAGCCTGGTGATGAGGATTTCATTTGTGCTTTATTTACATAATTAAATACTACTATTATTTTTATAAAAGCTATTGGAGAGAAATTTTGATGGCATATAGAGTAGAATTAAAGTTGTATTTCTGCCACCCAGAGGTAACCACTACCAACTCATTTATGTATTGATGAACAGATTTTTTCTAGGTGTGTGTGTGTGTGTGTGTGTGTGTGTGTTATTTTAACATATTTGGATTTGGGTTCATACTATTAATAATATCATATTTTACTTTTTAATCACTTGATATTATATTGAGTGCATATTTTCATGTTGTTAGATTTTTCCAAAGCATGGCTTGCATAGGTAACCTAGTGGCCATATTGTGATTTACTTATCATTTCCCTTGCTGGTGACTCTTCAGGTGCTTGACAGTTTCTTTTTCTTTTCTTTTTCTTTTTTTTGAAATGTTCCATAAGCAAATCTATGCATAAATCTCTGGCTCCTTCTCCAGGCCTGGTTTCTTTTCTTTTCTTTTTCTTTCTTTTTTTTTTTTTTAATATAATTCATTGTCAAGTTAGCTAACATACAGTGTATACAGTGTGCTCTTGGCTTCGGGAGTAGATTCCCGTGGTTCATCACTTACCTACAACACCCAGTGCTCATCCCAATGAGTGCCCTCCTCAATGCCCATCACCCATCTTCTCCTCCCCTCCTGTGCCCCATCAACCCTCAGTTTGTTCTCTGTATTTAAGAGTCTCTTATGGTTTGCCTCCCTCTCTATTTGAAACTATTTTTTCCCTTCCCTTCCCCCATGGCCTTCTGTTACATTTTTCAAATTCCACATATGAGTGAAAACATAGGATATCTGTCTTTCTCTGCCTGACTATTTCACTTAGCATAATACCCTCCAGTTCCATCCACGTTTATGCAAATGGCAAGATTTCATTCTTTCTCTTTGCCATGTAGTATTCCATTGTATATATATAAACCACATCTTCTTTATCCACTCGTCAGTTGATGGGAATTTGGGCTCTTTCCATAATTTGGCTATTGTTGAAAGCACTGGTATAAACATTGGGGTTCATGTGTCCCTACAAATCAGCACTCCTGTATCCTTTGGATAAATACCTACCAGTGCTATTGCTGGGTCACAGGATAGTTCTATTTTTAATTTTTTGAGGAATCTTCACACTGTTTTCCAGAGCAGCTACACCAGTTTGCATTCCCACCAACAGTGCAGGAAGGTTCCCATTTCTCCACATCCTGGCCAGCATCTGTTATTTCCTGAGTTGTTACTTTTAGTCACTCTGACAGGTATGAGGTGGGATCTCAGTATGGTTTTGATTTGTATTTCCCTGATGATAAGTGATGTTGAGCATCTTGTCCAGGTATGGTTTCTAAAACTGAGATTACTGGATCCCGTACCATGCACCCTTGTTTGATACATATAGAAAAATTATTTATCATGCATGTTGCTTCTCTGAGTTAGGACAGAGTAGGTGTGCATGATCTGGTATTTTCCCGTCTTCTTGGAGGTTGACATGCATGTTTGGATGCATGTTTATATGTGGAGGAGATATACGTGTTAGTGGACAATGCTAATTCTTCTCAGATTTGCCTTTTTCTTAGCAGAAATTGTTCCTAGACCCAAGTCATGAGCTGATTGTGAGTTGTAGTATTTTGGAAGTGCAAATTTCATCTTCAGAGGCGGCCTTTACAGTATTTTAGTAAGATGTTGGAAACAGCTCAAAAATGCCAGCCAGAAATTATTTTAATCTAAAAAAGCCCCAGTCCTAACCAGGGCACTTAAATCTGAAGGTTACTTTCAAAGGTGATCTTTGAAGCTTCAGTAGAACTAAGTATTTTCCTTAAAAAGCAAAGAAAAATGATGTGACAAACATGAGAAGTAAGTCCTGTAGGGGGACATAGAAGGGCTTGCCACATTGATACACTTTTGTCAAGATTCCAGGTACATAAGTGATTTATAATCCTTCTGGAGTTAGGGAAAAAATGTGATGAATTTTTCATTTAATTTTCCAAAACTTAACTTTGCCTCCTGTAGATTTTCTATCACCCATCTGTTCCCAAGGCCCCTTGTTATCCTTCCTGTCTGACTGGTTAAACACATAACCTTTTAATTTATTTTTGAATAGCGTCCCTAAAGGAAATCTAGGGAGGATAAAGGCCAGGAGGTCATTTCAATTTTCTCTTCAATCTTTTATGCTTTCTCTTTCATCCTCCCTAAATTGTAAAGTAATTAGATTCCTGCATTATTTTGCTTTTTGAACTTCTACAAACATGCACTTTTATTTTCCATATTGTTTTACTAGCTATGCAATGCTCCTCTAGATGGGTTAGGAGCGCATAGCAATTCATTTGAAAATGGTCTGTTTTATGTTTATTTCCTCCTCCTTTTTTTCTCATGGAGTCTAATGCCTCATCACTGTGGTTTTCCTGGCTTTAATTGCTTGCGGTCTGCTGGGGTTCGCGGTACTTTGCTCTTCCCCGTGCTTTCCTTTGTTCTGATTCTTGCCTTCGCTTCTCTTCCTGCTCTGCCCCTTGGCAGAGAGCAGGTTTTCAGATGTTGCAGCACATCTGGTCCATTTCTAGACAATAACTTCCGATTGTTTGTTTCCTCTTCTAGGTTTTCGTTGGGATTCATGGAGTCATAGAATGCTGGCATTGCATTTTCTCTCATCCATAATATTTCTCACACCACTTCTTTGTGACTTTCTTGATTCTAATTCTTCAGTTTATTTTTAAATATCACAAAAACACTCTTCAAAGGCGGCTAAGCTTAAGCAAATTTTTGATATAGGAGTTATTTAGGGAGAGAAAAGTGAATTCAGACTTCCATGTCAGTGACTACCTTCTGTTTTTACATGTTCATATATTCTTTCTATGATTTAGTTATGTATAAAAAAGCTTCCCAAGATCTTTAGTTATCTTGGTGTGCATTTGTACAAGAGTATTCCATTGAGACAAGGCAATAGGATATGGTTTTTTTTCTTTCTTTTGGATAGGAATTTCCCGGAGAGAATTCTTTCTGTTTCCAATTCAGACAAAACTTCTTATCCCCGAGGAAATATTTCCGCAGTAAGGTTAGGGACAAGGAACTCTCACAAATTGCAAATCATTCTCCATTACCAGGAGGGTGTTTTTTTGAAAGAGATCCTCTCCCCAAGTGGTGTGAAGTTTGTCACCCTCTCTTTTCTGGATTCCAACAAGTAGATGTCAAGCCTATATTTGTGAGCAGCTTTTGTGCTGTCTTTGAAAAATGAGGAATGAAAGGGAAAAATTCAGATCATTGCAAACCTTTCACACAGAAACCCATTTGGGAAAAATGAAAGTTTTCAGGACAACTTACCAGTTCAGTGTTGTGATGTACTCAGATGCTCACCCACAGAGTCACACAAATGGTGTCTTTGTTCTGGTTGGGAAATGATGTATCATCAGCAATATATTTTACTTTGAAATGCTGTGAAATCTAGTATTTTTTCCCCCTGTGAACCTGGTGATATAAATCAGGTTTTAGTAATTTTAATAATCCAAGATTGGAGTCCTTTGACTCTCCTGAAAGAAATAAAAGATACAATATCTTGTTTTGTGCCTTAATATGCAGAAATTCCTTTGAATAGGTATTTTGTTTCTTACGGTTCTTTTGTCTGGGGGGCTGTGTAGGTGGGTGGGAGAACAGTGAACAGAGTGTTGGATAGGCTGAAGACCGGCCCACTGTTGGCAGGTTCAGCCTGCTCTGTGAGGGAGGAAGGAGTTTGGATAAGTTACTCTTCTATTGATACCAAAGTGGGACTGGAGATAGGGTCTCCACTTTCTCATAATGGAAGAGGCGGATGTGGTGCTCTGATTTATACTTTTCACTTGTCAAGGGCTCTGAGCATTCAGGGAAATGATGGCAGATGGTGCAAGGCTCATGTGGACCCGCATGAATCAGCCCAAAGGCAGCATCACTTAAAGTCATCCAGGTTGCACTGCCACATCTCTCTAGAGGACAGAATTCCCACGATTTGGAAATGTTGTCAGATTTCAGGGTTCCAGAAGACTGTTCAGTGGAGCTCCAGGAAAAGCTAGGTAAAGTGGTTTTCATGAACATAAACTGTCTGGAGCCAGAATAAGGTGCGGTCTGAACATTTATGCCTGGTTTTATTGCAGCAATTACTGGCTGTTCAGTAACAGGGTAGTAATTACTATTGCAACCCCTGCAACCTTTGTGTTTGATGACACACACACACCGTTAGAGAGCAGGCACAGAGGATCACAGTCCACTGGATAACAGACAAAAGGCACTAAAAGCCTGTATAAAAATATTTCAAAGGGCAGAAGGAGTTTAGAGAATATAGCAAATAGTTCTTCTTTAAAATGAATACATAAGGGGTGTCTGGGTGGCTCAGTCAGTTGAACGTCCAGCTTCGGCTCAGGTCATGATCTCACAGTTCGTGGGTTCGAGTCCGGCATCAGGCTCTGTGCTGACAGCTAGCTCAGAGCCTGGAGTCTGTCTTCAGATTCTGTGTCTCCCTCTCTCTCTGACCCTCCCCTGCTCATACTGTCTCTCTCTCTCTCTCTCTCTCTCAAATAAATAAAAAACATTTAAAAAAATTAAAAAAAATAAAATGAATACACAAGAAAGAAGAAAATTATCAAAATTATTTTGCAAAGGTATTAACACTTTTTCTCTATCCTGAAATTTAAAGTGGCATAGAGATTTAAGTCTTCCATTTGTATAAAGGAAGGATAAATTCCTATTTTCTGTCATCAAACTGTAAAGTTTTTTTTCTTGATACTAAAGTGTAAGTATCAAGACCATCACTTTTAGTTAGTCCATTTTCCCTTTGATATCTGACTCTTAGCTAGCATCTTTCATCTCATCCAACTCCAGAAAAAATCTAAAATGAGGAATATAAAAAGAAAGAGCATATGTTGCACTACTCTTTTTAGAGGCTTATTAATTTGCAAGGGAAAAGTATATTTTCTCCTCAATTTGATCACAACCTTCTCAGAGTGACAATGCCCATTTATTTAGATAAAAATTTTTCCACAAAGAGAAACCATTTAAAAGAAAACAATTGCCAGGACACCTGGGTGGTTCAGTTGGTTAAGCATCCAACTTCGCCTCAGGTCATGATCTCATGGTTCGTGAGTTCAAGTCCTGTGTCGGGCTCTGTGCTGACAGCTCAGAGCCTGGAGCCTGCCTCGGATTCTGTGTCTCCCTTTCTTTCTGCCCCTCCCTTGTTTGTGCTCGCTCTCTCTCTAAAAAATAAATAAACATTAAAAAAATTAAAAGAAAGCAATTGCCTTTTGTGTATTAACCTTCTATCTTATGACCTTGTTATATTTTCTTATTAGTTATAGGAGTTATTTTGTCGATTCTTTGGAATTTTCAGCATAGAGGATCATATCATCTGTGAATAGAGACAGTTTTATTTCTTTCTTTCCAATAAATATAACTTTTTTTCTTTTTCTTGTCTTATTGCACTAGTTAGGATTTCTAGTAAGGTGTTGAATAGGAATGATGTGAAAGAACATCTTACCTTTTCCCTGATGTTAAGGGAAAAGCATCCAGGCTCTCACTTTTAGTGTGATGTTAGCTACTGGTTTTTGTTGTTATTGTCATTTTGTTTCAGAAATGTTTTAAAATAAAGTTGATGAAGTTTCTCTCTCTTTTCAGCGTGCTGAGAGGTTTTTTTTTTTTTTTATCATGACTGGATGTTGAATTTTGTCAGATGCTTTTTCTTTTTTAACTGACATGATTTTTCTTTTTTAATCTGTTGATGTGGTGGATTACAATGATCAATTTATAAAATTTTTAATTTAAATTTTTCAGAGAGAGAGGGAACGAAAGTGGGGAAGAGGGACAGAGAGGGAGGGAGGGAGAGAGAGAGAGACAGAGAGAGAGAGAGAGAGAGAGAGAGAGAGAGAGAGAACCTCATGCAGACTCCACATTCAGCCTGGAGCCTGACACAGAGCTCGATCCCACCACCCTGGGATCATGACCTAAGCCCAAATCAAGACTGGATGCTCAACTGACTGAGCCACCCAGGTACTGATACATGATTGACTTACTTAATTTTGAAACAGCCTTGCATACCTGAAATGTTTTCCACTTGGTTGGAGTAAAATTCTTTTTATATGATTTTAGATTTTATTTGCTATTATTTTGTTGAGGATTTTTAAGTCTGTGTTTATGAGAGATATTGATCTGCCATATTCTTTTCTTGTAATGTCTTTGTCTGGCTTTGCTGTTATGGTAATGTTGGCTTCATAGCATGAGTTAGAAAGTATTCCCTTTACTTCTCTCTTCCTGTAGACTTTTTAGAGAATTAGTATTATTTCTTCCTTAAGTTCTTGGTGTAATTCACTACTGAACCTATCAAAGTCTGGTGCTTTCTATTTTGGAAGGTTATGAATTATTAATTTAACTTTTAAGAACAAATATATGCTTATCTGAACTACTTCTCATTTAAGTCTTGGTAGTTTGTGTTTTTCAAGGAATTGCTCCATTTTTTCTAAGTTACAAAATCTGTGGGCATGTAATTAGTATTATAATATAATATAATACATTATAATACAATATTATATTATATATATTAATGTATAATATAATACATTATAATATAATATAATATAATTCATAGTATTATTTTACTAGGCTTCTAATGTCCATGAGATCAGTAGTGATGACCCCTCTTTCATTTCTGATATAGACAGTTTGTGTCTTCCCTTTTTTTTGGGGTTGGTTAGGATGGTGAAGGGCTTATCACATTTATTGGTCTTTTCAAAGAAACAGCATTTGTTTTTATTGATTTTCTTCAAACAGTTTATGAGAGGGAAGGAAGTAAATGGCAATGCAGATGAGTAAAGGGAAGTACACATTTATTCACAACTGTCCTTTAGGGATGCTAGCATATAGTCCAAATCTTATGCTAGATATAATGAACCCTATACCATAGAAAATCACCACTTTTATAATAATGACAACCTGATTTATTCTCAAGATTATTTCAGACAAGTTTCAATGTGGATGATCTGTGCTTTGAAGGCACTGAGTAGTGTACCATTTACCAGAACAATTCAGTAACTCTTTTTTTTGGGTCATAACTGTTTTCTTTCCAGGAAAAAAATCCATACACGAAAAGATTTTCAAACTTCAGTTTGTATAACAATAATGTGGAGCTTATTTAAAACATAGATTCCTGGATTTTACCCAAATTGTGTTTGGTATTTCCATCGAGGGGGCCAGAAATTTATTAATTGTATAAGCACACAGGCAAATATAATACAGTTGTCTGATTATGTTTTGTTGACCACATTGCCATTGACCTTGAAGCCAGAAAGGCCTTCGGAGGTCATCCATCCTGACCCTTCATTTTATGAATGAGATACTGACCCCCTAGAGTAGGCTTTGCATAGCTGGTCAGCTGGTCAGTGTCGGTGCTGGGAACTGAGTCCACAATTTCCGCCTCCCAGTAGAGTGATGCATTACTACAGAACACCAGTGATGACTCTTCAGCTTGATCATCCAACTTAGTCAGTTAAGCTTGAGTGTATTTTGACAATTATAAAAATCACATTTTATACAATTAGTGTTTTTACTTGCTTTTGAATTTGCAAAGAGCATGTGATAGATATGAGGTTTCATCAGTATGATAAGGGAATGGGGTCACCACTATCCATGGTGACATCTTCATTCCCAATAGCTACAACAAGACAAAGCTATGCAGTTTTATGGTTCACCAATCTAGCTGAACATTCTAGGCATAGGTGCTTAACTATCAAAGTTTCCTCATTAATTGATGAAAAAAACAAAATCTTTCACACCTGTTTATATTGTGTGCGAGTCATGATATTACCATTTGAATTATTCTTTACTAGTTTGGAGGTGCCATTTAGGTTTGAAGATTTACCTGACACACTGGTGCTGGAGAGCTATACATCATGGACCATTCAAGCCTGTATGGGTTTTATCATAGTGACCCCTCTGAGTTCAAAGTGACTTAAATTTTCACATTTTTTCAATTTTATTCCTTTTTGTTTGTTTGTTTTATTTTATTCTTTTCTCCTGGTTGTGTGTGTGTGGTTTTTTTGGTTCTGGTTCACACAAATGTCATGTGGGTGCTAGTTCACTCTCACTGGAGACAGCTATGGTTGGAAATTTGGTTCTACTGTCTACAGTTTGCAGATTTCTACAGGTGGAGTACAGTGATCTATTCTGTGTTGGGTGACAGACAATAGGGAATTTGGTTTTTTCACCCTTTGTGTTTGTCTATTCTAAGCTCTGATCAATGAAAAACTTCTGGGAAGGAGAACAACTTTTTGAGACCAAGGCCACAGAGTTTTTGTGCATCTGTATTTACTTTAGACCTGAGGCTGATACAGTAGAACTGCAGCTATATGTTCTCTATGTGTCTTCATGTCAATGTGTCTGTGTATGTAATTGAGAAAGGCTTTTTCCTCTGGTGTTAGTAGGATTTTTCCCCCCTATCTCCAGAGGATATCAACAAATTGGGTTATTATGTATCTTAAAGTAAAAGAGCTCTCTTCTAATCATTTATTGAGATAAATATAAACTTAAATAAATAAAATATTTCTGAATCTTCTCCGAAAGTAATGAAATTAAATTTCTAATCATTTAAGAGAGTTATAGCTAAAATGATTATTCTGCTGGATCAGAAATAGTTGAAGAACCCAAGTTTACATAATTAAGATAAAGCTTTGTTGAATAGGACTGGTTTAATCATTATGGTTTTCAAAAACAAATCTATGTTTTTTGTCAATAGGTCTGTGTTTTTTGTCTGATTTGTCGGTATTAAGTATATGTAAGCACACACGTTATTTTACTTGGTTGATTTTTTCTTGTTCATGAGAATAGTCAGTCTGATCTTCCTAAAATTATGAAGGTTTCACGATCAAATAAGTTAACAATACTCCTACACGTTGTTAAAGATTACAAAAATAATTTGTGCTCAACTAAATCGAGTCATTATTCTAACAAACTTTTTGTATCAATAGTAATTATGGTCTGTAGTGTGTCAGCTCAAACATAATTTGCAAGGTCTTCAGATAATTTAAAGACTGAAACTAATATTAAATTGAGCTAATTAACAGATAATTCTTGGATACCTTGGTATTTTCTGTGTAATATGGAATCCTGAAATATTAATTTCAGTTGCCCTATAAGTTATGTTATTCTGCTTAAACATTGCAAAATGATGGACAGTTTTCAATCACATAACCTCTAGTTTTCTCTGTGAAGTAGGAAATTTTCATGTTGGTCCATGTTATAATTAATATACATGGTTGAGGGACACTTGGGTAGCTCAGTGAGTTAAGCGTCTGACTGTTGATTTAGGCTCAGGTCATGATCCCAGGGTTGGGATCGAACCCTGCATTGGGCTCAGTGCTGAGTGTGGAGCCTTCTTGAGATTCTCTCTCTGTCTCTGTCTCTGTCTCTCTCTCCCTCTGCCCCTCTCCCCTACTCACATGCCCTCTCACTTTCTAAAATAAAAAATTTAAAAAGAAAAAGAAAAAGAAAAAAATATACACGGTTGAGACCACACTACAAACAATAATGACAGAGAAATGCAAATGGACATGCAGCTTTGTTTTATAAGGAAAAAGAACAATTTTGTTCTAATATAAGAGTCCATTTGTTCTAGAATGTAAAAGAGCTTCATAAAAGACAAGACCTGGAAAATAAATTTTATTTGCCTTGATTTATAACAGCTGAATCTGAAAAGAAGGCTTAAAATACATTAAAATTTTAGCTAAGTTTGCTCATTTTGGTTGGGTTTATTTCACTGCTTTGCTGATTAATATCATTATTTACAAGATGAAAACGTGTACTTTCTGTAAAACCTGTCCACATAGCAGAGAACCTGGGCCTACCAGAACAATTTTCTGTGCTTTATGTTGACTTTATTATGTCCTTGATTGTTTAAAAGAAAAATCCAAAGAATAAAACTCTCTTACTTGTGAAAGAGCTAAGATTCTTTATGAGTGTATTACCTTTTACGTGTATTTCAAAATATTTTGTTGTCACTTTGATTAAATAGGTCACCGTGCTGTTGATTCTCAGGCACCTGTGATCCAACCAAAATCAAGTACCCTAGCTCTCTTCTGACACCTCTTTTGACTTTGCCTTACCAAGACTGGATCCTATATTTAGAAAAAATAGAAGAAAAATTTCAGGGTATCTTTTACACCTAAAACTATCTTGGAAATTTCCCAAAGGCCCAGAGCAATCACAGAGATTTACTTTTTACCATATAAAAAGAGAAATACAAAATAATTAAGTTTGTTTATTGTGTTAGGTATCTCTTAAATTAGTTGAACCCTATTGCAAGAGCTACAGGGGGAAAGTCATCAAATTAGAAGAGATGTTTAGCCTTCGCTTGCGTTTGTTGAGGTGCAAAGTTATTAATATAAATATTTCAGAAAGTCTATATCTTATGAGAAGACTCTGGGGGTTAGTTTTACTCTCAGGGGACACATTGATCAAAACCTTATGAAATAATTATGCATTATACTCTAATAAGGGGTTTATCCTACTGCATTCTGATATTATTGATGACAGTAATAAATTAACCACAATCATTAAGTCATTGTCATCTGCAGATAATTTTTGTTTGGTTCCAATGCTTGCCCGAAGGCCTTCTCATAAGGTACAGGCCAACGTTTTGCCTTTAGTCTTAGATCCTCATGAAAAGGACTGTAATAGCAGATACTTTGAACTATTGATGCTTCTAAGTATAGACATGGGTACAGGTGTCTGAGAAGATACTCTAGATACTATCGAACTATACCACCAGTTTGAGACAGGCTCTCCTGGTTTCTTCCTGGTCTGGAAGCAGATGGCTTCCAAAAGCAGGCTGGTAACTTATAATCCAGTAGAACAAGAGAGTAAAGGAACCAGGACAAAAATTTTGTTATGATTAGGTGCTTGGAATTTTCTTGATGTTTTATTAATGCTCTATTTTTTAAGGATATGTTAAGAAGCACTTTGTCTTTCTTTATGAATCATTCCTAAGAACATTTAGTTAAGTAGACTCTCCTTTTGTAAAGGGAAGTGAAACATTTTTAAATGATATCTGATTCTCGCTGATCCCCCCCAAATCCACAAAGTCTTATCAAGTCCCATTACTTCTCATGGAAAAATAGTTATTTACCTAGGTTTAATATAAATCTAGCCACCTTTTGACCAGAATATAATTGAACTGTGTAACCAAAGCCATTGAAGGATTATCATGTTTGAAAAGAATTCTTGTTTAGGGGCGCCTGGGTAGCTTAGTCAGATAAGCATCTGACTCTTGATTTCGGCTCAGGTCATGATCTCACGGTTCGTGAGTAAGATCAAGCCCCATGTCGAACTCTGCATTGTCAGCGTGGAGCCTGCTTGGGGTTCTCTCTCTCCCTCTCTCTCTCTGCCCATTCCCTGCTTGCTCTCTCTCTCTCTCAAAATAAATAAATAAACAAAAAAGAAAAAAGAAAGGAAAGAATTCCTGTTTTATCAGGAATAACAACCAATTTTAAAGAAAAAAGATTATCTTTTATGGTGAACTTGGCTTAGGGTCCAGGCCTTGCAGATGGTGAGGAAAGTCACTTCCTGGAAGACCAAGAACCCTGAAAGCCCCTGAAGGCCGGAATTCACCTGAGTTTGCAGGTGCTGTGACATCTGGTGGACAGTTTCTTGGAACTGGATTCCTAGCTTGAGGATAGCAAATGACAGAGGCTTTAAAAGATAAAATTCCATCTTCTTATGAAAATGTCCATACAGAATTTAGTTCCATGGCCTTGGTAGTAACTCAGAATGGCATGGTTCTCAATTTAAAAAGCAAATATATGGTTAATTAGCATTCTTGCAACACCCATGGAAATCAGCAGGCCAAACCCAATGAGACCAGCATTTTTGTGATCAAGCAGAATTCTAGGAGACGGTGTTTATGACCTCTAGGGCAAGCTTCTTGGGAAAATTTTTCAAAGAAAATGGGCAACAGATTACAGATTGTCATTTTCACAGGATTCTGGAAATTGTCTAGCAGATCCTTCAGGGTTAGCTTATTCCACAGGGGCTTGTGCCGTTGATTGTCTTTGACTAGGCTATAACTCTGTAAATTGTGGGAAACTAGCAGAAATGCAAACTAATTTTGCCTGGTGGCGATACAATTGATTTCTACTTTGCAAAACGAAATGATCCAAGTCTGATTACAAAGATTTCATAGTGTGCCTAGTTTTGCATCTATCAGAAATTCATTTCAGTATTTTTGATGTTTTAGAGAGATGTTTTTCACTTTTTTCTTTGAATCAATGAAATATGTGCATTTAATAGTTGTACAGCAGTCATGATTTGTGAATTTGAAAGTGATCCTTTTGAAATCACATCCTTTAACCCTTTATAAGTAAACAAAGGCGTAGGGGTAATGGGCTGGCTGTACAAGGCGTCAGTGGGCGGGCTGGAGCACTCTGGCATCCTGAATCATAATCTGGTGATTCTCTCTGGATCACATCACTCATTCAGTGCCGACTAGCTCACTGAGTTTGCTAATTAGTCCACATATGGAGCACTTTTTCAATAAGTCTACTTTTGGGGCATGCAGGATTGGGATCAGGACTTACAAACTTTGGAATTAACCCACCTGTTTTGCTCATCAAAACAACCCAAGGTGGAAATTACAGGAAGATAATACTGAACAAGAGTTTATACATATCTTAGCGAAAAATCCCCAAGGGGGAGTTCTGTGTTCAGGAAAAAAAAATGGGGGCTCCTGGGTGGCTTGGTTGGTTAAGCGTCTGACTCTTGATATCAGCTCAGGTTGTGTACCTGCGGTCATGAACTTGAGCCCTTCACTGGACTCTGCACTGAGTGTGGAGTCTGCTTGGGATTCTCTCTCCCTCCCTCTCTCTCTCTCCCCTTCTTTCTGCTCCTCCCCCGCTCACTGTCTCTCAAAATAAATAAATATTAAAAAAAAAAGTGTGTGTTGAGTGAAAAGCTTGAGGCTGTAACATGAAGGCCAATGTAGGAAAACAGAGAAGAAGAAAACCAGATCTGAGAGAAGAAGGTGTAAAAGAAAAGCAAGTGTCCTGTAGAGCTATATGCATTCTGGACTGATTTTCTGCCATTGCCTAAAGCTAACCTTGGCTGACAGGACACTGAATGACAGGGACACACACTCCTCTGTTATTGTGAGAATCTGCACATTCGACCCCACCCTCAAGACTGAAGATATATTGGGGCACCTGGGTGGCTCAGTCGGTTAAGCCTCTGACTTAGGCCCAGGTCATAATCTCATGTTCGTGGGTTCGAGCCCCGCGTTGGGCTCTGTGCTGACCACTCAGAGCCTGGAGCCTGCTTCAGATTCTGTGTCTCTATCTCTGCTCCTCCCCCTCTCATGCTCTGTCTCTCTCTGTTTCAAAAATAAATAAAACATTAAAAAAATTAAAAATATTTAAAAAAAGACTGAAGATATATTCACCTTCATGTCAAATACACTCTGAAAATGCCAGAATAGAAAGTGTTCCTAACCTAACACCAAAAGGTGTTTGGGAAATGATTTCCAATCTTGAATGTGTGCCTGTGGGTCCCGATCCTGTGTTGGAGTCATTTTAAAGCTTATTCTCTTTCCTTTGTTTCTAAGGGAAACCATCAACTGTAATATTCTGACACCTTAAGCTTTCCCCAATTGAAGTCAGGAGAAATGAGGGCTTTGTAAGATCATCTGCAGTGCACTGCCAAGTCTTTAATGCACAATTAGTCAAGGACCCAATTAGCGTGCAAGTAAAACTAAACCTATGGTTAATTAAAGCAACTGGACAGTGACGCTGAGAGCTGGCAGTTTAGGTACCTTAGGACATTGGCGTTAGAAAGTTTGGTCCATTAAGAGTTGTTCATAACCATTTAAAAGTTTGCTTAAACTTTGGACAAGAGTGTGTGCAGAACAATTACTAGTTATTAAAATAGGCATTTTAGGGGTGCCTAGGTGGCTCAGTCGGTTGAGTGTCTGACTCTTCATTTTGGCTCAGGTCATGAGCCCAAGGCCCACATTGGGCTCCACACTGAGTGGGGAGCCTGCTTGAGAGGTCTCTCTCTCTTTCTCTCCCTCAGCCCCTCCCCCTGACTCATGCTCTCTTTCTCTCTCTAAAAAAAAAATTAAAATAGACATTTTAAGATCTTGGCTCAAAGTTGAGTTGCTTAACTAAAATGTGCTCTCTACCTTCATGTGGAGGAGATTATTATTTATCTCCTATTCTGTATAGAGTCCCTGGGAGTCAAATGGAAATGTGGTATGTCGAGTGAGTGAGGGACTGATTATTGAGAAAATAATTGAAAAAGAAACAGAAAAGATCATTTACATCAGATGATTCTATAACCTTCTAAAATGACACATTCAAAAGTTAGGAAAAACAAGATGTAAATTCAGATTTACGCACCTCTATTGAGCACCAGCGGTATGCTGAGTCTCTGTATTAAGATAATTCCATTGTTTTATGAAAATATATTATGTGTTCTCATCGGACTAATAGATTGACCAGAAAATAACCATAGGATCACAAAATGTTGGATCTGGAAGTATCACTAGACACCCTCTAGACCACTTTGTAAACTTTTTCTTGAGGGGAGAAGTAGGTAAAGGATGCTTTGGTGTCTTATGAAACCTGTGAATGCTTTCTGTAAAAAAAAAATACATATGCAAAAATATTCCAAAATTTGCCAAAGTTTACCAGAACTCATGAGATATATCCATATATCTGAGGTGAAAAAGCCCTTGATCCAGTTTCCTCAACTTACATGTAAGAAACAAGAAATGATATGCCCTGGGGCACCGAGCCAGTTACTAGACAGCATGACTGTGATCTGGAGTCCAGCGCAAGTCTTGTCACCCTGCATGTCCTCAGCGTTTCTGGACTGCTCAGCATTGGGTGTTTCGCTTACCTCTGTAGGTTGCTTTAATCAATCCGCAGACAACATATTTTAAAGATAGCATTGTATTTCTGCCCCTCTGTGACAGTTGTGTAATAGCTCACTGAAAGCTACTCTATGGCATTTTGTATGTGAGGACACATCCAATCAATATCGCGTCAGGCCTGTGACCTGCCCTGCTTATTCTTCTAAAGAGCTAATGGGCAATCTTCTCTAACCTGAGAAGAAACAACTATCTCAATCTGATTGCCAATTGAGGGGTTAATTTGGTAATTTTGTATTTGATCACTGCTTTTGGAAGTGTTCCAACTCTCTGCAATCACACCGAAAAGGAACTGAGATGAGTTATGTGCTGTTTCTAATGATGAAAGTGGCAAAGTGACCATTTCCTCGCTAATTATCATGTAAATTGTGTTACATCTATTGCTGGGCCTTTGTGATGGAGACTTCTGGCCTTCACCAATATTGGGTTCTTTTTTTCTCTTGGGTAATTGGGAGGATTAAACTTTCCAGTCTCATAGGAGTTAAGCAGGACAAGACTGACCAATGATTTCAAGTGGACATGACGAGGGCCATTTTCAGACCAAAGCATTTAAAATGTGGGTAATGGAGGGGCGCCTGGGTGGCTCAGTTGGTTAAGCATCCGACTTTGACTCAGATCGTGATCTCACGGCTCATGAATTTGAGCTCTGCTTTGGGCTCTGTGCTGGCAGCTCAAAGCCTGGAGCCTGCTTTCGATACTGTGTCCCTCTCTCTCTGCCTCTTCCCTGCTCATTCTCTTCTCTCTCTCCCTCTCTCTCAACAATAAATAAACATTAATAAAAGCATTTAAAATCTGGGTAACGGAAAATAGTTTAATAAAGGGGTGTGCTGGATTTTAAATTTGCAATGGTGTTTGCAAAGGTGTGGGCTGGGTTTTAAGAAATCAATAGGAGGGGCGCCTGGGTAGCTCAGTCAGTTGAGCGTCTGACTTCAGCTCAGATCATGATCTCGTGGTTCGTGGGTTGGAACCCCCCGTCGGGTTCTGTGCTGACAGCTCAGAGCCTGGAGCCTGCTTCAGATTCTGTGTCTCCCTCTCTCTCTGCCCCACCCCGGCTCGTGCTCTGTCTCTCTCTCTCTCAAAAATAAACGTAAAAAATTAAAAAAAAAAGAAATCAACAGGAGAGGGTGGTCCACTCTGGGTCTGGTGACACTGGGGAGGCATTATAGCATCTACGCTTTAAAGGGCAAGAGAAGAGGGGCACCTGGGTTAAGCCTCTGACTCTTGATTTTGGCTCAGGCCATGATCTCACAGTTCGTGGGATTGAGCCCCAAGTCAGGCTCTATGCTGGTGGTGTGGAGCCTGCTTGAGATTCTTTCCCTTTATCCTTCTGTCCCTCTCCTCCTCATGCTCTCTCTCTCTCTCTCTCTCTCAAAAATAAATAAATAAACATTAAAAAAAGAATAATACAATGGAAGGCAAGAGAAGGACAGTTATCAGAACCTAGAGAAAGAGGGAAAGAGAGAGCAAGCTCTGATCCTCAAAAGAGGGATACAGAGGTACCATCACCCCATGGAGAGTGAGTGCAGGAATAACATCTGAAGTCACTCAAGTTCTGCCCTTAGATCTCCTGCTAGTTTTCTCCATTGGTCAAGTGCAAGGAGGACAAGATCACACATAGGTCAGACTTCCACAGCTCCAACACAAGCTGGAGAATGGTGCTGAAGGGTCTGGAAGGGCAAACGGTAATGTCCAGCCCAGAAGCCCTCTGTGCTGTCTTCCCCTGCAACAGCCATTATGAAGACTCAGGTTCACAGCAGCTGGAAGACTGAGCCCCTCACATGGAGGACAGGGGGCAAAGGGTTGCTGGATCCACCAATAATTTTGCATGAACAAGAAATGCTCCTGTTGTGTTAAGCCAGTGAGATTTTGTTGTTGTTTGCACTTGGATGATAAGACAACCTCTCCGAACTTGCTGGGGAGGCCTTTTGATATTCCTCTTGTGAATGTGCAGAGACAATAATTCCTCCAGTGGCTGGATGGAGAAGTGAAATGCATCTCCTTGTTTCTCTGTGGATTTACTAAGCTTTATTAGCCCACAAGGGGATTTTGTTACTGGCTCAACGTGACCTCAAGTCTCCAATGAGTCATGTGGTCAATAATCTTGTTCATTCCTTTTGGAATCTTTCAGTGCCTGGAGATTTAATGCCTAAAACATGCATATGCTGTACATGATCAATAATTCAAATGTTGTCCGGTGTCAGCCACAGCACTGTGCCATGGTCAATTTTTCAGAGTTATTGATCACCCTTTTATCCACTTAACCCCTGGCCTTCTTTGGAGGCAGCCTTCAGCACAGGGGTCCACACTCCAGTGGGGACGACCGTGCTGGGCCATTCTCCAACATTGACATCACATTTTACAAAAGTAGCTCTTGTCATATTGATGAGATGGTGGCCACAACTTAATAACCTGTGAGTTCTTTCTCCCTGTTCATTCTTTATACATTCTTACACCAGTCTTCCAAGAAAAATTCTATACCTGTCAGACCTGTTCCTGCATCTTTTGTGATGCAGATCTTTGAATCTGGAGGATGGATTGAGAGAAGAAAGCTTGAGAAGTAAGGGAGAGAGAAAAAGATTTCATTCAAGAGCTTCAGTTTATCTTCATAATACAAAGCTGAAGAACAGGATTTGGGAGGAGGGTAAGGAAAGTGGGGCCAGGCTGGGGAGGGGAGATGCATTTTTAGTGTCTTATATTTGAGAAGCTTTGGAGAAGCTGTGGGCATGGGAGATTTGTGGGGGAGTAGAGGGGTTTGGGAATTTTTTCCGAGTATTATGGCTGAGTTCTTCCATAATGTTGAGCATAATATACGTTTGGAATCCTCTTTGAAACTACTTCAAATCACTGGATTATGGTTTTGCAAATTCAAACCTATGGTGAGATGGCATCACCTGAGAAACTTGGATTTATTGTTTTTTTTTTTAAACTTGGTTTATGTGCTAGAACACCTCTCTTTTCAAAATTAAGCATTTGGATAACTTCATCTTCTACTTAACAGAAGAATAAAAAGCCAGCAGATAGCAACTGCATCAATTTTCCTCTATCAGCCTAGAAACTCATCTGCAACTGCCTGCATCCATCCTTTCCTGCCTCTCCTCCCTCCCTCCCTCCTGTTACAGTGGAAGACATGTCTGGTACTGCCACTCACAGGACATCCCTCTACCTCTGTTCTGGATTCAGAATGATCTGAATCGTCAGCTTTGTCCTCTCCCCTGGTCTCTTCAGATCAACACTTTTCTCTCTTTATAACAAATTTTCTTACAATTCTCTACCATTCCATTTCTTGCTTCTTTTTTTTTTTTCAGTCCAATTTCTTGAGAGAGATGTCTCACTTGTTTCTCCTACTTCCTCACCTTGTGTTCACTCTTCCTTAATACACTTTAGGCTGATCTTTGTCTCCACTTTTCCACTAAAACTATTCTCATTAAGGTTCATGATGGTATCTATTTTGCAAAATCCAGTGGTCACACTTCCACCTTGCTCCACCTATCAGCAGCGTTTGGCACCTAGGATTACATCCCCCATCTTGAAATCTCCTCTGTTAGCTATCATAACATTGAATTCTTCTGGTCTTCTTTCTCTCTGGCTATGGACTTAGTCTCCTGTGTATATTCCTCTGCTGTCCTGCTCCTTAAAAATAATGTTTCTTGGAGTTCATCCCTAAATTCTCATTCCATCCACTTACCGTGGGTGTTGTCATACTCACCGACCTCCATCTTCATTCATACGTTGATTTCTAAATCTGTGTTGGAAACAAAATCTCTCCCTTGAGATGCAGACCAATACATCCAATTATTACTATCTCCAGCAATCACTTATTATCACTTCCCTATTATAAACAACATGTCCAAGTCAGGATCCATTTTATATGACATACATACCTCGTGCTCAACCACAATATCTACTCTGCACTTCACTGAATGGTTATCATCCACCCTGTGGTCCAAAGCCATTGTGATCCCCACTGACTATTTCTCTCCATGCTCCATGCTCCAATTACCAACTCCTGTCAATAACACCTTCTAATCTTCCCTAATTCATCCACTCTTGTCCATCCCCACTGCAACTATCCAAGGCCAGGCCACTGCCTCTCTCACCAGAGTTCCTACCGGGTCTGCGCACAGCCTTTTCCAACCAAGTCATTCTCTATTCTATGCCTGGAATGAGTTTCCACTAACACAAATGTTATCATGTCCGTTATTTGGTGTCACATCAAACACTGAAGGATAAAATTCCTTGTAAGATGACGTTTGCAACTTCTACCATTCTGGTCTCATCTCTTGAATGGAAATCTACATTTTGAACTTTAAACAAGGGGATTTATCCTTTATCTAGTGTACTCACAGATTTCAAAGTTTCTCTGAAACTTCACCATGACACTGTACAAGTATCTAAAACCATAATAAATGAGTCAAAAATAGAGAATTTAAACATGATAAGCACTGAATGTTGAAATTGGGGGTAAAAATTGTGTCTGGGCTTCCTTTATCTCTGGCGTGTAACCTAACACAGTTGCAGATTCCAGGGATTAGAACGTGGACATCTTTGAACATCATTATTCTGCTTATCATAGTTATGAACGATCAGACAAAGCTTTCTTCCCTCAGGGAGCTGATAATCTAGTGATACCATGTGAGATTCAGTTGCTTCCTAATATACGCCCAAGCTTCCAGTCCATAATCACCTTAATTAGGAAGGTAATTCCCAGCCTCTGCTGGTAAGTCTCAGTGAACACACTGTTTTGTGCGTGCGTATGAATGTGTTTGGTTTCCAGGGCTGTGATCCCTCCCCCCCCACCCCCCACCCCGCTGAAAAGAATACCTGGGCTTTATCCAATATTTTTCTATTCCCATTTTATTTTCTATAGAAACTAAAGAAGGTAGCATTTAATTTAATAATTTTCCTTACTCATATTGAAGGAGTGCCTATGTCCTCTGAGCCCAGTTGTGGACACTGAGAAGGAGAGGGTCTGCGGAAGTATGGAAACTGCAAATGTACAATTAATACAGACAGAAAGAGTCTGATAGTCATATCTTACAGAATCTTAAAAGCGTTAAAATGCCTATTTTCTAGGTTCTGGGCTTAAGAAGTTCAAAAGTGGGAGAAAGCAGTGTGGGCTTGAGCTGGTCTTGGGCAGACCGGAAGAAGGAAGGCCATCGAGGGTGGAGAAATTACAGGCAACTGGGGGGCAGAGCAGTCTGGTCTAACATTTTTGGCAACGTATTCAAATGTGAATGATCCAGAATAGCAGGTGATAGCAAATTAGATGCATTTGGTTTTAAACCCTGTTATTCCAAAAATGCTTTCTTTTGAAATTATATTCCATTTAGGAAAATGTAAAAATGAAACCGCATGTCCTAAACACAAAAAGGCACGAGCAATTTAATGTATTTTAAAATCAGTTCCAAAGAGAATATTCTCCCCCCCCCCCACCTTTCCCTATCGCTTGTCTTCTAGGAACAACCACCCAGGACACCCTTCTAGATTTCCCCTAAACTGGGGGAGAGATCCGAGGACCCTCTAGAAGCAAGTGACAATTCCGTGTCATGTGTAATTTGTGGCACTGCTTAGCTCTCGTAAATATTCATATTTATGCAATTTCTGTTGTATAATCCACACTCATTTATATTTCCCTGACTTACTGGTAATGACACTAATTATGCAGTCGGCAGAGAGGCATGAAGTGACAGGTATGATGATTCTGTCAACAGTGGGTGTTTGACTGTAAACTGTTCCCGTCAAGAAATCCTCCACGTTAATTTGTTTTTTCCTTATTGCCAATAGAGAAGTCTCAACGGAGACTGTGAAACTTAAAATCTCTTACTTCATTAGCATCCAGAGGGGAAATCTGGGGAGAGAGAGAAGAGGCTAAAGGGGGAATTGCCTCCGGCACTAATTAACGGTAAAGACGAATAACATAGTTGGTAACGTTAATCTGGAACTTCTTGGGAGTACAGTCTCTTTTGTGGATTGTCTGGTTGGAGAAAATGGAAAAGATATGAGCTTGGGTGTTTTTCTGTGTTACCTGTTGCCTTCACGCATCCGCCAGTGTGGGTTTTTCACCTCTGAGTGGTCCCTGCCAGGATCCTGGTTTTGAGAGTCATGTCACCCAGGCTATACTCACAGGTGCATTTGCCACTCTTCTCTCGGTCTCTCTGCCTCTACCTCACCGATTTCTCCTTTTCGGATCTAATCTAGACACGTATCTTTCAAATATCTTTTGGGCTTTCTCCTCCCCTGCTATTTAGGGCTTCAGGTAGATAAAGCGTTTTAGCCTCCTCTGTGGATGACATCCAATGAGAATCAGCCAAGCCTCCCCAGACGGATGAAACTTCCCTTTTCAAGTCTCGACAGAGCAGGAATTTGAATTAGAATATAAAGTCCATCTATGGAAAATAAAACAAACCACATATTTTTACTGTTGTTGTTCCTAATCTACACGAAAACTTAGGTTGTTTTTCTTAGCTATAGAAGTGAAAAAACCTAGGAACGTCGGGTCAAATTCAAAGATGTTTGCCCTTCTGAAACAGCTGCCCCATAGAACTTGGTGTTTTTTCTGTGTTAGCATGTGGCTGGCCGAGCAGGCACATGTTCCATTAGGGAGACTGAGATTAAGGGAAAAAGTATTTCCTGGGGAGCAGAGTTGTTTTGCGAAGGATTCGAAGCCTGTGATTTGCATGATGCTTCGGGAGAAGGCAGGAAGCCAGGGGTTTATCTGTGTGGCATTTCGGGACGGTGACTCTCGGCCAGTGAGTGAGGCAGGTGAGCCCCCTCATTCCACGCCTCATCATCAGACATGGTGTGTTAGCAAACCTCTGAGACATTAACAGGAAATCTTTTCTTTGAAATCTTGTTTGTGCCGCCATATGTTACATGACACAGGGGAGAAAGCCTCATTAACGAGGACATTTGCTCTGTGGAGAAATCCCGCCTACGGGGGGGTGGGCATCCGAAGACAGGAGAAGCATCTGGAGCCAGAGGAGCTTTAAGGGGTCGGTTGGCTGGCTTCTGCCCTCCCCCACTGCATGCAAGTCAGAAACTGGTCGGCCTCTGTCACAGATGTAGGACTGAGACCCTGACAGCTGTGGCCTTCATTGGGGATCCTAGAGCTGAGGACAGATGACATCAAAGGTCTCCTGTTGGCCCTAGATGCCAATCAACGCCTAGTTCTGCTTTCCAACCTATGCAAAGAAAAATCACTATTTTTTTTTCATGTAAATCTTCCTTTTGGTGATTTTCTAAGATCCCCCAAATATCCTTATTTTATTATTTTTTAATGCTTATTTATTTTGAGAGAGAGAGAGAGAGAGAGAGTGCATGAGCAGGGGAGGAGCAGAGAGAGAGGGAGACACAGAATCCGAAGCAGGCTCCAGGCTCTGAGCTGTCAGCATAGAGCCCGGAATGGGGCTCGAACTCACGAACTGTGAGATTATGATCTGAGCTGAAGTTGGACATCAACCAACTGGGCCACCCAAGCGCCCCCAAATATCCTCATTTTAGTGTCTGTTATGACAACATAAGACATTCACAGCATTTGACATTCTGGGGGAAAAGTGGGTGTTTTGTTGTAGATAAGTAACTTAGAGTAGCCAGAATCCGTGGACAACTTCCAGGCACCGGTTTCAGTGAGACAGTTTGGAGGGTTGTGGGCTGAAAAATTCACTGGGACAAGGGAGGGAAAATGTGGGTCGCACTGACCATCTGTGGGCTTTTGGGGAGGGAATCTCTTAATTTACTTGGATTTCTGTCTCTGATGAGCAAAAGGAGGAGATTAAGGTAGGCGATCCCTGAGATTTCCTTCTGATTTTCAAGTTCTGTGAGTCCGCGGACACGGAAAGCGTGTGTGGTTGTCTCTGGCCACCCTCTGGGACTCTGCATTAGCAGTGATTTGTGGTATTTTAGTGGAGGGAAAGATATAATGACCCTACCCAAGTGGCAAGGGCAGGTTGATGAAGAATGACACCGTAAGAGAGAAATACCTAATTTCTGTTCAGAATTTAATGAGAGGTTGCTTTGGGGCTAAGCTCTGTTTACAAAAAGTCCCACCTGGGACTGATTGTATTGTTAATAAATGTCTTTGAGTTCCTCCGCAGCCACAAGATGCATCGAAAGAGCTAATTACTCAGATTTTTGTTTAATGGTGCTTATCTAAATAACTTAGGAGCTTCTGAGTGAAAACAATAAAAATGCTAATGATTATGGTGCAGTGCAGTGTAATAAGGATATTTTCATAATCAGAAGGGAAGGAGTCACAGAGCCAAAGCAGCAGTAACCCGCTGGTGGCTAGCACATGTCCAAACTTCTGCCAGATTCCCTACTAGGGACCTGTGATAATGGGAGGTGTCTCTGACTGTCTCTTAGCTCCTGCCCCTTAACCTCCACCTGCTCCGAAATGCATGGATGCTCCAAAAGCGGATTTTGGGTCTTGGACAGCAATTGAGTGACCCGTTCCATGGATGTCGCATGCACTAAAAACTTCCACGACATCAGTGGTTGTTGCTCTCTGGTGTAAATTTGTCTTTAAGGTCCATTAAGTTGTTAGTTCTGAAATTCTTACTAAAGTGCATTAGGAAAGAGGTACCTATACCGTGGTGCCTCACTAGTTTCATCGAAAAATGATGCGTGGAATAGTGGGTGTGGTAGGAACACTGGCAATATAATTGGTAGACCCCAGCAGCACCTGCTGCTTTTGTTACTTATTACCTAGGTCTTTGGGCCAAATTGCATAATGTCTCGGGCTTCATTTTCTCAGCATTTCTCTTCCCCTTCAAATCGGTCCTTAGGAAAAAGGCTTGGTGGCAGGGCAATCCCAAACATGAGGAGACTACCCTACTGACAAACCCATACTGCATTTCAATGTACCAAGTGACTGAGAAAACTTTCATATAACATTTCCCAAACTTAGTAAGCCAGGGGACCTCTCTGAGAACCGTAGGCTGGGTGACCTCTCCAATCCCTCTCAACGCCATGGCTAGGTCCACGAGGGGCAATTTCTGCACATTTTGAGAAAAGTCATTGAGATAGGAATTAAATCCAATAGCAAAGTTAACCTGCTTTAAGAAAGACCTTGAATTCTGGAAGGACTCATTTAGTTGCTGTATTTCATAGAATCTAAAATGCCACTGGTTATAAAAGGCAGGATTATTTTATGTACTTCTAAGAAAAAAAAATGTTCCTAGTTAAACGATGACATGGCTTCCGTTATAAGACTCGTCCTGATTTAGAGATATCTTAAAGTCCCTGAATTCAAGTAGTGCTCGTGGATTCGGAGTTAGAAAGCTTTCACCACCAGACCTGGAAAGGAGGAGCATGGAAGGGGGGGGGGCATTGGAGGGGATTCAAGCACTAAAAGACCTTCGTGCTCGCATCTCCTACATAAAATTTTCACATGAATCAATTTCACCAAAACTAAGGAATCACTGGGCATCTTTCTGGCCTTTTATGGATGAAGCCACTACGATGTAACAAGGTCGTGTATCACCAAGGATGATAGGAGTGAATTCCAGTGGTTGTTTGGATGATAGTATGGTTTTATATGGCTCTTTATGATTGTAACTACTTTTTTAAAATATCATTATTAATTAATCCTTAGGTTTATTCATTATGAGGAGTCTGGAATCTAGTGTGGGTTCCCCACTGTCCAATAAATAGTCCCTCCTGGGGCAGGTTAGGTAATGCCCTTCCGGGGAAATGTTACCCATCTGACCTGGAGAAGAAGGCAGCTGGGACCAGATGAGCTCAGTCTGTTGAGTGTCTGACTTCGGCTCAGGTCATGATCTCACAGTTTGTGAGTTCGAACCCCATGTCAGGCTCTGCCCTGGTGATGCAGAGCCTGCTTGGGATTCCCTCTTTCTCTCTCTGCTCCTCCCCCACTCATGCTCTCTCTCAAAAATAAATAAAACATTAAAAAAAAAGCACCAGAGGAAAGACAACTAGATTTGAACTCTTAGAGATGAAGGGTCATGTGCTTTACAAATAACTGATATTTGGTCATTTGGGAAAAGAATATGGAAGCAAAGTGATCAAGCTTCATTACTGAAGTAGCTAAAAGCAGTCTTGTGTGCTTCTAATTTCTAGTAAGCTTTTTCTAGAAATAGTTGTTAATAATTTTTGTGGTTTTTTTTTTTTTGAACTGAGTTAAAATAGCTAGAAAAGTATGATGATGTTACACTGGCTTTTTCCAGAAGCTTGACGTGAGAATTACTGGTGGAACGTGTCTCTATGGCATGAGAAAAAAAATTAAACTCAAGCCTTGGCATATGTGAACAGAGAGAGTGCGATTCCTAATGCAGTATTTGAGGGTCTAGAGACCCATTTGCATTGAAACTAGTTCTCTGTGGGCCTCCTGTAGCTAACATTTGGTTTACCAGTCATTCCTTTGAATCAGGACATCAGAGTTTAAGGCAAAGTTGGCACCACAAAGGGGTGGTACTGTAACCTTTGCATGAACCGTACACCTGCTAGTGCCCTTGAAGAAATAGAAATGGGTAGTAAGATTGAATAATATAATCATCTTTGCTAGATGGGCCAGTGACAGAAGCCATTCTCCATTAGACTAAACAAATGCGATATTATTAAAATAATAATGGGTTCCATTTGAGGACCCACAGGAAGAAATATGCAGTGGGCGTTCCATGGATGTAACAAAATATTTCAAGCTATCAAGTGGTAGATGAAATTTAGGAATAATTAGGTGGGAAAACTACTTCATTAAAGGTTAAATCATCATTTATATGCTCTTAGCAGAAAAAAAAAAGCAATGCAATTTTCAAAAAATTTTTTTAATTTAGCAATGCAATATTTTCAAGGTTATGTTTTCCCCTTTTCGGAGGTGATGATAAGCTGCTTCAAAATGAGGTGCAAATCAGCCCAGCCGCTACTTGCAAAACTGAGCCACTTGGCCATGGTTTGGCCTCCAGGTGCCATTTTCTTGCATGTGCAAATCTCTGCGTCCCTCATGTGAGGTTTATTAGGGGTCAGTTTCTGTGCCAGAGGTGCCCAGCTTCAGTTTTGGAGCAGCAAGCTAGCAGTTGCCTGAAGGTAAAGCTGCTTTGAAGCCACATGCGGACGCTTTGGGCTTCTCCCAAACGTCACGTTAGACTATTCTTTTTAAAATCTTCTCAGATCTTCACAGGGTTCAGACCTACTAACTAACTGTCTCGAATCCTGAATCTTTTCCACTGTGCCCCGCAGTTGCCTTGCTTGAATAACTCCACAAGCATATTCTGTAAAGGGTCAGATAGTGAATATTTATGCTTTCTGAACCTCATTTGGTCTCTGTCCCAAGTACTCGTTGGTTAGGCGTCCGACTTTGGCTCAGGTCATGATCTCATGGCTCATGGGTTCAAGCCCCACGTCGGGCTCTGTGCTGACAGCTCAGAGCCTGGAGCCTGCTTAGGTTCTGTGTCTCCCTCTCTCTCTCTGTGCCTCCCCTGCTTGCTCTCCCTCTCTCTCTCTCTCTCAAAAAAAAAAAAAGCATTAAAAAAATTATTGAAAAAAAAAGTCACTTTAGACAACGCCCAGATGAAGGGGTGTGGTTGTGTTCCAGAAAACCTCATTTACAACAATAGGCTGTGGGCAGGATTTGGCCTTGACTTACGCCTTTGGTAAAGGGTAATCAAACAATTACGTGGAGCTGTGTCCATGCAAAATGAACAAACCTTTTAGAATTTCTAAGTAAAAAAAAAAAAAAAGGGAAGAGAGTTTTATTCGAGCCCAAGTGAGGACAGCTATCTGGGATACGCAATCTTCACCAAGAGGAGACTGTTCCAGAGAATGAATGCTTAATACTGGGTTATATATGTTTTCTGTTACAACCAGAATCACCAATCATCGTGATCAAGAGCTTTCCAGTAAATTACAAATGTTACCTTATGCTTCTGGTATGTGCAAGGTGGCAGGCTTCCGGACGTATGAAAATGGAACCTAGGGAGATTTTTACTCTTCAGTTTGAAATGTTTCTTTTAGGTTATTTGCTAACAAAGCAGATGTACGATGTGTGCTCGGGACAGAAATAGAGCCCATGCTCTGAGGTTCGAGGAAGTGATTCTGACCTTGGTAAATGTTGAAGCCTCCCTGGGAGCCCAGCAGCGGGCCCCACAAATACAAAGAGTTGAAAATTTCCTTTATCATTTCCCTCTTTTGATCAATAATCTTTCCTTGGAAAGCATTGATGATCAACCTTACTTGTTAAGTCCCTCGGTGCCAGGGTGACTGGCCGGTCCGCCCTGAGTCCATCAAGGCCCTGTTGCCGGGGTTCATCATTGGGGGAATGTACGGTAATGTAAATGGTGGGAAGCTTAAAAAATGATACATCTTTTTCTATTAAGTCCAATTGACAAGGACACATGGCACCTGTGATTGGTTTAGATTGTCTAGTTTTACATTTGATAAAAACCTATAGTTAACAATACATGGGCAGTAAAAGAATTCCATTATGTACAGTTTGGAGGAAGCAATGTCTTATTGGATTTTCCTTTAACGGCTGTGATGGTTATTTTTATGGGTCAGGTTGGCCAGGCTAATGTACCCAGTTATTTAATCAAACCCTAATTAAGTTATGTTGGGAAGGGCATTTTGTATGTTTGATGTGATTAATATCTATGATCAGTTAGTGGTTAGTAAAGGAGATTAGTTTCAATAATATGGGTGGGCCTCGTCTAATCAGTTGAAGAGTTTAAGAAGAAAAACAAAAACCAAAACAACCCTCTTGGAAGAACAATCTTGCCTCAAGGCCACAGTATCTGCCTGGGTTTCTAGACTGCTGGCCTGCCCTAGAGATGTCAAACTGGTCGGCCTCCACAGTCACGTAAGCTAATTCATAGATACATCTGCTACTGATTTGTTTCTCTGGAGAACCCTGCCTGAAATAGAAGAACTATGCCTGATGAATTATTTCTTACCCTGAAGACTTATCCTCCTTTACTGTGGTATTATCTTTGCATATTTATTTGTTTATTCAGCCAGCCAGCCACCCATTCTTTTAACAATCTTTTCCATCTTAGTAAATGGTACCACAGCACACAAGTTACTGAAACCAGAATCCTCGAGGGTACCCCAGCCTCCTGCCTTTGCATCTGAAGCCTATTTCCTTCCCACCCTTGCCTCATTGCTGTGGCCCCGCCCTATTCCCAGCACCCTCTGTGGTCTGAACCGCATCTGTTTATCAGCACAGGTGCAGGGCACCTGCCTGCATTGGCTGCTTTGTAGCTACGTGTAGGACATATTCGATACCAGCCTGTGCTTTATTTCCAAAAGGTCATCCTGTGAAGATGGACCTTTTGTCTTAATTTCCCTTTATGCAAAGCCAAGATATAAATATCTTTCCTGGGCCTCCTTGCCAAACTCGCTGTGCAAGTCAGAGAGAGGGTAACAGTAGAGCAAGAGACCTTGGATGAAAGAGCGTACGTTTTAATTGTTCTCTGGGTTCTGCCTGAGCCGCTTCTTCATGTTACCATGACATTTGGAATCCCTATGCATTGAAATCACCCTTACGTCCTTTGCAAAACTGATATCTAAAGATATACGTAGAAGAATTGCAGTCATTACCACCATAACCTATGGTTTTATATTGGTATATTACCCAGGATGCCTTTTTAGAAAATAAAAATAAGGAGTTGGTATTTACTTTTTGAAGCTCCAAATTTCCTGTCCTAGAATTTCCTCGTCTGAAGTCCTGCCTCCTTGATCCACCCATCTGCCATTAGAACACTTGGCACAATTTCAATACACAAAATTATAAGACAGCGTCCATGGGTATCACCTCGAAAAGTGAGAAGAGGAATGAACAAAGAAGCTTAACTCTGCTCGATAAACTGGAACCCAAAACATGATACACGTTCCACTTTTCAATGATGGGTCCCTGAGTGAGCCCTGTATTGGCAGAGAATCTGGCTCTTTCTGTCCAGTTGATGATGGAAGGGTCAGTCTTGCTCTCAAATAACAGGCAACTATCACTAACTTTTAAAAAGAACTGGTAGCTAAGCTAGACTTTAAAACAACATTGGAAACCGCCTGTGTGCCTACTTGCTACGAACCGTCTCTGGCTTTACTTACACTAACCTACTGGTCTCCATCCCAGGAAAGAAAGGGCCTTTTGCTGAATTTGGGGTTCTAGACACTTCTTCACGACTTTCCAAACATTCTCAGCAAGGAGGACAATAGGTAGTGTGTCACCAGGGGACGTGCCCAGGAATAAATAGGGGGCCCCCTTAAGGGCAAAGCGGTGTCACAAATGGTCAGAGAGGCAGAAATGAGCGCTGGCCATGAGCATCACCTTCTCCAAGCTGGTGTGTGGTCGGAGGTCAGAGGCCAGTCTGCCCTGCCTTGCCAGAACCACCCCTGGGACAGACCCTCAGTGTTCAGTGACCACCCTGTGATGTCGGAGACCATGGGCCTCTCCCTGAGTGAGGCTGCCCCACGGGAAAGGGGATGAGTTCCTCTTTCTTGGCCCTTCTGTTGCCGGGTCCGATGGCGGTCCCTGCATGGCAAGCCCGGCCTGTGGGTCGGTCAGACCTCGGTCCATCCAGGCTTCATTTGCGTGACTTTTTGTTAAGACGAGATAAAAAGGTGAGGATCAGAGGTTAAGAAAGGTGGAGAGATCAGTGGTACACAGGTGGATGCTTCATTTTCTCCTCCTTGACCAGGGGGGAGCCCTGATCTGGTCTTGTCGGTCGGCACTGCTCTGTCTCCTACCCACATTCGGGGAGCTCTCCTCAGCATAAAGGGGAGCAGATCACAGTGGCCCTCAGATCTCACCGCTCAGGGCTGGGGACGGTACACGAGGAGGACACAGCTGTGTTTTCCGAGGTCCCCCTCTCCGCTGATTCCACTTCTGGCCGGGCCCCCCAGGGAAGAGGCTTCTCAATTCCTCACCCCCTGCCTCCCAGCAGCCCCCGCTCCGCATTCCCTATTTCCATTCGCACAGAGTGGGCCACCCAGTAGCACAAGCTTCTGTAAATCCGAGTTAATTAGCTGTGTGCAAGCTTGATTTCCACCAGACTTCTTAAAGCGACCTGATCTTTTTTCTCCCTTGAAAATTTGAAAACACACAATGGCATTCTTTGGCAGCGACTGTCTAGGAAAAGTCAGACTCTTGTCTCCCAGTCCTTGGCTTTCAGGTCGTGAAAGTACTATGGAAACAGAAAGCTGTATTGGAACTTTGTTCATTTTCCCCCTTATTTTGTAAATACCCCCCTTACGATACCAACGAAAGCTGTGCTCAGATCAGATGTGATGTATGTTTGCATTTGCGTCATTTATAGATTTCATTTGTAGATTTCAGACCACATAGTTGTTATCACCATACGGGTATATTTCACGCGGCACTGTCTCGGTGTGCAAGAAATAATATTCCTTTGCTTTTTACAATTTATAATTTAACTTTGTGACTCCGTTCCGTGGAGGTGGTAGAAATGTGTGCCAGCTTGAGGTTACCCCAAACTTTCTGCAGTTGTAGTGAAGCTCTAGGGGGATTGCGAGAGAAGACAGGGGACAACCTATCAGTGTCTCTGGTCCCTGCATTCCAGCCCCTCCCTCCCACCATCCACGGTCCACCATTTTTGCATGATTCATCTGTAGATCTAATGACTACCCTATACCTGTGCCCGGGATGCATTCTGCCTCTTCCCACACTCACTAGGTGGCAGCATGCCCCTGGGGCTGTGTGAGGTGACTTCCGTGCCACGCTTGAGTACACCAGAACCCCGGGAATTCTACAAGGTGCTGTAGGCCCTCCAGCAGGACACAAGGATTTCTACCCTGGGTCTTGCTGCTTCCTTAGTCCCTACCTGGATCCGGTTTCAAACCCCCCAAGCATTCAGGAAGTTTTGTATGCACCTCTGAGGCTCAGTCTGTGGAGAGCACAATACCAGCCTTTGCTCAGTTCTTCCTGCATTGTAGCTCCAGGGGCTGTCACTGACTGCTCTTCTCTCTCCAGACTGAGGACCCTACTCTTTCCTGGGTGGCGAGGGTAGACAGGCTTTTTTTTTTTTTTTTAATGTTTATTTATTTTCGAGAGAGAGAGAGAGAGACAGAGCATGGGGGGGAGGGGAGGAGCAGAGAGAGAGGGAGACACAGAATCTGAAGCAGCTCCAGGCTCTGAGCTGTCAGCACAGAGCCTGACACGGGGCTCGAACCCACCGACTAGACAGGCTTTTTTACTTGGAACTTCAACTTGTAAAACCCCAAAGCACTTCACTGCTTTCTGCCATAACATTACTTACCTGAGCTCACACATTCTGTCTTCCTGGTTCTCAAAAGGTGCAAACAAATGCTGAGGGACAATGTCAGTGCTGAAGAGTATTATCTGAGACAGAGAGTTTCTCTCTTTCATCAGCTCCGTCTATTAAATGGCCGTTTATTGATGTCCACTTTCTGATGGAAATGTACTAAGGTCTTAGAAAACAAAGGTGAATGAATGTAACACAGTATCTCCACATTTTAAGGCTAGCAATTCAAGATGAAAAAAAAAAAAAAGAGCTGCCTTGGTGAGACAAGCTTGATAACAGGGTGTAAACAAGGCACTCTGGTAGGCAGGTGAGGCCACCAGCGTGCTATCCAAGCGTCTACACTGTTTCTTGAGTATCGTTTGTGCTTAGGAATCGCTGTGTCCAGAATTTGAAATTACTGCTTTTACCACTGATGCGAGGCAATTGGGTCATACTTCCCGAAGCGATGGAACAACGCAATTTGCAGATCCCGTTTTAAACATTGCAAATGTGTCCCTCAGCTGCTCACGGTTTGCATGAAAAACTTCGCCCGTAAGTGGGTACACCAGCATGAAAACAGGTCTTGAATGCGCCGGGCAGATTAACGCTTTCCTAGCAAAGAAAACTTGTCTGATGAATCCTTCGTGTTGATCCTCTGTGTTTAGAAGTCCTAGTTTTTAAACTGAAAATCTCCCAGTAGATTTTCAGGTCCCGTCACTTAGTTCACACGTTTGCTAAGGGGTCCCCCCGCCATCGCTGTGGATGCCACGTATTTAGGCAGCTCGGTGACCCAGGTGGCCCATGATCTTGCCCGCTACCAAATCACGTAAGCACCATGTCATGTTCAAAATGGACTGCCCAACAGAATGCCTCCCCTACTCCCAGGGCTTAATATATACCTTCCCAGGATCCCGTAATTCGGAATGTATTGATTTTTATCACTGCTTCTGGAAGAATTACATTGCAATCAGTGGAAAGTCCTTTGAGGGAAGTTTCTCAGAAACCGTTTTCCAATTCTTTGCCCAGCATCTAGCCAGGTGGCTGCGTGCGGTATGCGCTTAGGATTTGACCCCGAAGCCACACTAACAGAAAATACTTGCTTGTAAAACTCCCTCCAGGAAAAAGTCATTTATGTTGAAAACATGAGGTCATTCTTGTACTCAGCCTGACTCCATGATATCAGGGACTTGTCAGTTACTCCCTGTATTCGGCACAAGGATACAATTTGCCTCAGTGGCTCACTAGAAACTGCTATATCTTATTGATAGATTTGCTTAAAAACAACACAGAAACTACATTGGTAGCTCATACATGGTGGAGCAGGATTTAAAATAGATTTTTTTCCTTTGGAAATAACAATTTGGAAAAAAATTCTCTTTAGAAATTTAGTCATTTATTCTTGTTCTATCTCACTGCAAAGGAAGAAAGAAAATGGCTTAAGAAGATACAATAGTTTGGAGCACCTGGGTGGCTTGGTCAGTTGGGCATCTGACTTTGGCTCAGGTCACGAACTCTCCATTCGTGGGTTTGAGCCCTGCGTTGGGCTCTGTGCTGACAGCTCAGAGCCTGGAGCCTGCTTCAGATTCTGTGTGTGTGTGTGTCTCTCTCTCTGCCCCTTGCTCTCTCTCTCTCTTTCTCTCAAAATAAATAAATAAATTTTTTAAAAAGCCAGTGATTGTGCAGGCCACCCACAAAGGAAGAAGAGTACACAGAGCGGTGGGATCCTTGGGAGTCATTTTGGAGGCTGCCTAGCACAGAAGCTGGTCAATTTTTGACTGAGATTATTACAATTTCTTACCAGGTACAATTTCATATATGCTGAAGACAGCATAGCAGAGCAGTAGAAATGGTGTTTTTCTTGAAAAATACATAAAGCTTTATTGAAATCATTTGTTGGGGACCTATTAGATAAATCTTCAATTACGTCCTATTTCTTTCTCCGTCAATTCCCTATTCCCTAATTACCCAGGGCAAGAGAAGGCCTTTAACCAGTGAGTGTGAATTCTCCATTAATTAGAAATATTCGCTATCCTTTGTAGGGGTGAGCTAAAAATATTCAAAACTAAATTTGTCAAAGTTGAGTAACACATCACACAGTTGAGAAGATAAGCAAGAAAGAGGGGGAAAAATCCAGCAACACTCAAAACATGATGGTGAAGGTACCTTTTATTTGACTTCTTTAAAGATTTTATATACTCAGGGCATACTGCGGGTTAGTCCAGACAGTAGGAGCTTTCAATAGTCTTTGGTTTCACCCTTCTAGAACTCTGCACACTTAGGAAGGGCCTTATTTTCTAGATGAAAGAATGCAATCTCAGGAGAATTCAGATGACAAAGGTAGGTAGCACCACAAGCGTTGTAGCCCAGCCCAACTGCAGAGTCCTTGTACCTACAGCCCCTCCACAGTTCTGGTTTTGGAACCCATTTTTGTATATCATTTTGTGTATAATTTGCTTCCGGACCACTTATAAAACAAATGCACTTAAAAATGTATGCAGCCTTGCTGTCAGACGTGCTGTTTTCACAAGAACTTCCAAGAAGTCACTTTATGAAAGAGCTCCTTTGCTCTTTGCTGGTATAGACTCTGTTCCTAGCCTGTCAGAGAGTTTCTGCCAAAAAAAAAAGGGCTTAATTAGTTATATAAATAAGCAGATGACTCATTGGTCGGAAAACCTGACAGCTCCTGGTTCCCAGCTACCCCCTGTGGTAGGCAGGAGGGGCGCGCCGAGGCCCCCGCCGAGCAACCATATCACGCCAGGTCCCAGAGCATCACAGCAGCAACTGCCCTGCCCAAGGGGACCTGAAGAGACAGTGTCAGAAGAGGACGGCACAGCAGCCCCCCATGTGCAGTGTGACACTCAAGAAACTCCCCAGAAATATTTGGACAGGGGAAGAAATCTGCAAACCTTAGAGAGGCAGAGGCTCTGGCTATTGGTCCCAAAGTAGAAAAACCTCTTTTAAAAGCCTCCCTTAGGGGCGCCTGGGGGGCTCAGTCAGTTAAGCGTCTGACTTCGGCTCAGGTCATGATCTCATGGTTTGTGGGTTCGAGCCCCACATCAGGCTCTGTGCTGAACGTTTGCTCAGAGCTTGGAGCCTGCTTCAGATTCTGTGTCTCCTTCTCTCTCTGCCCCTCCTCCACTTGTGCTCTGTCTCACTCTGTCTCTCAAAAATAAATAAACGTAAAAAAAAAAAGAATTAAACCAAAAGCCTCCCTTAATGGCTCTTCTAGGTGGAACGCTTCTCTGCTCCCTTCCTGACCCCTGTACTTCCTGGTGCTCCCCCACCCCCTGCCATGAGGAACTCTGGTCGCCAGCAGCTCCTGCCCAGCATGCCCACATCATTTCAGTGGTGATGGACCCTGGGCAAGAGCCAGTGGAGACAGTTTCCAAATGAGTTCATACATTTTAATACTGGAGGGTTCCAGTGTCACCCCTTCCCTGTAGCCACACTCTTTCCCATGAGGCTTTGCAGTTCTCCCCACTGGACACAGAGCATCCTTCTCTGCCCCTTGACTCTGAGTTTGACCAGGTGATTTTCTTTGGCAAATGGGATATGAGTAGACATGACAAGGAGCCAGTTTGGGGCCCAGGCCTCTGGAGACATGACATGATTCCATTTGCTCCCTTGTCTTCTGCCTTTGTCATAAGAACGTGTCCAGCTATCTCACTGTTCCATGGAGGATGAGCTACCCACGGAGCCGACCTGGACCAAACCCACAGCTTAGGGCCAAGTCGGGTAAATCTCCATGGAGATGAGTCAAACTCTGCCAACACACAGACCCATGAATGGAAAGGCTTTAGGTTGACTGCTACAGAGATTGAGTTGTTTTTTTCTACAGCAAGAGCTAAATGATACACTCATGTTCACCAGTTTTTAAACGATCAGCCATTTAACTGTTTATCCAGTTTGCAGTATTTGGAGCCATGAACATAGAAGAATATTCCCAGGGACAATATGTTTAGTAGAAAGAGACCCAAGTAAAGAATCTTGGGAAACATCTTGTAGGGAGGAGCAGAGGAGGAAAAGAAAAGAAAGGAAGGCTAAAGCAGATGATCATAAAGGTGAGAAGGAACAGTGGTTGGAGGTTAAGGAGGTATTGATTTTTAAGAAGCAAGAGACCAGAAGAGGAAAATTCTATCAGACACCCAAGCAAGACAAAGATTTGAAGAAATCCCGCTGGGTTTTCCTTTCGGGGATGCACAGGGGCCTTTCGCCAGAATCGATTTCAGTGAAGTAGAGTGAATTGCAGGGTGGATCCGAAGTGAGGAATGGGAGGTAGTGAAGAGTGAACGACATCGTTTCTACAATGTTCTTTGCAAATAATTTCAAGTTCACAAAAGTTACAAAAACAAAAATCATACTCTTTACCCAGATTTACTTGTTTTTTATCCCATTTACAGTCTCTTTCACCATATATGTACACATACACACACACATAATTTTTTTCTGAGTCATTTGAAGGAAAGCTATATATGTTGTGGTGCTTTGCTGCTAAATACTTCAGTGTGTATTTCTCAAGAATAGGGAATTTTTTTATATATATAACCACAGGACATTATTGATTCTATAGTATTGATTTACACTGATATAACATTTTAACTAATCTAATGCCTGTATCCCAATTTTGTTGGTTGACCTAATACTAACATCCTTGATGACATTTTCCCTCTCCAGCACAGGGTCCCATTCAGGATCAGGTATTGCATTTAGTTGTCATGGCTCTTTAGCCTTCTGTATTCTGGAACAGTTCCACAGTTCTTCTTTGTCTTCTATGGTATTGAATTTTTTGAAGACTACAGGACTCCCCTTCACTTTTTAAATAGAATGTTCCTCATTTTATGCTTGTCTGACGTGTCCTTGGCTTGGGCTGAGGTGCCTTCTCAGCCAGGAAGCTGCATAGGTGAAATGTCCTTCTAAGACGTTACATCTCAAAGCACATGGTATGCCCACCTGCTCCACATAGGTGATATCAACTTTGATCACCTGCTCAAGGTGTTGCTTAATTTTTCCACTGTAAAACTACTACTTCCTCCCTTGCAACAAAGAATAAGTCTGTGGGGAGACACTTTTTTTTTTATTAACTTTATAGTTTATTGTCAGGTTGGTTTCCATATAACACCCAGTGCTCTTCCCCACAAGTGACCTCCACCATGACCATCACCCCTCTTCCCCTTTCCCCGTCCCCCTTCCGCCCTCAGTTTGTTTTCAGTATTCAAGAGTCTCTCATGCTTTGTCTCCCTCCTTTCCCCTCTTTTTTCTCCTTCCCCTCCCCATGGTCCTCTGTTAGGTTTCTCCTGTTAGACCTATGAGTGAAAACATATGGGATCTGTCCTTCTCTTCCTGACTTAATTTCGCTTAGCATGACACCCTCGAGGTCCATCCATGTTGCTACGAATGGCCAGATTTCATTCTTTCTCACGGCCATGTTGTATTCCATTGTATAGATAAACCACGTCTACCTAATCCATTCATCAGTTGATGGACATTTAGGCTCCCTCCATGATTTGGCTATTGTTGAAAGTGCCGCCAAGAACATTGGGGTATGTGTGCCCCTATGCATCAGCACATCTGTATCCCTTGGGTAAATCCCCAGCAGTGCTATTGCTGGGTCATAAGGGAGTTCTACTGATAGTTTTTTGAGGAACCTCCACACTGTTTTCCAGAGCGACTGCACCAGTTTACATTCCCACCAACAGTGTAGGAGGTTGCCCATTTCTCCACATCCTCGCCAGCATCTATGGTCTCTTGAGTTGTTCATTTTAGCCACTCTGACTGGCATGAGGTAGTATCTCAGTGTGGTTTTGATTTGTATTTCCCTGATGATGAGTGATGCTGAGCATCGTTTCATGTGTCTGTTGGCCATCTGGATGTCCTCTTTGGAG
>CM053572.1:137415826-137526575 GCA_028646485.1 Cryptoprocta ferox
TCCTCTTTGGAGAAGTGTCTATTCATGTCTTCTGCCCATTTCTTCACTGGATTGTTTGTTTTTCGGGTGAGACACTTTACGACTATCCAGATTATCTTGTTCCTCAACAAAATTTTCTCCTAGGGTCAGTACCATTGATGATTAGACAGCCATTGGTGACTGTTGTTCCCATCAGATATTTACCTTGTTGGTTGCAAATTTCCCTGGTCCACCATGCCCTTTACTGGCAGCCCATAGCACCCTACCATAAGCATGAGACCTCTGTTCTCCCGTATTCATTCATTTATTCATTCACTTCTTTATTCATGAATGTATTATGCTATGAATTTCTGGACTTTAAGTTCATAATTCATCACTGTACTTAATTATTTTAGTGCTCAGATATTCCATATTAGACCAGTGGGAGCCCTTTCATTTGGCTCCTCTGTCCTTGTGACCGGTCCCATCTTTTTTTCTTTTTTTAACTTCCTTAGTTCCTGGAAAAACAAAATGCTCCAGGCTTATCTTGTACCTACCCTCCCACAGACCTGAAATTAGCCATTTCCCCAACGTGGCCTGGTTGCTTTTAGTGGAAAATGGTATTAGAGAACAACCTCTGGGTACTAGATGTGCTCTTTGCAGTAGAGTGTCCTTAATGCTCGACTCTTTCAGTGCTTACAGAGACATAAAAACATACCCACACACATACATATGTATATATATATTCAAGCGACCGTAAGCATGTATATATACCTACACACACACACATTTTGAAAATATTAGTTCCCAGTCCACACTAATACTTCCAATTCCAATCCATCCCCATAAGGTTCTTTCTTGCCTTCTCCATTTCCTTCATATACATTTCACTTCTTCCATAGTGAGGACCCGGGGTCTCCAAAATATTAACATACTTACTAACTTCCTCTGTCTTTTATTTTTAAATTTTTTCTTTTTTAATGTTTGTTTACTTTTGAGAGAAAGAGAGACAGAGTGCAAGTGGGGGAGGCACAGAGAAAGAGGGAGACACAGAATCAAAAGCAGGCTCTGAGCTGTCAGCACAGAGACTGATGCGGGGCTCGAACTCATGAGCCGTGAGATCATGACTTGAGGCAAAGTCGGACACTTAAGTAACTGAGCCACCCAGGTGCCCCTAACTTGCTCAGTTTTATAATGCATCTAAACTAGTGTTGAACTGCTTTTTTAAATACTGCTGCTATAATAAATCTACTGTCCTTTTGTGCCTGGCATACTTAGCACAATGTCTTCCACGTTTATTGATGTTGTCACAAATAACAGGGTTTTCTTCTTTTTGAATACTGAATAATATTACACTGTATGTCCATAATACATTTTATTTATTTACTTTTAATCTTTTACTTATTTTTGAGAGAGCAAGTATGCACAAGTTGGAAAGGGGTAGAGAGAGAGGAGGACAGAAGATCTGACGCAGGCTCTGTGCTGACAGCAAAAAGCCCTATGAGGGGCTCAAACTCACAAACCATAAGATCACAACCTGAGCCGAAGTCAATTGCTTAACTGACTGAGCCACCCAAGCGCCCCATCCATTATACATTTTTAATTCATTCTTCCACGGAAGACATTTAGGTCACCTTCATGTCTTGACTTTGGTGGATAACGCTGCAATGAACATAGGGGAGCAGATGTCTCCTCAAGATTAGGATATCAATTCCTTTGGATACACAGCTAGAAGTGGGATTGCAAGCTCATACTGTAGCTCTGGTTGTAATTTTTTGAGGACTCTTCATACTACTTTCCAAAGTGACTACACGAATTTACATCCCCACCAACAGTGCATGTTCTCTTTCCTCCACATCCTCGCCAACACTTCTTATACCTCTTGTCTCTGTGATACTAGCCATTCTGAAAGGTGTGAGATAATATCTCCTTGTGGTTTTTATTTGCATTTCCCTGATTATTGCTGAAGTTGAGCACATTTTCTTATACATGTTGGCCATTTGTACGTTTTCTTTGAAAAAAAGTCTACTTCGTTTCTTTGCCCATTTTTAAATTTAGTTATTTGGGATTTTTTTTTCTTTTGCTATTGAGTTGTAGGGTTCCTTATATATTTTGTATATTAAATCTTTATCAGATATATGCTTTACAAACCTTTTCTCACATTCTGTAGGTTACCTTTCCATTCGTTGATTATTTCCTTTGCCGGGCAGAAACTTTTCATGTAGTCCCATGTGTTTATTTTTGCTTTTGTTGTTTGTGCCTTAGTGTCATATCCAAAAAAATCATTGCCAAGGCTAATGTAAAAAAAAATTCCCTTATGTTTTCTTCTAGGAAATTGATAGTTTTGGGTCTTATGTTTAAATCAAATCCATTGCGAGTTGATTTTGTATATGGTGTAAGATAAGTGTTCAATTTCATTCTTTTGCATATGGATATCCAGTTTTCTCAAACACCATTTATTGGAGAGTCTACCCTTTCCCCCATTACATAGTCTTGGTGTCCTTGTCAAAGGTCAGTTCACTACATATGTGTGGGTATCTTTCTGGGGTCCCTATTCAATTTCATTGGACTGTATGTCCATTCATACACTAGTGTTTTGATTACCATAGCTTTGTAATATATTTTGAAATCAGCACGTGTGATGCCTCCAGCTTTGTTCTTTTTTCTCAAAAGTGATTTGGCTAGTCAAGGTCTTTTGTTGTTTCATATGAATTTTAAGATTGTTTTTTCCATTTCTGTAGCAATTCCCATTAGGATTTTGATGGAGATTGCATTGAACCTACAGAGGACTTTAAAACTTCACATATTTTTTAATAAATTAGTTATATGAATCCTTTATCTTTTACTTATGTTGTAAATATTTTCTTTCAGTTTGTCATTATCTGACTTGGCTTATGTTGTATTTATGCCATCCCAAATTTTTATTTTATTTTATTTTTAGGTAGTTAAATGTGTCAATCTTTGATTGCATTTAATTTCAAGTCATAATTAGCAAGCCTTTTTACTATAGTTACATTATGGGAGAATTTACCCCTGTTTTCTTCTAATACATATATATGTATATATGTACATATATATATATATATATACACACACATTTAAAAAAATTTTTTAACATTTATTCATTTTTTGAGAGACAGAGAGAGACAGAGTGTGAGTGAGGGTGGGAAGAGAGAGGGAGACACAGAATCTGAAGCAGGCTCTAAGCTCTGAACTGATAGCACAGAGCCCAACATGGGGTTCAAACTCATGGACCATGAGATCATGACCTGAGTCAAAGTCAGATGCTTAACCAACTGAGCCACCCAGGTGCCTCTATATATACACATTTAGATCTCTGATCTATTTGGAGTTTATTTTTATGTATGGGTTGAGGAATGGATCTAATTTTATCCTCTTCCAAATGACTCACCAATCGTCCCAATATCATTTATCAAAGAGACTATGGTTGTGTCAGTGATTTGAGATGCCTGTTTTGCATCTTTTTCTTTACTTTGTATTCTACTCCCCTGTTCTGTCTGTTCGTGTACCACGACCACACTGTTTCAGTTGTATAGAACTTGTATTATGTTTTACTATCTGGTAGGAGTTACTTTTACTCCCTCCCTCCTTTACCCACTGAGCATTTCCTTCTTAGTGTTTTCCTGGGCGTTCTAGTGTGTTTATTTTTCTAACTTGCCTAGCTCCATTAAAAAGCTCCTCAGAATTTTTATTGGAATTGCATTACATTTATAAACTAGCTTAGGGAGAACTGACATCTGGATAACACAGGCTTCCCAGTGAAGAACCAGAGATGTTGTCTCATTTGTTCAGTTATTTTGCCGGAGACTTCCTTGCTTCTTTCCCTTCACTGCCTCATCTCCAAAGGGGTGCCATGACTTGTCTACATTTCAGTGTCTCCCCCACAAGTGAGCCTTTTTCCAGGCTGCCGTCTCTGGTCCCACCCACTTGCAAGTGTCTTCTCCACAGGCGGGCTAGGAATCTCCAGCTCCTGACTGGTGTTCTGTCATTTTGTGTTGATGGTTTCCCTTCCTCCATCTGGGGGTGGTTTTGCCAGTAGTTTTTCTAAGCCCTTGGTTCCCTCTGCTCTTTTTTTCTAATCTTCCCAGCCTCCCCTCTCTGCTCTTCTGCATTCAGAGGCTCTTAGCAGCAGTGAGTAGGCATGGGAGCTGTGTGGGAAGCTGGTGCTTTTCCCTCTACACTGAGGTAATGCAAAGCTTGCGGTTTTCTCTCTCTCCTGGTAGTGCTGAAGGCATGAGTCCCTTTCAGTGTCATTTGTTTTCCTGATTGATTTCATGGTTGTTTTGGGAGGGAGGCCAAGGATCCGAAGCAGACCACCGTTGTTCTCCCAACCCTGAAGGTTGTAATTTAACAAACTTGCTCTCTAGGCAAATCTAGAGGTAGAACTCACACCAGAAGCTGTTGTAGAAAGACTTGAGGATGCTCAAAGACTGTGAAATAAAGAGAAGTACAATTTCACCTGATGAAGAAGTTCTGTGCCCCTGAGGGAAAGGGGTTTGTCTGGGGAAATTTTGAGGGCAGAAATTAGGGAACCCACATTCCGGTGATTAAGGGGAAAAGAGTTTTGTAGGTAAGCGTAAGCAAAAGTTATAAAACATAGACTGGGTGCAAATCTGTATTTGACTTAATTTGACTGCAGTCCCTGGAGCTTTGTTTCACTATAATATTTTTACATATCATATATATAAACAATATATATCTAATAATTATATAATATTAGATATTATTTAATTTTATTATAAGACATTATAATTATATAATTGTATTATATATGTATTACATTATACTACTGTCTAACATATAATATATGTAATAATATATCTAATAATAATAATTTAGACACCCTAAATTAGGTCATGCTTAACTTAATGTGATAGTCACAAATAGACGGTACAGAATTAGCAAAGGGAAACCCCCCATGCTTTGGTTGTCGTCACTAAAAGACGTATCTGTCCTTTAAAATTGGGTGTGCCTGTCCCTACTTGGGAGCTGCCGTCATAATAATGCATATTTGGAGGCCGGTTTATTGTGGACTCTGAACTTGAAGTATACAAGCAGAAAATGGCTTTATTTTTCTCCTACTTCTATTTTTAATATCGCTCTGTGGCACTTCCCTTACCTGCCCATTGAAGACACCCCAGGCAGATCCACAGGTTTCTCGATGCCTCAGCTCATGTGGTAGAGAAGGTTTCCTGCAAGATAAGAAGTCTAGTGAGGCTGAAAGCTTCAATCTCACATCTGGGGCAAAGCTGCTCCCAGCCTCAGTTCTTGTTACCTCTCTCCACATCTCCAGGACAGGGGTGGGGAAAACTGACTGGAGGAAACAGGACACGTCTTTCATGCTGGGCACGATTGTGACCCACCTGTGCTGTCTGCGTGGTTGGTCCCCCAAAGCTGGTGCTCCCTTGGGAGGTGCCTCTGTGATGGTCTGGCAACCACACAGAGATCTCTGCAAATATATCACTGAGCTCTCGAGGGTCTTTGCAACCCTCCCTCTGCTTTTGTTCTGATGATATATCCACAGCCTCCTGGTGGCGGGACACCTCACGCCCACATGCTGCCCTATCAGGTGGGTGCTTCCAAACTCCTTGGCCTCACCATCTTCTCTACATCCTTGGGTTCAAGGCAGTCACACACAGGGATCCTAGGTGGGTCCCTTCTCCCTCACCCCTACAGTGCACTGCTCCAGCCATCTGTCATTTTCAGAATTCTCAAGAGAGAAGCAGACAACGGCCTCCGTTTACATGGACGCTCAGATTTAAAGAACACACATTCAGCTCTCAGGACTCGCCTTCATTTTGGTTCAGCATGCAGTGCATTGGTTGTAGGATCCCAATCTCCTGCCCTTAAAGTGTGTATAGTTTTTTCTGAGATCTCTGCTGGAACCTCCTTTTCCTTAATTTGAGAGGGTGGCCAAGCTCCCTGCTTCCTTCTTGTAATGGAGAATTCACAGTAATCTGCCCCCGGCTGGCACGTCTTGTTTTGGCTCATTCCCTTCCGTAAACTCATTTCTTCACACATCTGCCTCTGTGTATACAAATATTATATAAATTTATTCTATATGCATACATTATATTGTATCTTATAATAATTATGTAATATTATATTATATACATACAGATATATAAGTTGGATTTGCACACAAACGGCATATATCATGCTAGATACACAGTTTGGTTGCCACGCTGGCTTTTCAGTCTTTTATTTTTTTATTTAAAGAAATTTTTTTAATGTTTATTTATTTTTGAGAGAGAGAGAGACAGAGTGTGAGCAGGGGTGGGGCCGGGCAGAGAGAAAGGGAGACACAGAATCCGAAGCAGGCTCCAGGCTCCGAGCTGTCAGCACAGAGCCCGATGTGGGGCTCGAACTCACAAACCGTGAGATCATGACCTGAGCCGAAGTTGGACACTTAACCGACTGAGCCACCCAGGTGCCCCTGGCTTTTCAGTCTTTTAATAAGACCTGAAGGAATTGTTTAGAACTTTATTCTGGAACAGGAGGGGCTTTCTCCCTGTTTGTTTGAAGTCTTAGCCAGAATCCTGAATCAGGGGCCATGGTGTCAACCATAGTTAGTTACAAACACAGTTACCATTGGTGATCATGTCTTATGTGCCAATTTCTATTCTAAATGCTTGAACTCATTTCATACTCTTCCTAAGGGTATTCTTTATCTGCTCCCTTTTACAGAGCAGGGTCCTGGGGTTCAGAGAAGCAAAACATCTTGCCCAAGATCACACATCTGGTGAGGCCAAACTTGGACAAGGCTGGGACGCTGTCTGCTTGTGAAACCTGTGTTCTGTGCTGCGTCACAGCATCAGATGTCTAGGCAGCATCAGAGGCATCTGTTAAACTAAACCAGACTTCCTTCTCCTGAAAGTGCGGATTAAAAAAGTTCAGTCGCGATGCTGTGTTTGGTATCATGAACGCTGGTGTGGATAACAGTAGATTCCTTGGAAACCATGGAGATGTTATTTACATCCCATTTATAGACGCGATTCCAAGTGAAGATGTCAGGGTACTGCTCCTCCGGGAGGGATATCAGCCAATCCACCGCTAGGGACCTGTTCATATTTCTGGCGTCTCTGTGAATGTCAATGTTTTACACAGAGCTCTTTGTGCGCATGAGGAAGACATTGTCAGAGGCATTAGGCATGTGCTACGTACAAGGCTCTGTTCTTGGTGAGAAAACTGTCTGGATGTGTAGGCCTGTCATTGAAAGACCAGAACCAGCTACCACCATTGCTTTTATATGTGGACATGTAGTTATCTTTCTACTGGCCTTAAATAAAATAATTTTTAAACAAGTAATTATACTTACCGTAGAGGCACAAAAGGAATTCAGATCCTGAATTCGTTATCTCTTCCACCCTTCGGTGGATATAAGCCAGCGCTTGGTCTTTAGCCGAAACAGACATTTAGCCATAAACCATTGGCCAGAAAGATCCTAAATGATCAATTTCCCCTGTTATTTTAACTCCCTTGTCTCTCCTAACTGTACCACGCACATTTTTCCTCACTGACCTTCCAACACAGTCCCAGCTTTCATGAGCTTTGTACTTCAGTTATTAAATTACAAAAGAAATGGAGCAAAAGGACTGAAATATATTTCTCAGAAATACAGCTGTGCTAGCAACGGGTGCCGCATGTGAAGTATGTCTCTTATCCCACTTCTCCTCATCACATTTCAGCAAATAAATCCGACTCTCTGTGGAACAATTTTGGTGTTAGCACAAAGTAATTCAAAACAGTGGGGGGTGGGAGACGCATAATTATGACCAGCAGAAGATGCGCTTGCAAAAGCCGTGCATGAAATGATTGAGTTAGGAAAAAGCTTTGCCAGAAGCCCAGAAAATCCTTCTGTTTCCCCCTAAATTACAAAGCATTTATTCTATTCTGCAGTGATTTACATGATAATTCCATAAAACTACTTTGTCTAAAATTATTCTGTCTGTTTGTCCTCCTCAGTAATAACATGTTAGAATTCATCTGCTTATTCATTCATTCACTGGACAGAATAAGAGATAGCCCTTCTCTGGTGGCCCACCTAAAGGAGGCCGTTATATTCCAATTTAAAACGTGGATTGAGAGGGGCTGTGGAGAAAGCATCAGCAGGGAAGATCACATACCCCAGTCTCCATGGTCACGAGAAGCTGCCTGGACAAGGTGATGCCTTGGCCCAGTCCTAGAGGAAGAGCTGACATTGTTGAGGATGAGATGGATCAAGATGTCCTGGTATAAGGGAGTGGCATGACCAAGGACCAAGGGCATGACCAAGAACATGGAAGACAGAATCAAAAGCATAAGGGATGTGGCGAGTGAGTGTGGTAGTTGGCTCAGGCTACCATAACCAAATACCATAACCTGGATGGCTTACATAATGGAAATATGTTTTTTCACAGTCCTGGAAACTGGAAGTCCGAGATCAAGGTGCCAGCAGGATCAGTGTCCAGTGAGGCCCCTCTCCTTGGATTTCAGATGACCACGTTCTCACTATGCCCTCACATGGCCTTTCTTCTGTTGTTCCTATGGAGAGAGAGATATCTCCACACTCTCTTCCTCTTTTTATAAGGACCTAATCCCATCATGAAGACCCCATCTTCACGACATAACCTAACCCTAATTACCTCACAAAGGGTCCATCTCCAAATACCATCAGAATGGAACATAAGATTTTAGCATATGAATTTAGCAGGACAAAATTCAGGTAATAGTAGTGTGTGTATTAGTCAGGGTTCTCCAGAGAAATAGAATATATATATATATATATATATATATATATATATATATATATTTTTTTTTTTTTTTTTTTTTACAGAGAAAGACAGAGACAGAGGAACAAAGAAAGTGAGACAGAGAGATTGAAAGAGAAAGAAAAAAAATGGATTCACACAATGTAAGGGTCGGAAAATGTATTGATTGGACAAGCCAGCAGGCAGGAAATGCTGGTAGGGGTTGACACTGCAGTGTTGCATCTGAATTCTACATGGCTGCTCAGGTGGGCTGGAAACTCGGGCAAGGTTTCTAGGTTGGGGTCTTGAAACTAAATTCCTTCTTATTCAGAAAGCCTCAATCCTTGCTCTTTAGGCCTTCAACTGATTGGATGAGGCCCCTCCACATTATGGAGATCAATCTGTATTACTCAAAGCCCACCAATTTAAAATTTTTAAAGTTTATTTTTGAGAGAGAGACAGAGTGCGAGTGGGAGAGGGGCAGAGAGAGGGAGACATGGAATGTGAAGTAGGCTCCAGGCTCTGAGCTGTCAGCACAGAGCCCAACGCGGGGCTTGAACTCATGAACTGTGAGATCGTGACCTGAACGGAAGTCGGACGCTTACCTGACTGAGCCCCCCAGGCGCTCCCAAAGCCCACTGATTTAAACGTTAATCTAAAATCTAAAAAAAAATGCCTTCAGAGCAACATCTAGATTAGTGTTTGACTAAACAACAGGACAGCAAAGCTGAGCCAAGCTGACACATGAAACCAACCCAATGGGTTGAGTGGGATGAGTCAAGGAGGGGTGAGCATGAGAAATTAATGGTCTGGGACTGGATTCCAGAAAAGCTGGATTGTGCTAATGAACCATCACTGCCCTGTAGATCTGGGATCATAAACACAGATGTCTAAAGGGGCCAGGCAGGTAAGACAAAGGAGTGAACTGAGACCTGCTGATGTTTCTTATATACTTTGTACACATATCAAACACATGAGAATATTGGGTTTTTTAAAAAAAGAAAGATGTTTTCCCAATTTCTTTTTTAATAAGAGCCCTTTTGGTCTATTTTTCCCCCCACTTTTGATAGGGACATGAATACACAAGAATATGTCTCTGTTATAACCAAATAATGGTGCGAGCAAGGATAAAAATGGCAACTATCACATACTCTTATTACTGTTGTGGAGGAAACTTGGTACATTGGAGAGCACCTGCTTTCTAAATGTTTTTATTTACTTTAGAGAGAGAGTGAAAGAGAGTGTGCACACAAGCAGGGTAGGGGCAGAGAGAGGGAGACAGAAGATCTGAAGCAGGCTCTGCACTGACAGTGGAGAGCTGACAGGGCTCAAACTCACAAACCATGAGATCATGACCTGAGCCAAAGTCAGACAATTAACCAACTGAGCCACCCAGGTACCCCAGAGAGTACCTGCTTTCTAACGGGGGCAACCAAGTCACTGGTCCAGCTCTTGATGCTCTTCAGACATGTGGAGCTAGTGTGGCCAGATGTTCTGATGTTTATGTGACATCTCCCAATTTTGGAACATTAGTTCAAAATACCCAAAAAGACTCTGTAACCAAAACTTACCTGATTTCAATGCCACGTCTTCTGCTGTAAGTGGTGGAGACCATTTACAGGTTTTAGACCATACATTTTCATGCAAAGTGAATTCAGTATCTATCACTGCATCACAAGTGATTCCCCAAATCTTGTGGCTTAAAACAACACACATTTATTATCAAACAGTGCGTATGGATCAGGAACTGGGGAGCAGCTTAGATGGGCAGTTCTGGCTCAGGATTTCTTATTGGTGCTGGTTAAGATGTCAGCCGAGGGCTTGACTGGGGCGGGAGGACCCACTTCCAAGCTTAGTCACAAGGCTGTTGGCAGGAGGCCTACATCGCGAGCATCATGCTTAGCACTTGTTAGATCACAACACAACACAAACAAGTGTGTGTTGAGGAAGTAAACAAGTGAATGGTTGGGGGAATGATGAGGCCTGCACAGAGGTAACAGTCAAGGGTCTAAGAAAAAAAGACCAGTTGTCTATGTTGGGTGACAGAGCCACAATGTAGAGCGCATGTCACGGATCCTGGCAAAGCATTTAATCAATGTACTTAAAAGCTAGACTTAAAAAACGAAAGTTCAACTGTACAAAAAGGGAGACATGCACCAGTTTATGAGGGCATTTTCCCTCTATGTACATGTTACTTTGTATGGTACACTGCATTTGATGTCTACAGTTTTGCAGAAGACTATGTAGGAGAGAAGAAACTTAAGTGAACAAAATCGAACCTGCCACATGGCACAGGATTTTAAGGATTCTCACTTGAGAACCAAAGGAAAAGGCCAGTCTGTAGCCACGCAGCATCTGCCATCCATACCACGTGCTTGCTCATTGAAGCCAAGTGGCCCACCAGCCTCAGAGCACCTGTCGGCCAGTTATTTTCATTTGAAGAGCACCTTATGGGTCCTTCTTTCTTCCCCTTTGGACTTTGAAGTTTATTTTTGTTTTCTGGGCTGCCTTCAAATGATAACATGCACTAGCAGAGGCACACACAGTAAAGATAGAATATTTATGGTTGAGTCTTTTGTGTTCCCTCATTGTCAGCAGACACCAGAAATAGAGTTTTAGATGGAGACCCCACGAGGGAGCTCATCCAGCAGTCATGGTGAGAAGCAGCCCCAGGCAGAAAGCCACATGTCTGCAGAGCTTGGCTGTGAGCAATAGTGAGGTTTAGACCAGCAAGTGCCACAAGGTCTAAACAAGGTCTTTGCCGCTAATCTGAGTTGCATCGCTTCCCCCACAGTCAGCCCTGGTTGCAGAACATTATATAATGCAAAAGCTCAGGGGGGCCCTGGGCCAAGAGCTCCATGGGAGCTGTGCCAACACTGCTTAGCCCTACGTGGGTCCTCCATGTGGGGAGACTCTCTGATCTCCTGAGCATGCTTGGGGCTTAGGAATGTTTGAGACCATCTAGGATCCTGAATGATGGGACCAGACTTGCCCTGCCATGGTTTCTTCTCAATGTCTTGCAGTTCAACTTGGGATTTGAGGTGCACTTGAATGGGGGGAACGTCCCTCTGTTCTCCTTGTGCTCCTGTGTCCTCACTCCTGCCTCCCAACTCTACCACTAGCCAAAGGGAATCCTTCCCTAGTCTCGAGGAAATCATTCTCTCAAGGTCTTGGGTATTTTGTTTCTGGATTCCTCTCATGGCTTTGGAGCAGCTATTCCTGTTAAGGGTAAGAAACTTTACAGTCTTAGGGTCTTTCTGCCCTTCACTCTCTCACATCCCACCCCTGAGGCAGGGTAATTCATAAATACCTGCTTGCATGGGAAGACCTTGGCAAAGAGGGAAATTGAGTGAAAAAAATACCCACAGGCAAGAAAAACAACACTGTTTAAGATCTCAAAATATTCCCTTAATGGAAGGGTCAGCTCTCCTTTAGCCAGGTCTTGCTAAGCCTGAAGCATCCTCTCCACCAGAGCCAGGGTGTGGGACTAGACTTCCCGTTCTCCTCTGGGTGCAGGGGTGAGTCCAGAGCACCAACATGGCCTCAAGCTCTGCTTTTCCACCTGCCTTCTCGCTGCTGCCCTGTTATGACCTCAAAAGCACTGGGTCCGCAAGACCATATGGCTCAACAAATACTTTGGTTCCCAAAGGCGTGTCTCTGATGAAAAGAAGGGTCTTCCCTGAAGCCTTGCCTGGTTGCGTGGAACATGCCGTCACATCTACTGGTCACTGGCCTGGTTCCCCACCAGTGCTTTGACTTTTTCTCAGAATATAACAGAGCATATGGGAACCTTGGCCCTTGGAACCATGACCCAGCCATCTGCGACTCCAGGAGTTTCTTAGCACTCCCCCTAGATCTACCTGATGGCTCCTTTTTGGGCATGACTTGGTCCAGGGGACCCTGACCTGGGCTCCAGGGTTTTAGGTTGCTTGTCTTGAAGGCCACGCCAATTCCCCTGTTTTCCAGTATGAATACAGCTCAGCTTCCTTCTCCTCTGTGGCCCCAGGTTATGTTGGCATCATGTCAGGCTAGGGTAACCACATTCGAACCGTTAATGTGGAGAAGGGTGCTGGTTTGTAGCAGCAAGGCCCAGGATTATCTGTTGGGGGTTCAGAGAAGGCTTAAAGACAAACACTCATCTTTGGGGCCCAAGTTGGGGTGGGGTTTTTTTGGTATTATTTATTTATTTATTTAGACAGGTGGGGAGAGAGAGAGAGAGAGACTGAAAGAGCAAGCATGTGAGAGAGAGAGAGAGAGTGAGAGAGGGGCGCAGAGAGAAAGAGAGAGAATCCCAAGCAAACTGTGTGCCATCAACACAGAGGGGCTTGAACCCATGAACCGTGAAATCAAGACCTCAGCCGAAATCAAGAGTTAGACACTTAAGCGGCTGAACCACTCAGATGCGCCTTTCAGGCCTGAGTTCTGATACAGATCAAAACATTACATGTCTTTCTAACAGAGCTGATTTTGGAAGAAAGTGGCTTAAGAATGAGCCGAGGGGCTCACCAACTCCTTCCCTACAACTCAGATGTAGCCTCAGAAAAGCCAACCAAAGGAAACTCACCCACATCCCTGCATCTCACTGGGCCCAGTAGGGTGTCCTTCATGCCCCCAGACTGTCCTGTTCTAGCACAGAAAGCCCAGTACCCTGGAAACCCCTGGTCCCAGCATACAGGGAAGGGGGCGGTTGGTCACCTTAGACCCCTCGACTTCCCCAGGCGCAAGACTAAGTTGATCAGAGTGATGATTAGGAGGATTTGGGGAGCTTTTAGATACTATCAATCAGAATCAAATTTCATTTTTAGTTTACATTTCTGAAGTAGTGTGGCCTCTTTTCATTAAATAGTTGGTTATTAGGAACGCAATGTATGCATGCCCACAGGAAATCACTTAAACAGGACAGAATGGTACATGTAAAAGTTCGAAGTCAGCCTCTGTTCTTGACCTTCCCTGTTTTATATCTTCTAGCCAGGGCCAGCCATTTTCAGTAGTTTCCTGGTGCTGGTGTACAAATATTCAATGCATACAAATGCCTCTTTATGCACAGGTACACATGCATTACAATTTCCCCAGTTTTTTTTTTTTTTTTGCAGCAACCCTGTTTTGAAGTTCCATCTATAAGAATACCTATAAGTTTATTTAGGTTTTAAAAACTGACTGTAGAGTTTTCTTCCCACCAAAAACCAATGCCCAGTTGGCTACTCGGGGATTAGCTTGTGCTTAGTTTTCTGCTATTACAAACAATCTGGGATGAGTAAACTTGAAGCACACTTGTGCACACATGCCTGTTGGATACATATGACAGGATATGTCTGTTTTATACTCTGACAGTAAGGAATGTGGGCCAATCCACTGCACCAATTCACAGCCCTGTTCACAATGTGTGAGAACGCCTACTTTCAAACTTTCTTGTCATCTCTGAGTTTATCAAGCTTCTTAATCTTTGGCAATCTGATAGCAAAAAAACAAACTATAATTTTTGAGAGAGAGAGAGAGAGTGCGAGAGAGAGAGAGAGAGAGAGAGAGAGACTGAGTGAGGGATAAGGGCAGAAGGAGAGGGAGAGAGAGAATCTTAACCAGACTCCACACCCAGTGCAGAGTCCAATGTGAGGCTTGATCTCATGACTGTAAGATCATGGCCTTAGTCAAAATCAAGGGTCAGACACTTAACTGACTGAGCCACCCCAGTGCCCCAACAAACCACAATTTTATTTACACTATTTCAGTTATAGATTGGGCTGAACCTCAGTTATGTGTCAATTGGACACTTGTGCAATTTTTGTGGGTGTGACTAAATTTTCCTGTCCTCTGTCCATGTTTCCCTTTCCTGTTTGAAAATCTGAATGCTTCTGCTTCTTTAAAAATCTATAGTTTTAAGATGATTTTATTTGATTTCTTCATCATAAATTGCCTTTTGTTGCTCCTTCAGGGTATTAACTATTTACATTTAAATATTTAAATCTCTGTGCAGTTTATGAGCAGCCAGCCTACAGCTCATGGGATCTATTTCACATTACCAAATTAGATTTGTAATATCTAAATTTTTTTTTCTCAGTGGAGCTGTTGCTGCAGGAAGTAGATAAAGAACAAGGGTCAGTTTTCTTTTTAAAAGGAGATAACTCTGGGGAGGGGTAAGTTTTTGAGGGAAGAAATGGTAATAGCAAAAATTGGTATTATAATAACCTAAAAAACTAAGGCACTCTTAAGCCCATTGGCTTCAACACTTATGATCTGAATTCAATTTTCATCCTCCAGCTTTTTGAAGTTTTAGGGAAATCATGCCATTTGTTTTGTCTCTTAATTTCCTCACCCATCAATGTTGATTAACACTGTCTATTTAATCTAAATAGAACGTAGTGCGGTCAAACAATGTCTAGGCTAGGAATTCAGGGAAAATGAATATTTGCGTGATTTTCCTGCAGATCAGCTTTATAACTTTGACCACTTTGCAATCAATTTCCATTAACATAAAGTGGAATCTCCCAGCCCTAGAATCTTGGTCTTATGGGATATCAGTTGTTCTCAGAACATGGATTTCTTTTAGTGGCGAAGACACGTCATCTTTGAAAAATATGAACAAAATTTAATGGTCAGTAGTGCCCCCTCATCCACTCAAACCTAAAGTAGGGCAGTCATGGGCACAGATCCAATGTCAGCAAGGCTCTGGGTCTTCACCTGGAGAATGACACTAATGCCAGTTTCCCCAAAGATCTTGTTCTTTCATGTTCTGAGGAAGGTTTCTTGGTGACCATGTTAGTTCTACTCACTGACTGGCCATCCTAGCTTTCCAAGGATTGGTCTACTTTCTTCGGCTGAGTGGGGTGACCCTTTGTGTGTATGTGGTTGGATCCCTTCTGCCTAGTTGTTCCCTTCTTGTCTTCATGGGACCCTTGTTGCTTCCCTCAAATGCTTGCTATATGAAATGAGGGCCCTCTAAAATGACTGTCCTGCTACTGGTTGCATAATTTGACCAGTGTGACGATCTCCATTTCTAAAGCACTCATCAGTGTTGTAGACTTGTTTATTCATTTCCCCCCCAAGCCTTCTCTTTGGAGGATGTTGGTTTTGGAAGTTCCAGAGTCTATGACTCTATCTAACAGTATCGTATCACAAAGCTCCATGCCACAGATAAGCCATAGCTCCTGATAGAACACCGGGACCACCTCCTCCTTTCGATGTCTTCCAGTCCCAAAGGAACTGTCCTCTAGCTGCTGGCAGAAGGGATGCCCTTAATTTTGGTATTATGGGCACTGATTGACTGGAGGCCCAAATCTCTACCGACATCTTCCTTCAGGGAGGGGGCCAACCAAGTCTTCAGGCTGGTCCACGTGGATGAAGCCCAAGTCCTAGAGTCTAGCTTTGTTTCTGCATTAAGGTGACAATGTTAAAGGAGGTACTCTGTAGCCCCTTTCACTTCCTTACTGACCTCCCGCTTGCATTTGATTTTTTCGTTTTTTCCCCTCCTTTCTTGAAACTTTCCTTTCACTTTCCCTTTTTCTTTCTCGTTTCTGTTGACCCCCCCACCTTGATTTCATTTTCTCTGTCTGATGGACCCATTACTTTTGCCTTCTCCATCTGTCTCTCCACTACCCCTTAAAACTGCCTTCCTCCAGCACTGCTTTCTTCCACCCTTATCTCTTGTAGCTTCACAAGGTCATTCTGGGTGCTGTCCTCTGGGTCATTTTAAATGACTAATTTGTATTGGTTAGCTATTTCTGCATAACAAATCACCCCCAAATTTAGTGGCTTGAAATAATAATGATTTAACTCATTGTTCTTCTAGTTAGCTCAGTCCATTTAGGCTGGACTGAGCTGGGTGAGTTTATGTGCACTTAGAAATTTCTACTCATCATGAGTTTCCTTTTATTTCCAAGGTTTTTCACCCATGGCACTATTGGAGGTTTAGACCAGATAACTCTTTGTTGGAAGGGCTGTCCTGTGTATTGTAGGATGTTTAGCAACATCTCTGACCTTTACCTGTTAGCTGCTGGTAGCAAACACTCCTCCTCAGTGTGGCAGCCCAAACTGTCTCCAGACAGGGCAAATGTCCCTTGGCATGGAGGTGGGGGGACTGTCCCTGGTTGAGAAGCACTAATCTAGCACAATACCCAGAAGAGGGAGAGCTCAATGTATACTTAATGAATGAATGCATTTTATTACTCTTACAGTGCAAAACTTTTAGAAGCTTTTGACACTTGTTGGACCTTTAGTAAGTAGGTTTTTACCAGGCAAGTATTTCAAGGTTCAAACAAAACAGAGGACGGAAATGGCCTTGCAACTGTCTGGCTTGGAGAAATGAGACCACCTAAGAACATGCAGCTCAACACTGAATTATGTGCTTCTGTGTTTTTCTTGAGACAAGATATCTACGTTCCATTTTGTTGTCTTCATAACATAACCCTTTGGCCAGTTTTGCCCTCTGCAAGTCAGATTCATCTCTCTCTAAAAGAGACTTTAATTATAATAAAGAAACAGTGCATTCTATAAAAGACTTTAATTTCTGTGAAATGTTTTCTCATGAAGAGTTAGCAATATGATTGCGGGAAAGAAGAGGAAATATAACTATGATGAGGAAGTTTTACTTGGGAAATGTCTCACATTCTTTCAAAACACATGGAACAGATCAAACCCGTTGTAATATGAATTGGAAAAAATTTTTTTCAATATAGGAAGACATAACTTTACAAAAGTATTAGGAGTTGATATACATATAGATAGGTTTCAAAATTAGTATTTGTCAAAGCATCATTGATTCTAATTTCTCACATTTCAATTTCCTTTAATTCATGTGTTTCCAGTCATCATTGTTTTCTTGCTCCCCAGAGAAACAGGCATCTTTTCTCCTTGTCATTGTTATGCTCATATGCAATATGAATAAGGCATTGAGGAGGACTTTTGGAACACCCAGTGTCACCCCGTCACATTTCATTTTTCTTGTCAGAAAAGTAGTTTGCTCCATGCAGTAACTCAAAGTTATTCAACCTAGTCCCAGAAAAGCTGCCATTCATCTTGTTGCCAGACATATAAAGAGAAGGATTTCAGTCAAAGAAGAGTTCAGGGAAGAAACAGATGAATATCATTACGGGACTCCCTATGTGATATGTCCGCCATATTGCCAATGAAATAGTAACCCCTTTCAGCAAGAATTGCTCACCACCCATGCACATGAGGAAATGGAATTCGTTCTTCCCATTTCTACTTTTTAGAGACTAATCGGTCAGTGATGTTCACCTATATCAGAAGTATTGAACAGCCTTATCATTCCTCTGAGAAATGTTGTAAGGCTGACGCTTCCTATATGCTATGGACTGAATTATGTGCGCCCCCCAAATTCATATGTGGAAGTCCTGATCCCAGCACCCCAGAATGTAACAGTCTTTGGAAATAAGATCTTTACAGAGATAACAAAGTGAAAAATGAGATCATTTGGGTGAGTCCTAAACCAATATGCCTGATGTTCTTATAAGAAGAGGAGATTAGGAGCACCTGGGTGGTTCAGTCGGTTAAGCATCCAACTTCAGCTCAGGTCATGATCTCGCAGTTTGTGAGTTCGAGCCCCGCTTTGGGCTCTGTGCTGAGAGCCTGGAGCCTGCTTCGGATTCTGTGTCTCCCCCTCTCTCTTACCCTCCCATGCTCATGCTCTCTCGCTCTCTCTCTTTCTCTCTGTCTCTCTCTCTCTGTCTCTCAATAATAAATAAAAATGTTACAAGAAATTTAAAAAAAGAAGAGGAGATCAGATATAGAGACATATACAAAGGGAAGAGCATGAGAAGATACAGTGAGAAGATGGCCATCTGCAAAAGGGGAGGCCTCAGAAGAAACCAGCGAAGCCAGTACCTTGATCTTGGACTTCTCACCCCTGGAATTGTGAGCATATGAATTTCTGTTGTTGAAACCACTGAGTCTGTGGTACTTTATGATGGCAGCCCACACACACTCATAAGCTACATTCCAAGTCTGTTGTGCAGTTGTGTGATATAGATTTGAGTTTCTTAAAATGTCCCTCCCAGTCTTTTCTACCACTTCCTAGCCAAGTACACAAATTGAAAATAAGACCAAAGATAATGAAGGACATCTCCACGGAGGCATATATATCTGCATCCTTACATCTGTGGCTGGTCTGTAACTGAATTCTACATTGCCTGAGATCACAAGTGTCATTTGTTAAATTGGACCGGCAAGGAAACTGGAGTTTTGATCCATAGTTTTTGGTTCAGGAACCTCATTATTTCAAAATTGTGAACTTGATGAATGATTCCATTTCAGTGGTAGAAAACATAAGCTAGATACTGAATCAGGGTCATTTTTAAAATGAACTCACTTAGAATCTTTTTTTATTTTAACTTTATTACCCAATTTGTGGGAAAAGCTCAAATCATTGCAAGAATTTTTTAAAAAGATATTCCACCACCATGGCTCACTTCATCTGTAATGCAGGAGGTGCCTCTATGGTTTTTCAAGAGCAGACAATGTGGCTGGTGATGATGAAAGTCTCAATTTTCTATAAATAGTAATAAATTGTAGAATCAGAATGATGGTCAAATCACCTTTTTTTTTTTCAGAGATGAGAAAACAGGCAAAGACAGGAAATGAAGGCTACCAAGATGTATCTCTTCTTCCAAGTATCTAAAATTTAAAATTTGGAAGAGAAAAAAAAATCCGTTCCTGTGTCTTTTTAGACATTTGTATAATTTCACGCAATGCTCTTCAAACCCACAAAAGGAAACCCAGGAAGAGTTGAAGTAAGTCTAGAATTATGGATTCTAGCAGCATTCTCATACCATTGCTTGTTTTATAACAAGATGATTGAAATTTGGCTCCCCCTTCCCAGTTTTCTTGAGAAATAAATGACATATGTCACTATACATATATATATGTATATATATATATATATATATATATATATATAAATTTCAGGCATATGGACAATGGTTTTATTTATAGATATTATGAAATGATCACACAATAAATTCAGCTAACATATTGTTTCCTATAGATACAATAAAAAGAAGAGAAAACATTTTCTTCTTGTGATTAAAACTCTTAGGATTTACTTGTTTAACAACTTTTTTATAAATCACACAGCACTGTTAACTGCAGTCATCATGTTGTACATTCCTTATATAGCGTACAAGTGTATAGTGTAGTAAGTGTACATCACTTATTTATCTTCTACCTGAAGTTGGTACTATTGACCCCCTTCCTCCAACTCTCCCTCCTCACACCCTTTACTTTTGGTAACTACCCACAGTGTGACCTCTTTTTCTTTGGTTTGCTTATTTATTTTTTTGGATTCCACATACAAGTGAGAACATACAGTATTTGTCTTTCTCTGTCTGACTTATTTCACTTAGCATAATCCCTTCAAAAGTTCCATCCATGTTATTGTGAATGGTTGAATTTCCTTTTTTTTAAATGACTGAATAAAACCTATTGGATATACAGTAAAACCTTGGTTTGCAAGCATAATTCATTCCAGAAACATGCTTGTAATCTAAAGCACTTGTATATCAAAGTGAATTTCCCCATAAGAAATAATGGCAACTCAGATGATTCACTCCACAACCCAAAAATATTCATATAAAAATGATTACAATACTGTAATATAATACAAAATAATAAATAAAATACAAAATATAAAGAAAATAAATTAAGCTGCACTTTCCTTTGAAAATCTTTTTGGCTGGTGTGAGGGAGACAAGAGAGAGGAGGGTTATTGTGTGGGATGACCTTCACTATCACTAACAGAATCACTGCTGTCTATTGGCTCAATGGAATCTTTTTCTTTCCATGCAACTTTAACAAGGAACCTATCCAATGACCTAGAATGAAGCAAAGCATTCCTAAGGTGACTCTTGGATGAAAAAGCAAAGGACTGTCCATAGGTGCTTGGAAGTAACAAAAATACACTAGTGCCAGTTGTGGGCACCTTCCAACATTCTGAAAAATCACTGATTTCTGCCAAACACCACAGCCTGAGACTGAGCATCTGACCATGGGAGACCCAGAATCCTGCAGCGAGAGGGAGAGAGAGAGAGAGAGAGAGAGAGAGGAACCATTGGCTCAGTTGTGACTGTGTGACATTGTGCTGGTTGTTGTGAGCTCCTCTCCCTTTCTCTGTCATACTCAGATTCCCAGTGGCTGAGTCCTACAGATACCCCTGCAAACTCACTGGTGGGAGATCGGAGTAGGGACTTCTGGAAAGAGATCCACAAGGCAGGTAGGAGAAACTGTCCCCCTGGTTCTCTTTTCCCTCTAGAGGAACTGGAGGTTCAGGGGAGACCTCTCTGCCTGGTATTGTACTGACTGCGGGGAGGGGCATTGTGCTCAGCATGTAGCCATTTCTCCAGCTTAGTCTCTGTGGTGCAAGTGGTGGTTACTTCGGCCTCACCCCTATGTTCTAGGATCCTCTCAGTGGTGTCATATTCTTGAAGAGTTGTTAGTTGTTTGCGTGTGCATGAGGGGAGACACAATCAGGAATGAACTATGTCACCATCCCTAGAATCTTGATAAGAAGACAATGACACAGGGGCACCTGGGTGACTTAGTCAGTTGAGCATTGGACTCTTGATTTTGGCTCAGGTCATGATCTCACAGTTTGTGAGATTGAGACCCACATTGGGCTCTGTGCTGACATTGTCGAGCCTGCTTGAGATTCTCTCTCTTTTTCTCTCTACCCCTCCCCTGCTTGCATTATCTCTGTCTCTCTCTCAAGAAGAAGAAGAAGAAGAAGAAGAAGAAGAAGAAGAAGAAGAAGAAGAAGCAAAAGTTGGGGGGAAATCTCATTGTGCTCAGAATTTTATGGATTCATTTTTTTTAAGGTAGAGCGAAGCTCTGTTTTTCACACATTGGGATTAGGTTAAACACCAGAACTTCTTCGGAGTTTAGAAGACACTGAAATAGGCTACTTAAGAAATAATGGGATCTCTTTCTCTGAAGAACTTTAAAAAAATTATCTGATCCCTTTCTGTCAAGGGTGCAGAGTTGTGTTTCCTCTTTGGACTGATGATGCCCCAGAGACCCTTCTAAATTTTTGTCGATCTAAGAAAAAAGTGAATTATTACTTCAAAGATGCTACAGGCCTTCAGCTAACAATGTCTTTATAGAGGGCACTGTCAAGAATCAGAAACAGCATGCTGCAATTAAAAGAATACAGGCTTGTAGAGAGAAGAAGGGCAAGGTGGCCGATTGGCAGTCGGCTTACAGCACATCAGATTTCCTATCACAACTGCCAACAAATATGGCTGAACATCAGAGCACTTGCTTTTCCCACAAGTAATTGAGGTCCACAGTGGAAGTGTGTTTAGATATAGAATTTTAGATGCCCGGGGGGAAAAAAACCACAGAATCCCTGAGGCCATGTGAGTTTTGGTGATAGAATCTGACTTTGGCTTTTGGTATGAGCCTCTGCTTTTCGGTAGTAGTTCAAGGGCATTAGGCAGAAGTCTTAAAACAGAATTGTATCATTTCAACTCCTATAAATCTTCACCAGAGGAGTAAACCATCCTTAAAAGTCAGAAAGCTGTACCAGCTGCATATGAATGGGAGCAGGAAAGCATCGAAGGGAACAGGCCCATTCCACGTAGGCTCAGACTCATCACTTTGATTTTCGTCCATTGAGTTAATTGCACTTCTGATTGGACTTACATGTTAGGTCATTTAGTATGTTTACATGAACTTGATGCTTCTAATCATTGTGTTTATTTATAGTTTGCAGGTAACCGTGAGAACAAATTTTTTTCCGTATGCCTTGGTCTTTTTTCATATGCCTTGACTTCACAATTTATTTATGTTATTTTTTTAAAAAACAGCTTTGTTGAGCTATAATTGATATACAAAAACTGCGCATATTTAATGTATACAGTTGGATGAGTTTGGACATATGCACACACCCATGAAACCATCACCACAGTCAAGGTAATAATCATAGCTGTCACCTCCAAAAGTGTCTTGATGACCCCCCCCCCCTTTTTTTTGGTGGTAGGAGCACTTCACATGAGATATACCCTTTTAATAATTATTTTAAGCATGTAAATACAGCATCATCAACTACAGGCACTATTTTTTTAATGTTTTTATTTATTTATTTTGAGAGAGAGAGAGAGAGAGAGAGCACGTGAATAGGTGAGAGGCAGAGACAGAGGGAGAGAATTCGAAGCAGACTTCTCACTGCCAGTGCAGAGCCCAATGTAATTGGGGTTCAAACTCATGAACCAGGAGATCATGACCTGAGCAGAAATCAAGAGTTGGATGCTTAACTGGCCGAGTCACCCTGGCGCCCCCTACAGGATCTACTTTATACAGCGGATCTCCAGAACTTAACTCCTTCGTGTAGCTGGAAGTTTATACTCATTGAATAATTCCCCATTTTCCCCTTCCCCCAGCCTCTGGCAACTACCAATCTACTCTCTGCTTCTATGAGTTTGATTATTTTAGTTCCCTCATATAAGTGGAATCAGGCAGTATTTTTCTTTCTGTGTCTTATTTCACTTAGCACAGTGCTCTCCGGGTCCCTCCAGGTTGTTTCCTGTGACAGGATTTCTCCTTTTTTAATGTTGAGTAATATTCCACTGTAAGTATATTTTCTTAATCCATTACTTCATGAGGAACACTTGGATTGTTTCTGCACCTTGCATCGTGAGTAATACTGCAGTAACATGAGAGTGCAGCTATCTCTTCGAGATCCTGACTTTGATCTATTGTTTTGCACTGTACCATCTGACATTTTCTTGACATTCCTATAGTTTAGTGCGACGCACCCAGAGGGAAGCCAGAACCGATTTTCAGCTTAGTTCTTAAGTGGGCAAGTCTTTTGTATTGTAAAACTCCTTTCCTGTAAAAAGAGTAAGATGTCACTTCATTTTCACTATATGTACTAAAATATTGTGGGATGGGATAAACAAATTTGGAACACAAAGGCAAAAAACAAATATAAATTTTTTCTTTTAATTTTTCATTTGAAAATTTTTTAATATATTTTACTTTTTTATTTTTTAAAATTTTGTTTATGTCTTTATTTTATTTTGAGAGAGACAGAGAGTGAGTGGGGGAAGGACAGAGAGAGAGAGGGAGACACAGAATCCGAAGCAGGCTCCAGGCTCTGAGCTGTCAGCACAGAGCCCGACGCGGGGCCTGAACCCAAGGACTGAGTGATCATGACCTGAGCCAAAGTCGGACACTTAACCGCCTGAGCCACCCAGGCACCCCTGAAAAATTTTTTAAATAATATTTTTTCATAAAGTCTGTGAAGTCTGGCCATATCTGCAAGCAGGGTAGCCACTTATCACTGGCATTTAGAAGACTTACAAACTGCTGAAGATGGAGTTTCCAGAATATTCTCTGCTTTCATAGGGTGTAATTAGTAAAAACGTGTTGTTGTTGTTGTTGTTGTTAAAATAAAATTTGTTGATTTGTGTGGTGTGTTTATATATCATAAAGGTACTTACTTCCCCTTTTTTGTTTTCCTGTGACAGCACATTTTTAAACTTTGAAACTCAATGAACAAATCTGTCTCAAAGTTACTAAAAACAAAATTGAATACTACACCTTTACAGAAAGGTGCCGTTTCATACAATTATTTAGAAGATTAACCAGGAACTGGGGCACCTGGGTGGCTCAGTCGGTTAAGCGTCCAACTTTGGCTCAGGTCATGATCTCACGGTTCGTGGGTTCGAGCCCCGTGTCAGGCTCTGTGCTGACGGCTCAGAGCCTGGAGCCTGTCTTCAGATTCTGTGTCTCCCTCTCTCTCTGACCCTCCCCTGCTCACACTGTCTCTCTCTCTCTCTCTCTCTCTCTCTCTCTCTCTCTCTCAAAAATAAATAGAACATTAAAATAAAAAGATTAACCAGTAACTAAAAATAAAAAAATAAAAATAAATAAAAGATTAACCAGGAGTTTTGGGATTCCAATTTTTACATAATATTGAAAACATTTGAGGATGGCATGCATATTATCTTATGATATTGCTATCGCAATCAAAGATAAATAATTCATTTTAAAACTATTAATGTAGAATACACTTAAGCTATTTGTACAAGCTTTTTCTTTCAGGAGGTTTTGAATCATACTTTCAAGTCCCAAGAAAAAAATCTATTGGGATTTTGATTAGAATTCCATTAGAACTATATATTCACTGAAAAAAACAGGCATATTAAAATATTCATCATATTCTTATCTATGAATATAGCATGTTGCTCCTTTAGTTTTTAAAACATATTTTGTTTTTCATAATAAAATTCTCTTTTCTTAATAAGGTTATTCCTTGATTCTTAGTGTTATAAATGTGCTGAGAACAAGATCCCTACCTGAGATCTTTATGTTTCTGGGGCAGAAGTTAGAAGTAAGTTTCCAGCTTTATTGAGTTTTCTTATTCTCTGAGGTTTTTTTCATTGATTTTTTTTTGGATTTTTAAATTTTTTTTTTGCAGTTTTGAATAACTTTTGCCTATCCTTCTTAATGGTTATATTTTTATTTTTGTTCCCCATTTTATTGCATAAATCAGAACTTTCAGAATAAAACAACAACAGTGATGATTATCATGTTCCTGATTTTAACCAGAACGTGTTTAGCATTTTAAAATTAAATTAAGTGTGGTGGAGGCTCAGTTGATTAGCATCCAACTCTTGATTTCAGCTCAGGTCATGATTTCATGGTTCGTGAGATTGATCCCTGCATTGGCTTCTGCGCTGACAGTGTGGAGGCTGCTTGAAATTCTCTCTCCCTCTCTCCCTGCCCCTCCCCTGCTGTGCTCTCTCTCTCTCTCTCTCTCTCTCAAAAAGAAATCTTTAAAAATTTAAATTAAAGTAAAATAAATTAAATAAATCATGGTAGCTATTGGTTTGAGACTTTTTAAAAATCATACTAAGAAAGTATTCAATTTGTAGTTTACTGAGTTTATTTTTAATAGCAAATAGTATTAAAATTCAATGAACATTTTTTGGCAAATAGTAGGATCCTTAGTTTTTCATATTGGTTCTCCTAATGTATAAAATTATCTTTAAATATTTCTTAGTACTAAGCCTGTTTTCCACTAGGGGTATCAACCTTCTTTTATAAGAAAGAGACAGAATCTTAAGCAACCTCCATGCTTGGCATGGAGCCCGACTCGGGGATTGATCCCATGACCCCGGGATCATAACCTGAGCTGAAATCACGAGTTAGATACTTAACTGACTGAGCCACCCAGGTGTCTCATTATAGTTTTGAAGTACAGTTATTTCTTATTCTCACTGAAGGAACATTTTATTTCATTGAAGGAAGGAAATGTGGCACTGCCTGCTTTGTTCTCTCTCAAGATTGCCTTCAGTATATGGGATCTTTTGTGGTTCCATATGAATTTTAGAATTTTTTTTCCATTTCTGTGAAAAATGCCATTGGAATTTTGATAGAGATTGCACTGAATCTACAGATTGCTTTGGGTATTACAGACATTCTTGCAATGTAAATTCTTCCAGTCAATAAACATGAGATATCTTTCCATTTGTTTGTGTCTTCTTAAAATTTTTCCATCAGTATCTAGTACTATTTTCTTAAATGTTTATTTCATTTATTTTTAGAGAGAGATAAAGAAAGAGTGAGCAGGGGAGGAACAGAGAGAGAGGGAGAGAGAGAGAATCCCAAACAGGCTCCACGTTGTCAGTGCAGAGCCTGACATGGGGCTTGATCCCAGAAACTGTGAGATCATGACTTGGGCCAAAATCAAGAGTCGGACATATAACTGACTGAGCCACCCAGGTGCCCCAAAGTCTAGTATTATTTTAACTTGAAGAAAATTTTCTTTTTCTTGGGGGACAATTTCCTCCTTTCACTTTCCTGAGCGTTTATTTGTTTGTTTGTTTTTTTCCAAGAGATTGTCTTGTTTTCTTAGACACAGCTTTTAGATTTAATTTGATTTCAAATATTTCCAGTATTTTCTTCCCTCTTCTTTCCTGCCATCTTTCCCTTCTTTGTCTTCTTCTTTTTCTGGTTACTACTCTTTTTGAGCTTCTTTAGTTGATGGCTTAGTTCACTTACCTTTGTTTTACCTTATTCATAATGAAAACATTTAAAGTTGTGACTTTGCCTCTAATTATATACTTTGTTCTATGCTTTGGTGTTTTATATGTTCTATTCTCATTTTGTTATTATATTTGTAGCTTAAGCTTTTGACTTTATTTTTAACCAATGGTTATATAGAATGTTTTATAATTTTGAAGTGTTTGGAAAAGTTGTTTTATTTTCAAAAGTAATACTAAAATTTCTCCTTTACTCTGACTGCACTAGGTAATAGTGCAAATGTTTTACTCTCTCTTATTCTCTCTCTCTCTCTCTCTCTGCCTCTCTGTCTTTAGTAATACATTCTGAGACTTTCAAAACACATTTTTGTCATTATTATTTTCAATCTTGCGTATATTTTCTTCTGCACTGCCAGTAGTCCCCTTAAATTCGTCTGCCATAAAATGATTTTACTTTCCACTCTATCAATGTTATTACTTTCTCTAGTGTGTGCTTTAATTTACCTCACTTAAATTTTTTTTTCATGTCATATGTCTTCATTTCATTCAGTGTCCCTTTCCCTGAAGGCTTTCTCTTCATGCTTCTCCCTTTGCTGTTCCTCAGAGATGACTTTCTCTAGCATCTTCCCAGTTTTACCTGCCTCCCACTCCATTTCCTGAATTATGCCTTAGTGGCTGTGGTAAATATTTGACTGAGGTATGTTCCTTCCTGTGTCTTCAAGATGGTGTTCCCCCTGCTCCTCCTTAGGGCTTTGTCCTAGGTTCTGTTGCATATGAGGGTCTTTGCTTCCAATGGTCGTGGAGACCTGCCATTTCCCTCAATTTGAGTCTCTCTATGCCACACGGCCTTACCCACCGTGGGTGCACCTGTGCAGCTTTGTAGCTTTTTTTCAGACCTTCAGAGCTTCAAAACCCAGCATCTAGGCTGATCTTGCCCCAACCCTCCATCGTTCATTCTGTAGAGAATATGGAAGTGCATGCAATTTTTCCTCAGGCCTGAACGGATCTCAACCCAGTTCTCCCTGCCTTGGAGTTGGCATAAAGGTCTTCCCAATGCCAGAAACAGAAGTGCAGCCCTGTCATACCTGGACCTAGCTTATGGGATTTCATGTTCCCCTGTACCAACAAAGTTGTTTTATTGAGAAAGGTCTGAGGCATTCTCTGGGCTGTGGCAAGATGGTGACCGAAGAAACAATAATAACGTTACCACTGGTTATAGTTTGAAGGGCAACCAGAGCAGCGATTTTGTCAAGAGCTTTTGAGTACTAAGCACTAGGCATGAATTACTGAATTGCTTTCTTGAATGCACTTGATGTGATGGGTAATATGATTCCCTCCTCTTTCCAGATGAGGGAAGCATCTAAGGAGATGAAGTGGCCCCCCCTAAGTCACACAGCGGGTGCACTGGGGTGCTGGGAATCCCCCCAACCAGTTTACCTCCAGAATCAACACTGCTAGCCGTGTACTGGAGCTAGAGACCATTTTACATGGTACTTGGTCCACCTCTAGAGGTCCAGAATTAACACTCTGAACAATGTCATGGAATTGAGAAAAGGCCTTTAATGGTGAACAAGTGAAATAAAATGATGGAACATTGACATAGAGTGAATTCTAGGGAAAAGTGAGGAAAAAGAGGGAAAACTCCTGGAATGATCTCCATGGGATATTAGCAGTTGACATTAACCTCAGTAATCAATATAAGAGAAAGAGTTAAAGAATCATTGTTTTTACTGATTTTCAAGTCTGTTTTCTTATACTCCTCTTCAACACTTATGTTGTAAATGATGGGACTTTCTCACCAAACATCATGACTTACAAAACTGGATTTATTTATTTTATTTTATTATTTTTTAAGTTTATTTAAACATGAGGGGGGCGCAGAAAGAACCCCAAGCAGTCTCCACACTGTCAGCGCAGAGCCTGACCTGAGGCTCGAACTCAGGAACAGTGAGATCATGACCTGAGCCGAAACCAAGAGCCAAGTTTTAACCGGCTGAGCCACCCAAAACTGGATTGAAAATGAGAGAATAAAGGAGATTGAACATGGAGATCAAACAATAGAAACCTGTTAGAAAGAAACTGGCCCTTTACCATTTTCTTTATACCGATTCATGGGTGGCAAGAGGAATCAATATACTTCAAACACAAGATGACACCTATTAAAATGTTGGAAGCCAAAATTAAGAAAACCTTTGCTTTTCAAGTAGGATAACACAGGCTCATTTTTTCAAAATTCTTTTACCTTTATTTGGGGAAAACAAATGCTGTTTCCAAGGCCCTGGTTTGGTTGCCTTAAGCTAAAGACAAGAAGTCGCTTTGTGCTCTTGTTTGATTCGCAACTACTGAAATTTCCTTTGATCTCATCTTAATTTCTTCCATATTTTTATGAATTAAAACCCTGTTTGATTTTGCTTGCTCCAATCATTATAATTTATCATCGGCTTTCTTCTTGTCAACAGCTGCAGACATCTTAGATGCTACACTTAAAAGGGTCAATTTTGTGATTCATTTGTGTCTTAGTTTGGGGAAAGGAACCTAATTCGTTATAACTTTTCCCTCATGAATTACTGAGAAGCAGTCTCCCTTGTGCGGTAACACTAGACCCCGAATAGCTTTGTTAAAATTGGATGCCTCTCAGGGGAAAAAATAAAAATCTAGTAATTACTTTGAAGATAAACTATGGTTGATTCTTGGAGGTGAGGGTTATTGAGTTATAATAGTGACTTTAATTCTGGTGGAATGTATTACATTCCAAATTGTGGCTGAGTCTAACAAGCGGCCATGTTATTTAAACTGCTATGTTAAGAGCTAGCACTATATACGCACCAGTCTCCAAATGGAGCCAAGCATTGGCTAACTGCTGGCTGTGTCATAAAACATTTTTAAAAGGCAGTGTAGCGAACTCAGTTTGGGAACAGAGAGCATCATATGGGAGGTTTTACCATAACTGGGTAAGAAATAGAGCTGGATAAGAAATATAAGAAATGTACTTGTCTTTTTATTGTGGTTCTCTATTTTTAAAAAAGTTTGGAGGAAGACTTAAAAATGCCTGTAAAAAGCCAAATGTCTTAAATAGCCATCCATGATGTATTTATATGATATTTATGTGTGGTTATTTTTTATTTGGTACCACCTCTGCTCCTCTGTAAACCTTCCATGGGTGCTTTGCTCATGTCCAGAGGGGCCTGCACCAATGGGGAACAGTCTTTGACTGTTTTTTCTGTGCACGTGGTTGGGTGGGGTGTGGTGAGGGAGTGGAGAACAGGGTGTGAAAAAACAGGGGGAAAGAAAGGGCTTCGAAATTCAACAAGAGGAGTCCCTACAGACGAGAGAAATGAATCTTCTTTACGATGTCCACAGGTCCTCAGTGAACATCTTTCTTGATCAACAAGTTTTTAACAAACAAGGGAGAAAATCAGGATGAAGGAAAATATAAGAAGGGGCCGAGATGAGCCTTCTACACAGTGGTGAGCTGCAAAGCCTGTTCCGTGACACTCGGGGAGGAGAACATGTTTTGTCGTGTAATTCTTGGCATCCATACAACATAAACACTTATTGCAGGGAGGCATAGCTCTTTCTGGTACGCAGACCTGAGAGAAAGTCTTCTCATTGTTTTGTGAGGACTGAGCCTTGTGGTGTCATGAACAACAGAATCCACGACAATTCGACCACAAATTCAGCCAGAAATGGCAGAGCACTTTTGTTCAGGGCTCATTACTGGAAGCAGATGGCATAAAACCTCAGAGACGTTTGGTGTGAGCATCTTAACAGGTAACTAAATTACGTGACCAGGATCTTTAATGGTCTGGCATAATGTAAGAATAAAAATATTTAGAACCACTGGGTTTTACAAGAATGGACTTCCACTGGGAGAGTTGGCTGTGAACTCTATAAAATTGTACGCCAAAATATGCCTGTGTAATCTATCATTAAAGATCCATAACTTCATCGGGCTCAGTATGTGACCCCAGTCTTTAAGAACCATCAATCTGGAGGAAGCGTGGTGTGTCACTCCCAGGAAATCCTACAGATGTACTTTCCCTCTGAGTTGACCTGTTGTTCACCTTTGCCTGGCAGTAGGCTCTAGGGGAACTTTGACAGGCACTAGGGTGCCCATACTTCCTGAAAGCAACAGAGGAAGGAACACAAGCTTTGGTTATCACCAGAGCGGGGCTTAATATGACATGTAAACTAAGGGGCCACACAGACCAGCCCAGAGCCAAGGCCACTGTTCCTCTTCACGAGGGTCAAGAGAATAACTGAGAACAGAGCCCAGACTTGCTGAGAATGGAACCCGACGAATGTAACAACAAAGAAAAGAAGGAATGTGGAGTCAATGGAGTCCAGGGTGTGGTTGGGGGGAGGCTGTACCACGCCCCTGTCTGTCCCCCTGGAAATCGTCATCTGATCTGCCCAGACCTAGTTCTCAGCTTCATTATTGAAGGGATAAAAACTCCACAGACTTTTTTTTTTAAGTTTAAGTCGTGTAAGTTCTTATTCCCTGGATCAGAAACTAAGGCTCAACTAAAGCACCAAATATCCATCTCGTTACACCAAGTGACAAACATTTAAGCACGTCATCCATCCTATCTATTCGTCCCTTGGATCATTGGCCCAATCCAGTCAACTCCAGCACCAGCTCCCACTTTACTTCCTCAGGAGCCGCACCAGTGTCACATTCCCATTTCTCCTGCTATAATCACCCCTGTCCTATGATGCAAACTGAAGGCACACGTTCACCCTTCTGGAATCTTCCAAGATGCTTGGAGGCAGGAAGCAGTCTACAGTTAGGGTGAGTAGCATGGGCAAGCCTCGCTCAAGTCCAAGAGCATGTATCCGTGTTCAGTGGCTACTAGGACCATGCCGGAGTGGCTCACAGTAACAGAAGTGTATTCTTTCACAGCTCTGGAGACGAAAAGTCTGAATTCAAGGTGTCAATATGGCTGCACTCCCTCCAAAGTCTAGTGGAGAATCCTTCCTGGCCTCTTCCAGGTTTGGTGGCCCCAGGTGATCCTTCACGTGGCCTTTCTCCATGGCCTCCTGCATATCTGTCTCCCTTTGTTTGTGTCTTATACAGACACTTGAGATTGGATCTGGGGGCAACCAGCATATTCCAGAATGATCTCATCTTGAGATCCTTAACTTCATTACATCTGCAAAGACCCCTTTTTCCAAACGTGGCCACACTCCCAGGCCCCAGAGATTAGGACGTGGATGTGTCTTTCTGGGGGCCATCATTCCACCTCCCTGCTGCGCACCAACACCCCCCCCCCCCACAGGACTAGGTTATCTGCCTGGGTCGCACATCCTTCTTCACAATGAGCCATGGTGCTACAGGGAGGGGCTTTGGCCTGGATTTGGACAATCTGAATTCAGACATATGCTAGAGTGGGTAGTGAGAAGGGTGTTGTTTGTTTTTTATGACTTCCCTTCCATCCCTTGATTGTTGGAAAAGGATGGCTTGCTCCAGGGAATGAGCCCAAGATGACGGGGGCAAAGGCATTGGAAGCAAAGTAAATTGCAGCTTATTCCATGCAGTTGACAACCTCAGCAGGTGTCTCTGCCTGATTTATCTCTCTGTCTCCAACTTAGAATTCAAAAGTAGATGGCTGGTCAAGGGAGGCATGGCAACACTTGTGACTGAAAATGAAGACAGACATTTTTCCCCCTGACATAAATGAAGGCTGTCTTCATTGGGTTGACGAGAATTCATTTGGATGACTAGATAATACAAAGTCTATTTCCACAAACTGAGTTATGTCTTTAATTTTAATGAGAATATATTTATAACATCCGGGAAGACCAAAGCATTTGAGGTCCACCACATTGTGTATATCCAAGGGCTGCCTTTTGTATTAGAGTTTCTGCCAATGCCACCCCCTTAAATTGCACAGGGCGCAACCCATGCGTACACCTAGACCAAGACATTTTATTTTAAAACTATTAAACTACAATATAATTCACAAAATCTTATTTTCCCAAATGTTTATGAGTTATTAAATAAAACAAAGTGCTTCCACAGGAAAGTCATGTTATAATTGTTAGTAAAATTTTTTTGGAGTATATATTACAGAAATTACAAAAATGTTTTTAATAGTGGTAACTGCTTCTTTTACCGGTTAGATGGATTCTAATTTTTTGCCTTCAACAAAGTTAAAGAAAGTCTAGTCATGTGTTTAAGTTATTAAAAATAATTTTTATGCTTTATTACTATATAATTTTGATCATATAATTCAGACAAATTTTGATGAATTGACTGAAAATGTTTTAATAAAACTCTTTCTATTCCCATTTACTTGTTTGTGCAAAGATAGTTTTTCAACATTTAATGTGACTCCTAGCTCATTCTTGTAGTAAGCATGATGATTACTTCATTAAAGAATATGTGAAAATAAAAATGCTCATTCATCTCATTAATAAATTTGTAATCATATTTTGTTTTTATTGAAAAATGTCAAAATTTGTATCATGTTGCTTTTATCAGCTATTTATTGTGACAATGAAATTGTAATAACTTAGCTAGAAGAAAGGTTTAATATTTAGAAACTTACAGACAGAAGAAATTTTCAAATGATAATTTATATGTATAATATATATGTACGCTGCATTTTTCACTGCACTTTGGAAATCCTTACATCCACATCACTCATCGTACTTGTTGAAAATGCAAATTTCAGCCTTGTCCTCCCAGATCTACTTAAAACACCAAGGGAATAGGTGGGAGTCTCTCTCTCTCTCTCTCTCTCTCTCCCTCTCTCCCTCTTTCTTTCTCCCTCCCTCTCTCTCCCTCTCCTTTCTCTCTCAAGTAACCAATAAAAGATTTTCAAGCCTAAAAAATCTATTACATTATGATTAAAAAAACTGTGAGAGAAAAGCCCAAGAAGCAAAAAGAATGAAATAAATGTTCCAGCTGTGGAAAAAAAAAAAGCTGATATAGATATAGATATAGATATAGATATAGATATAGATTATGGTAGATGTTAACTCCCTGTAGCAATAGTTTTCAATCTTGAGAACACATCCGAATCAGATGGATGGCTTATTAAACTCTTTCAGAGTTTCAAATTCAGCAGGTCTAGGTGAAACTTGCAAATTTGCATTTACATCATGTCCCAGGTAATTCTGATGCTGCTGGTTTGGGGCTCGCGCTTCGGGAAGGACTGCTCGGAGGCATTTGGAGCCCACTGGATATCTTCATAGGAGTGATTAACTGTGTACACGGGCAAAAGTATTAAAGGTCACAGGATAGGCAGATAGATGGGAGAGAGAGAGAGAGAGAGAGAGAGAGAGAGAGAGAGAGAGAGAATAGCCAGGCCAGAGCAAAGCCTTAGAGTCGATAAAATTAATAAATAGGCAAGAATCAAAGTCCTTTGTTCGGAGAAGTCCCGGAACCACTGCTTGGGGCTCCTTAGTTAGATCAAGCTTTTAAGTGCCCTGTATTAGCAGAGACAGGAAGGGCTGGTGCACTGATGGTCAGGGCCATCTTTGCTGAGCACTTTTTCTCAGTGCCCGGTTCAAACCATTTGTGTTCAAACCAGTCCCCAGACATGAAGCCACTAACAAGGGAGAGGTCCCCAACTTCTTCATGCTTGCCCTGAATTGCTTTGTTGCAACCATGGTCTTTACAAAGGGGTGATGTAAATGGGCTTCAGGAACTGGAGGCAATGAAGATCGATGGAGCGTCCACTAGGCAAGGGTCTTCACATTCCCACACTCCATCCACTAGGCAAGAGTTTTCACATTCCCACACTCCACAGCTGTTTATGTTTTCTGTATCATAATGATGTGGACATGAAGCCATCCAGAACCTTGGGGACTCACCCTTGCTCACAGGAGTGTGGGGAGGTGGACATCTACTGGACACCAAAGTCTGTCTGTCCTTCCTCTGTCTGCATTCCTCAACATACATTGGAAATACCTGCATCTAACTTACCAATGGTACTTGTCAAAAATGCAAATCCCAACCTTGTCCCAGATCTATTTAATCAGAATCTCTAGGGAATAACCAGGAATCTCTATGTAATTTAACAAGCCCAATAAGTGACTCTTATATTCAGTAGACTTCAAGAACTCCTCTGTTTCTGAAAAAAACATATTTTCCTATAACCATAGAGGACTTCATTTAACCTGCCCAAATGACCAATGAACTCTCTGCCCATGGCAAGAATTTTGAGGCTCAATAAAGGTCCCTCCATCAGTGGTTTAATGGATTCCTAGATGTCTCCTGATTGCTAACTAATATCACTTAACAGTTATCTCACCATAGAATCAAAACTTATGTCTTTACTCCAAGGTTTTTGGTACTTAGACATAGAGCAATACTTAATTTGCTACCTTATAGTCTTCGGTTACTTCTTTCCTCTGTGCAAGAGTCCATTCCACTAAGTCAGTGACTCCAGGGATTTTTTCATAGTGCTTCTTCTTGGGTTGGACCTTGGCACGTGTAGCATCAAATTACCCATGAAGTCACCATGGATTCCCATTGATAGAAGGACTCCTGTCTTCTATTCTTTAGCGCCTCATTCCATTAGGGTTACACAAAGCAAACACTGATTACAGATCTGCTTCTGGCGGGACACCCCTGCAGGCACTGCAGAAAGCTGTAAACAAGGATATGACAACCACCACCTTCTTGAAGCTTGGGAGAAAGTACATGGATGAAGCTGGGGATGCTGGAAAATTGATTGCCATTAAATAAGCATTTCTGTCTTGCTCTGTGCATGGCCTTTGAAGATGCCTGGGGGACAAGGTGCAGGTGTCTTTGACTCTTTGGAGGGCAGAAGGAATAGAACAACAGAGAGTAAGAGGAGAAGGCCAGTGGTGGGATCCTTAAATGCTTCAGCTGAGCATGCTTTGGCTGGCCCTTCTAGTCACCATGACCATCGGTCAGGCTCATCGACCATGGGGCTGCTCATGGGACTGGCTCAGTGACAGGTGGATCACGAGATAAAATTGCATTGTAAACACCAGCATTACCTAAAAGTCCAAAATATTTCCCAAAAAGGGTGAAAGCATCATGTTTCCCTTTTCCCTGGAAGCTCTTGTTATGTCTGGAAATAATTTAGCAGAAGTAATAAACTCATGGGTAGAATTTAGGGGAACCCGTGGATATTTATGTTTTTAAGGCTCATTTTTGGTGATGTACTGTTAGTATAACATGTTAACTTTAGAGAGATGATTGGATATGCTAGACTCTGTAAATAGGCATGCCAAATCAAGTTTCATTTGTTCTGTGGTTCCTATTTAAAATAGATCATATGTTAATGACTCTTAATTAGAATATATCACCTTTTAGGACCTATACTTGAATTACGTACTAATAACTCAAGCTATCTTTCTGTCATCTATCAAAATAATCACAATTTTTAATTTTAATTGAATATTTTACATGTGTTTAAAACTCATGCAAAAAGTAACTAGATATTTTGAAAATATACAACATTTGTTATTTTACTTTTAAGGTCATTAATACCTGTTGGGGCGCCTGGGTGGCTCAGTTGGTTAAACGTCCAACTCTTGATTTTGGCTCAGGTCATGATTTCATGGTTGTGAAATCAAGTCCCGCGTTGGGCTCTGTGCTGAGAGTGGAGCCTGCTTGGATTCTCCCTTTCTCTCTCTCTCTCTGTCTCTCTCTCTCTCTCTCTCTCTCTCTCTCTCTCAAAATAAATAAATAAAAACTTGAAAGTAATACATGTTACTTTGAAGGGCAATATAATATAATAACAAACACAGGAAAACATATAGAAGGAAATAAAGATAATCCACAAGTATTATTTCTAAGATATAATTACCATTAATATTTAGATTCCTATTTACAGTAATCAATATTTTAAAATAAAACTGGGATTATTGGATATGTACCACTTTAATTTCTGCTTTTAAAAAATTAGCATTCTAACTTGTAGATAATTAAGTTCTGAAGATCTAACGCACAGCCAAATGATTACAGACAGCACTTCTGTATTACAAACTTCAAAGTTGCTAAGAGACTAGCTCTTAACTGTTCCCAGCACAAAAAAGAAATAAGAATGTGACATGATACAGGTGTTATTTAACCGTGCACTGGTAATTATATTTCAATATATAAATGTATAAAATCAATACTATTGTACACCCTAAATTTATGTAATGTTATATGCCAATTATATCTTAAGAAAAATACATTTTAATCTTAAAAGTTAACATTTCATTAGAATTCCTCCATAATACTAAGTTTTTGAAAAGCAAATTTTAGCAAGCATGTAGTTTCTATTCATGGATAAAGTATAATTTGTCCATTTTCTCTTATGTTGGACCCTTTCTTTTGATTTATTTTCTGCCCTCAATTTTCTTCTTTTTTTTTTTCTTTCTCTCTCTCTCTGGTAAATAAAGCTACACTGAACATCAGATTACAGGCCTTGCGTGTGATTAATTACATGACAAAGAATGTCCCAAGGAATTTCTTGGAATTAATGGCCACTAGGAAAGAGTTCACCGTGGGCTGGACCTCCCATCTGGTGACCAAGTCTCTGGAAAATGCCAAAAGGATAACATCCTTACTGCTAGATCAACATATTTTCCCCCTTCCTCAAGAATGATATATTTTTCAAAGTTAGATTTTCCCAGGGGCAACAGCTCTGTCATGTTGATGACACTCTGGCATTTAGGACAGTTAGTTGTTTTTGAGGTGCTAATAAATAAATCTAAGGATTGAAGACCTTATAAAATAGATTTAGTCAATTGTAGTTTAAAGGGCACAAAATGGTTTTATCTGCCTATAGAATTTGCTTATATTACTTAACAATATTTAATTGTGTATATAACACAATGCACTATGGTTTTTGTAAAAATACTGTTAGAAATAACTAGGCTTCTTCCTTGGCAGTGTGGAGTATGAATTATACTGGAATATGTCATTTTATCAACAGCCATCAGCTATGGGTGTGTGGTTTCTGCAGGCACCACACAAAGTCCTTGCGATCTGTCGTTAATATGTACCAACATCACTCATCCGAGTAGACTTTGACATAATTATTAAATATGTAAATCATCACCATGGGCTGGTGGTTCCAGTATACTTGATATCCAAGGGGTGTTTTGTCCAATTTTATTTTTATAAATATATTTATGATACATGACAATACATTATAATGTGATATTGTGATATTATTATATGTATAACTATAATGTAAATACAGTCTATATAAATATAAATTATTGTATCTATAGCTCTCCAAAAGTGTCTTCCCTTGACATGTTTTCGCCTAGATGGGATGTTTTCTATGCTTCTGTAGTGTTGTATAATGTGGCCAATTAATCCATTTCAAAGAGCAAAAGTCCACTCTTTTTCAAGTTCCACCCTCGGCTGTTTAAACAATCAACCTGCTCCACAGCGCTTTCACCAGTAAGGAATAAATATTACTAAGTTATTTCCTACCTCACCTCTCAAATCTCTGGTGTTGACCTGGACCGCCTTTGCTCTCCAAACCCACGTTCGCAGCGGCCTCTTGGACGTCCCCTGAGAGTTCACGTGCTGTTCAGCAGAGAACTGGGCATGAACCAGGACCTGCAAAGCCTGCTCCGAACTGCACAACGCCTCCGTCTTCTGGGGTCTAGACTACAATAGATGACGATGGAGTGATGATGTGCCAATACTTTGGACTCACTCAGTCCAAACCTGAACTTATTCTGGGCTTTGCCCAGATATATTCTTCTCCTCTCATCCCCATTTCAGTTTTTAGCACCACCTTTCCCCTATTCTTTCATTCTTATAACAAAATTGCACCCCTTGGCTAGATGCTGGCAACATGACAGTAAAGTATACAGACCATGAGCGGACATTCAGAAAGATGACAGTGACAACGGTCTGCTAAGGCAAATGCATACAGCTATTTGCGGAGAAGAGGAGTGAGAGACGGAGGGCACAGCTCTGGGATGTTAGGTAGTTTTCATTTTATGCACAAACTCCAATCAAGTAATTGTGGCTGCCCTGAGCTCTGGGTTGAGAAGGCTACATCTAGGGGGAGGCAGAAGATTGCTGTGATCAATTAGTAATGTCTGCCATGGGCAGTAGCTAAAGATCTGTGGTCATGAATGCTAAGCCTTTACATCCTATATTGCTAACATGGGTTTCTTTCTTAAAGAACCAAGGGAAACCATCCCTGGATGCTTCCTGAATATCAGATGGCTTGTTGGGCTTGTGTTTAAAGCCACCTGTGCTTCATTCGGGAAGGTTCTGCTCCCCTTGGGTTATTATATTAACAATAAAACTTTCCAAAATTATGGCTGTTCATAAAGTATACTGTCTTTTAAAAAATTTTTTTTAACATTTATTCATTTTTGAGAGACAGAGAGGCAGAATGTGAGAGGGGGAGGGGCAGAGAGAGAGGGTGACACAGAGTCCAAAGCAGGCTCCAGGCTCTGAGCTGTCAGCACAGAGCCTGATGTGGACCTTGAACCCATGAATCGTGAGATCATGCCCTGAACCGAAGTCTGATGCTTAACCGACTGAGCCACCCAGGCATCCCTATACTGTGTCTTTTTTAAATGCATGTGATCACTGAGTATCATGACCTTAATTTCTTAGGATAATATACACATGGGTCTTAAATCGTGTGTGTTAAATAGATTTCCAAGAGACTTGGTGATTTGTAGAGAGTGGTATTCTGTCTGATTAAGAATTATAATGACATCAGTTTATTATATGAATTATTCTGAGTTATAATTGTTTTATATATTATACTTGGTATATTTTTAATAATACATATTATACTATATAACACATATGGCCCAAAGATTTTGGAGAAAAACAAATTTTGCTCATTCAGTGGTACAGAAGAGGCAAAAAATAAGTAATACATCAAATGATATGGATTTGAGCCCTGGTAGTTTTGTGTTAGTCTACATTAAAGGGTCTTTTCAAGTTTCTGGTCCCCTCAAAATTCTGCTTATTATTTCTGGCCTCTTAGAGCTCATCCCTATTAAATGGATTAAAGATGCCATTATATTTCATTTTATGTCATTTCCTGGTCAATAGAGGCAGAGATGCTGGAAAGCAAGCCCATAGAAGAGCTGAAACAATGATAGTCCTCATACCCTTCAGAATGGTCTGAACTGATGGGTGATTGGGGCTGATGCCTCGCTCACCTGGAAACCACAGGAGGCAGGTCAGATCGAGTATGGTTCAGTGGGGCTGGTCTGAGGGTCTTCTCATTAAGTAGGTAAAATTCAGCTAAGTCAAGCCCTGTCTTCAGTATCCAATCTCTATGTCAGTCATGTGACCTTTGCCTGAGATTTTAGTTCTTCAGGATCACAGTTCAAGGATTGTATTTCTCTTTTCTCTTTTCTCCCTTAGTTCCTATTTGTTCCTTGCCCCCCCCCCTGAATTTTCTGCTGTGCGTGGGGGTACTTATCATTTCATTAGGGTAACCTGTTACCCATACATCACAGGAGGGATGGAACAAGGCTAAGAATTTGGGAGAAGACCTTGAGCAAGTTGACAGGCAGTGCTAAGGATGGAGTTTTGATTTTATCCCGCAAGTAAGTATCCACTCTCTTTGGACTCTGCCTGAAGAGAGAGCCATACAGGTCTGTTCTTCCTCCATGACTTAAGTTTTACAAGAGCAGATTCCCACTCCCCAAAGGGAAGCCTGGATAAGCTTTATGTCTGCCTAATTCTGGGCAAAGTATAAAGCAGCTGTTTAGCTTTACAGCAAAGCCATGCTCTCCCAAATCAGCTTTATCAGCAATAAATGAGATGTTTTGTACATCAGCTGCCTCACCATTGCCTGTCTCTCAGTTATTTCTGAATTCTGGCAAGGAAAAATGGAGAGTTAGGTATTAACCATAAAATTTATATAACTTTCCAGTACAGTCTTTCATTTCGTGAATCCATTCATTCTTGTTCCCATGAATGTCCCAGATACTGTGAAAACATTGAAGATAAAGAAAAAAAAAGTGAAACATGGCCCCTGTCCTCAGTGACTTCATAAATTGGCAAGGACACAGACAATGAAAAAATATCAGAGAACGACATGCTCAGAGCTTGGGGAGAGCTAAATCTGGTGCTCAAACATTTCCAAATGTAATATGGCTACAAATCAACTGGATATCTTGTTAAAATGCAGATTCTGACTCTGCGGGTTTGGGTGAGGTTAGGGTCTACATTTCTAATGAGCTCCCAGGTGACGCTTATGCTGTTGGTCCCTGGACCCCACTGAGTAGCTGGTAGCAAGGCAATAGACTAAACTGTACGCACTTGCGAGTTGCCATATTGCATAGAAAAGGGGCACCCAATCAGTCTATTTTGGAAAGGCTGGGGAAGACTTCTCTGTGGAAGGGATAACTAAGTTGAATCTTCAGAGATGAGCCATTTGTAAGAGAGATCTGGGGGAATGGAATGTCCAAAGCTGAGACATTCTGGACAAGCATGATGGTTTGTTGTAACTGTTTGAGGAGCCATGAGAAGCCCCACCAGCATGAAATGGAGCAGGAGTTGGAAGGAGAAAATAAGCACTGGTATTCAGTGCTAAGGATGGAATTTGATTTTATCCTGTAAGTAACTAGGACCATTTAAGAACTGAAAGGAAATTTTCAGCGTCTAATTTTAATTTTTAACAGATTTTCATTTTTGAACAGCAGTTTCAGATTTACAGAAAAATTAAGAAGATAAATGGATTCCCATTTACCCTATACCCACCTTCTCCTATTATTAACATTTACATTAGCATAGTTCGTTTGTTACCATTGATGAAATAATGTGGATACTCTATTATTTATTAAAATCCATACCTTATTCATATTCTTTTCATTTATATCTAATGTCCTTTTTCTGTTCCAGGATACACTAGATTTATTGTCTTGTCTTCTTTGGTTCCTCTTGGCCCTGATTGTTTCTGAGACTTGCATTGTTTTTTATGAGCTTGACAATTTTGAGAAGTACTGCCCAGATATTTTGTAGGATGTCTCTCTATTGGGATTTTTCTGATATTTTTATCCTGATAAGAGTGGGATTACGGCTTACTGGGAGAAAGACCACAGATGTAAAGTGCCACTTTAATCATGTAATATTAAGGGTATATAATATCAACATGAGAAGGAGGGAAGAATGTATGGATGGAGCGCAGGAGTGTTAGGGCAAAAAAATATTCTGTATAATACTGTAATGGTGAATACATAACAGTAGGCATTTGTCAAAATCCATAGAATTTTACAAGACAGAGAATGAACTTTGATAGATGCATATTTAAAATATCATTTGGGAGGTTGGGGGAGCCCCATTAAGGAAAGAAGATAAGACTAGAGAATCTAAATATATTACAAATGAATGAAATAACCTCATTAAAAAGAATGAGGAACAGGTGCTGACTTAAGTAACTCTGGAAATGAGCAGAATCTGTTAAACTAAAAGCAAAAAAAAAACAGTATGTAAAGCTTGTACTATAGGTTAACAACGTTGTTTCTTATGGGGTATGGATTAACCTGTGAATATGTTACCTTATAGGGCAAATGGGACTTTGAGATGTGATTAGGATTACTAATCAGTTGACCTTAAAACAGGGAGATTACCCGGGATTATCCGGGAGGAGCCAAAAAGGAGCCCTTAAAAGCAGAAGCAGAAGAGAAGTAAAGGAGATGCAGAGCATGGAAGTACCCAATGTGCTGTTGCTGGCTTGGAGATGGAGGAGGCCGTTGTCAAGGAAACGGGCACCTCAGTCTTGCGTCTGCCAACAACAAAGATGAGTTTGGAGACAGAGTCGTCCACACAGCTCTCCAGAAAGCAGCAGAGCCCAGTCAACACCTTGATTTTAACCTTGTAGGACCCTAAGTAGAGTAGCCAGTCATGCCATGTCGGACTTCTGACCCAAGAACTGTGAGATCACAAATGAGCGTTTTAGGATGCCAGGTGTGGAATTTTGTTACACAGCAACAGCATCCTACTACAATGACCATAGACAAGTTCCTGAACTCTGTCGAGTCAGTGTCCTCATCTGTGGAGAAGAGCTAACCCTAGACGTATTCCCTGAAGATTAAATTAAGTCATTATATGATCGTCTGCTGTGGTGCACGGAACATGGTAGAAGTGTAGTAATGTGAGCACATTTCACAGGTGCATTGTCAGAATCAAGCGTGAAACTGAGAAACTCTGAACAGGAGAAGTAGTATTTTAAACTGCACTTTGAGGAACAGGCAGAGTTTTGACAGACAGCCCAGATTAAAATTAAACCAGTAAAAAGTTGAGAGGAGAAAGCCCCACGGTTTATGCAAATCCATCACGCATTGCATTGAAATATGAATTTGCATTTTAATCGGCAGAAGAAAATGAACTGATCTCAGACTGTGGCAGCTTCTGGACGCAACTTGCAATCCTGAAAAATAAAACAGGAGCCAAAAAAAAAAAAAAAAAAAAGGAAAGCAGTATAGAATATATACAGTGGTTTACCGCCCATATGTTCATACAGCTGACTGGCACGGGCAGGACTGACACGGGGCCTGTTTTTATTTCAGCTCTGTGCCACTTACTCTGCAGGTGCAACCTAGAGCTGAAATATCTCTGAGTGAAGCACATAAGTGCATCTGAAGGCAGCAGGGTCCATGCATTCACGTACATGATTCACATCAATGCATGGGATGCAATAACGTCTGCTTTTCTACTGAACTTTAGAGGGAGCCAGCCTATGAAATGAAACCACTGAGATTTTAAATAGAATTATTTCAGGGGCGTCTGGATGGCTCTGTCAGTGAAGTGTCCGACTCTTGGTTTCCACTCAGGTCATGGACTCACAGTTTTGTAAGTTCAAGCCCCACGTAGGGCTCTGTGCTGATGGTGTGGAGCCTGCTTGGGGTTCTCTTTCTCTTTCTCTCTCTGCTCCTCTCCTGCTCATGTGTGCTCATTCACTCTCTATCTCTCTTTCTCAAAAATGAACAAGTAACCATTTTTTAAAAATTTTAAATAGTGTTAAGACAGAGATTACAGTTCTGCTGGTTTGTTGGGAAACACCAATACAAAAGCAGGAGAGGGGAAGGCGATCTGCAGTGATGTGGGAGGGACTGTATTCATTTCCTAGGGCTTCCAGAACTGATGATCCCAAATTGGCTGGCCTAAGACCACATACATTTATTCTCTCACAGTTGTGGCAGTGAGAAGTCTGAAATCAAGGTGTTGGCACGCTTGCTTCCTGCTGGAGGCTCTGAGGGAGATCCAGAGGGAGATCGGAGCCCACCACTCTTCCAGCTTCTGGTGGCTGCTGGAGATCATTGGCGCTCCTTGGCCCGTAGATCCATGACTCCAGGCTCTGCCTCTGTTCTCACACGCCTTGTCCTCTTCTCTGTCATCAGGACATTGGCCATTGGACTTAAGACCCAGCTGCGTAATCCAGGATGATTTCATCACAAAAATGCTCAACTTAATTATGTTTGCAAAAATGCTTTTTCCGGGGCATCTGAGTGGCTCAGTCGGTTAAGCGTCTGACTTCAGCTCAGGTCATGATCTCACAGTCCGTGGGTTTGAGCCCAAAATCAGGCTCTGTGCTGACAGCTCAGAGCCTGGAGCCTGCTTTGGACTCTGTGTCTCCCTCTCTCTCTGCCCCTCTCCCACTAGCTCTCTGCCTTTCTCTCTCAAAATAAAATAAAGACATAAAAAATTTTTTTTAAAATGCTTTATCCAAATAAGGTCACATTCACAGGTCCCCTGGAGGTGAGGACTTGGAAATACCTTTTCTGTGGGTCACCATTCAGCTCATAGTGGGGACGATTACCTAAGAGCTATGGAGAAACAGCATATACCTTTATAAATGTAGAATTATAAGAGAAAATAAGACAGCAAGCCTAGTGTGGTATATTTCTGTGGGTAGCATGTTAAGTTATAATTGTTTTTCTAATTTGGATGCCAGGTAAATATTAGCATAATATTCTACATGAAAAGAACTCGTATTCTTAGAAGCAAAAACAGAAAAGTTTAAATCTCTGCAGAAAGTTGAGCCATTATAGGCAACTGAAATTTACAAACCTCTCCTCCTTCTCCATTACAGACTTACAAAGATTCCAATATGAAAAATAAGGAAATTTTAAGAAAAACAGTACAATTTAAAAATATAAACTATTTTTCTATCTTTATTTTGGTTTTTAAAAACTACTGCTGTTAGTTGGGCCCAAAAATTCCAACTGTCGGTTGAGTGATTCAGTATTATTCCCTTGGCCTTCTTCCCAACCCTTTGTCTTTAAAGCACACATATTGTTTTCAGAGTCCCCTTAATTTAGCAACGTTTACATGAGAGTAAGCTAATTTCCAATTATTGTCTTTATATATTGATTATGAGTTAATCTATATAGTGGTGCTTTATAATGCAGAATAGTATGCAGATGTAAAGTGGAATTTCCTTGGCTAATGCAAGTCACCTGACCATGTTTAATTTTAAGTAGGTGAGGAGTAGCCAGGGCTCAGAAGGAGAAAGAGCCAGGGTGTCTAAGAACAGCCTTAGAATCCAAGCTCTGTGTCCCAAGAAATAGTAATGTCCTAACTACAAAATGGCAATAGATTTCTTGATTCAGGATGTGGATAAAACCCTTCCAGGTCTAATCAAAGCTAATCTGATATTGGCAAGGAAATTCAATTTAACTTATTATCTCTGAAACAAATGAGAAAGAATTAGTCCTCCTATGAGAATTTCTTACAGAAATGACAAAAATACAACCTATCTAGTCCTTCTTTTTTTACTGATGTATAGTTGGGGAATATAATTTTCAGAACTCTGATGGTGTTCCAGGCAGCAGCAAGTATTTGAGGTGTCTGTCGAACGAATGGATTGATGGGGCGTGTGGGGTAGGGAAGGTGCATATGTGCTGTGCTGCTTGTTAGCAAATATATTGGCTCAGAATTTGAATTCCCCTCTTTCTGGGCACATGATATGACTTCACCACCCACTTCTCTGAAGTCCGGTGTGAACATATGACTTACTTTGGACAGTGAGCTAGCTGGGAGTTGGCATATGCTAGTCCTGGACAGAAGCATTTCATTGTCTACAAAACACGTCACTGCTATCTTTCCCTCAGCTGTGGTAACCACCCCGGCATGCTCTGCATTGAGGAACAAATCCATCAACCTGCATTTCTGAATGAGGAGTACTGGGGAGCAGAGGCCCTAGCAGACCATGACGGACATGCAGCTTGAGGAAAAATAAACCTTTGAGATTTGGGGTTTTGCTAGATTATGAAAATAGCCACAAGTTCCTCCATCACTTTTGCAATGTGACTTGTTGCTTCTTCCCATCAAAGGCTAGACTTTCCTCCTCTATCCCCTGAAACGGGGATGAATGTATGACTAGCACTTTTTTTTTGAGAGAGAGAGAGAGAAAGAGAGAGCTAGTAGGGGAGGGGAAGAGAGGAGGGAGAGAGGATCCCAAGTGGGCTCCACACTGTCAGCACAGAGCTGAATGCGGTCTCGACCACAAACCCTGAGATCATGACCTGAGCTGAAATCAAGATGCTCAACCGACTGAGCCACCCAGGCACCCCCAACGTGTGACTGGCTTTGATCAGTAAACTGAGGGGAGCAAACTGAGAAGTGTCACTGAGGGCGTTGTGAGCCAATATTTCCTGCCCAGCCCTCGGGCTGCCTTCAGACCATCTTTGAGGCCAGTGTCCATAGGGAGAGACCACGTGCAAAGAGAGACCTGGCTGATGGCCTCCATCACCTCCACACACGGGAACAAGCCTGCCTTGGACCACTCGGTCCCCGATGACTGCACCACATGGACGATCCCAGGGGAACACACAGCAGAACTTCCAGCTCAGCCCAGCCCTAAAAACTGTTGGAACAGTCAGAGAAAAATGTTTCGTTGTTTGGAGCCACCAAATGCTTGTGTGGTTTGCACATGGCAATGGATAACAGATCCAGCATAAGGTAGCTTATTCTGATTATATGTGTGATATGTGTGTAAGCATCTGTGTGTGTGTATTTGTATGTATGTGTTTAATAAAAATACACAGCCATACATATCAATGCATGCACGGATACATGTGTGTATAGTATAAATACGTGCATATGTTATATACATATAAACACACACGGATATGTGACTATATCAGACTAATTTTCCTCAGCAACCTGGGTCAAGAAAGTGATCCAGTTTTTATTTTGTAAACAAAGAAATTCACATGTTCACTGAAATTTTCCTTATTTCTAGCAGAACAATTTTAGCAGATGGCTAGATTAAAGTGGTCTTAAAAAATGGACTTGAGGAGATCATTGTCTGATAGCTAATTCTTCTGTAGACAAATGATATTAAAACCAGATTGTGAGGTTAGAAGATCAGTATCTTTGTTTTTCCCTCTTTGTCCTGATACATCCCAGAATATTCTATGCAGTCATTGCCAGACATGATTGAGACCACCTTCAGGGTCAGAAAAGAGCATTCGTTCCCCTTTTGGAGGTTAGGATTACATCACTCCTAACTGACACTGCTATGATTAGCCAAGCTGGAATTATTTGGGCTAAAATGGAGCATGAAAATCCACTGATGTTTTTAATATAGAAAGTTTAGTATAAAACGTTATGAAGACCTTTCTAAATTATTTCATCTGAGGAAGAGGGTTGCTTTACCAGAAGGGACCAGAGTTCAAGCTGATTAGAGTCTGTGGCTAGAAACAATAGGGGTGGCTGAAGTGGAAAAGTATTTTTTTGTTGCTTTTTGTTTGTTCGTTTTTTAAAACAGGCTCCATGCCCAGCATGGAGCCCACTGCAAGTCTTGAACTCAAGACCCTGAGATCAAGACCTGGGCTGATATCAAGAGCTCGACGCTTAACCGACTGAGCCATCCAGGTCTAAAGTGGAAAAATTTCAGTTAAAAAGGAAATTTCCTTGGGGGCGCATGGGTGGCTCAGTTGGTTAAGTGTCCGACTCTTGACTTCAACTCAGGTCATGATCTCATGGTTGTGAGAACAAGCCCAACATCAGGCTCCACACTGACCATGGAGCCCACTTGGGATCCTCTTTCTCCCTCTTTCTGCCCCTCACCCATTTGCTCTTTCTCTCTCAAAATAAAAATAAAAAATGTTAAAAAAAAAAAAGAAGGAAATTTGCTTGAAAATTAGGTATTCTATTGCAGCCATAACAAATGATCATTAACTAAGTGGAGCAAACTATACAAAGTCACGACCCTCCAGGTCTGGGGCTCAGACGTACGGTGTGGATCTCAGTGGGCTGCAATATGGGTGTGGAAGGTTGAGTTCCTCTCTAGAGGCACAGAGGAGAACCGTCCCCTTGCTCATTCAGGCATTGACATAATTCAGGTCACTGTAGTTGTAAAACCCAGATCCCCATTTCCTTGCTGGCCATCAACCAGGAGCCGTCCTGACTTCCTAGAGGATGCTCTCAGATGCTTGGACATTGTCCCTACTTCTCCCTCTTTCTCTTGCCACCGTCTCTGATTCGTCTCCCTGCCACCTTCTTCCAACTTTACAAACTCATGTAATTACTTTAGACCCATTCAGATAGTCCGGATGATATTCCCATCACAAGATATGTTACCTTAGTCGTGTCTGTAAAGCCTCTTTTGCCATGTAAGGTGACGACATATTCACAGATTCCAGGGATCAGGATGTGGACATCTTGGGAACCATCATTGACTCCCCACAGCCTACAGAGAGGCATAGTAAGGTCATTAGATGTACATGTTTGAGCATCTCAAGACCACTGGGTCTCCCTTCCCAGGCTGAGAAGTTTGGGGTGTGAGCTCAGGGAAGGAGTGCATTGGAGAATCTATGTACCTCAGTGATTGCTAGGGTGTGTTCTGTGTGAGAACAACTGAGGTTCCTATTTAGGCCTTATATTTTGTCAGTTGATTTAGAAATATTTCAGACTTTTCCACAATACATTTTATTTATTCTTAAAAAGTATTTTTAACTACTTTCGGCTGTTCAGGGACTCCTTCACAGATGAATGTTTACTGTTTGTGTCCAGGTCTCGAGAAACTCACTGGTGAATCTGGGGCCCGGGTATATCTGTTTCTTGAAGTTTGCCCCCCCCCACACACAGAGTGGGACAGTCCAAAGGATGTCACAGTCCCCTTTTCTGACTCTCTGGGGAATGGTCGTGACCCAGAGACATCATCCTCTTTCACGGCGAGTGTAGAGGACTAGAGGATGCTCACAGCAAGGGAGCTCATTTGGGGCTGTTGTTTGGATCTCATTTGGAGGCAGGGTGATATAAAAAGGAATCCAGTGGTGAAGCAAAGAACTTCTTTGGGCCTGACCCATTGGGACTTAACAAAAATATTCATGTCATGTGTTTTCTCTCCTAAGAGCTTTGGATGGTTGAACTATGGGACCATCACTAGGTATGGCCCCGTTCCCCAATTTCTGATGCAGCAGACCTACTGGGGAGCCAAGTCGTGTCATGTGATTGTGTCTACTGGCCACCTGCATGGTAGCTCTCCAGGGTGCTCATACAGAGGAAACAGCTCCAGAGCTACTGCTCTGGGCCAATTGTTCCAAGTGAAGGAAGGTTCAGCCTGCGATCTGTTATTAAATGTGATGCTATCACCCCTCCCAAAGGGCAGCTGGTCTAGGTCTTGGGCATGAGTCAGCATTAGGGATGTGGAAGTGGCCTTTCCAAAACCAACCTTCCTCACTGCGGTCCCATGTCGTTAATGAGGGATCCTCTCCGTTCCCTGGAGCAGGAGTTCCAGGACCCTGGGCTCAACTGTCCGCTTGGAGAGTCCGAGAACTGGTTTCATCAGTTTTCACAGAGGTTAATCAAGCTTCGGGGGTTTGAGCCATGCAGAAAAATTAATAACAGACAGATTTATTAAATCTGAATGCCGATTTGCTAATTTGCCACAGGGGATAGACTTTGCAGGCATAAGGATACTTGTATCCAAGGCAACCTCTCGTGGAAAAGCAGATGTACACGGAGAGCACAGGGAGGGCGAGGTTTTGTGGGATGCTATATTCATCCCATGCCTTTCGTGACTCCTGAAAATGAGGCTTTAGTGATTAGAAGACCGTGTTGTGTTGTTACGGTGGTTTTACAGTAAATGATACTCCTTGGTTTTCCGTTCCCCTGGCCTCCCAGCAGGCTTGTCACGGGAACGCATTGCCTCATACTTGCGGCAATGCAGTTGAATAAGTAACAATTTTTAAATTGGATTATCAGCCAACTTTGCTACCAATTACTTCTATATCAATAGCAAGCCATTTGGGGTAAATTAATTTGATCCGCGAGTAACTCATGCATTATTGATTGTTTACTAGATTTAATTCCAGGGAGTAACTGGTGCAGTTTATTGCAACACTTAGAATGTGTGCAGCACTGCTCACGGGTGGGCCTCAGACTGGCACCGTCAGTACTGCCTGTGAACTTGACAGACATATGCATTCACGATCTACTGACTCAGACTCCCCGAGGATAGAGTCCAGGACATGATTTTAAGGAAGCTTTCGGGTGATTCTTCTGTGCATGAAAGTTCAAGAGCCACGTCTCTAACAGTTAAGAGCATGGATTCTAGGGCCAGACTGCCTGGGTTTCATATTTTGGCAATTCCACTGTAGGCTGGATACCCTTGGGAAAATTGCTTAACCTCTCCGAACCTCAGGATTCCCATCTCTAAAATGGACCTAATTATGATGCTTCCTTCACAGAGTTGTTGTGAGGGATCACGGACTCAACGCCTATAAAGTGTGTTCTGAACAGCACCTGTTCAGGAAGCACGTTCTAAATGTTTGCTGTTATTCTGGCTTTTGTTTGAGAATGTAGAAGTGTCGTTGCTACTTGCTCTGATTTGCTGAGCGCTCAGCACCTGCACGGTGCTGGAGGAAGACAGAGGAGCCCAGGACATAGCACCAGGAAGATGAGGCTTGCATCCTGGCCACTTATCTGTCCCACGGCCTTGACCGGATGACTGGCTTTATCTGTCTCTGGTTTCTTCACCACGGCAGGCAGGTTGGTTTTTAAGATCACTTTTGTATTTGAAACTAGACGTCTAAACATGTGCCCAGTCTCTCACCCTGCTAAAGCGACATGAGGAGGAAAGGTGTAGCCCAATCAGTGTTGAGACCATTCTGAGCAGGCACATTTGTAATACAAGCAAATGCAACTTTTGACGAGAAGAGTGGACTTCAGCAAACTGCTGGTGATTGCAATCCAAAGTTCACTGGAACTTTAAGGTGAAGCCCATCTATTTAAGATAACAGAGCGTCCAAAGCACATAGTTACTGGTTTTCGTTATTTAAAACTATACAAATGAGTCATGTTAACTGAAATAAAAACTGGAAAGCACCAGATTAGCGAAAGGAAAAAAAATCACCCATAATTCTGTGGCTCTGAGAAAACAGCGATTAATTTTTTAGATGTATGTTTCTATAGGTTTTTCTGTGTCTGTATTTTAAATTAAAATTGGACTGCACTATACTTCTCTTTTTAACTGGCTTCTAAAACCTAACATATTGTGAATGAGGTTTTATTATCAATAATTGTAGGGTATCATATATCACTGTTAATTATTAAATTATATTTTGATATAATTTGATTTATTTAATTACTCCTTAAAGTATTTAAAAATCTTTTTTAATCTCATAACCCATAAACAATAAAATCTCCTCTAAAAATATTCAAAGACACTTATCTGATAATTTCCTTAGAACACATTCTTAAAGGCTGAATTACTAGATTAAGACAGTAAAGCATTTTAATGGCTTCTATTAAATGTTACCAAATCACCTTCCAGAAAAGTTTATATCTGTTTATGCTTCTATCAGAAATAGATAAAAATGCCACAATTTTAAACTTTGCCAACACTGGATATTTTTCTTCATTTTAATCTTTCCCTATTTAAAAATGCGATATCACTTCGTCCAAAACATTTCATGAAATACTTATGTGCATGCCCCAGGCCGTGCGCTGGGCATGTGGGCTGTAGCATGGTCCTTACAGAACTCATCGTGGTGGCCATTGGAAGATAATGGCACGCTCATTGCAGTAGGATGCCTGCTCTGCTAGAAATCATGCAGGGCCCAGCATTGCGAGGCAGGGCTCCCTCGTCAGAACGGGAGTCAGGAGAAACTACCAAAGCTGCTGCATCTGAGTTGAAAACTTGAGGACCCGTAGGACTTACCCAGACATTGGGCTGGGAAATGGTGGCTCTGGAGAAAGAACGGAAACCCCAGTGGAAGGAGAACACAGGGCAAGGTCAAGAGTTTGTTTTAATTTGTATCTCCTTGGGGCCCCTGGGTGGCACAGTTGGTTAAGCATCTGACTTTGGCTCAGGTCATGATCTCGTGGTTTATGGGTTTGAGTCCTGCATTGGGCTCTGTGCTGACAGCTCAGAGCCTGGAGCCTGTTTGGGATTCTGTATCTCCCTCTCTCTGCCCCTCCCCCACTCGTGCTCTGTCTCTGTCTCTCAAAAATAAAAGAAGTCAAGAAAAAATTTTTTTAATTTGTATCTCCTTGAGTTCTAGACAAGTTGAACATTAGAAATATTTATTGGTCATATTTTTTTTCTTGTGAACTGTTCATCCATATCCCTTCTGTTTATCTATCCAAGTATTCTATGTAGTTTGCTTTTCTAGTTCTAATAATCCCTCTCTAGTGGAGATATATTAACCCTTAACTCTTGACAATCATGTGACGCATTTAAAATAGTGTTTAGGGCGCATCTATTTCTTTCATAAGTTACCTATTTTATAATCTTTGTTCATTTTCCTTTTGAAGTGTTCAGGGTTTTTTGGGGGGGTATTTTTAGTTTTGAGATTTGTTTCTGAAGATATTAAGTTAGTTTCTTATACCTAATGATTTAATTTTTTAAAAGTCTTTATTTATTTTATTTGAGAGAGACAGAGACGAGAACGAACTGGGGAGGGGCAGAAGGAGAGGTAGAGAGAGAATCCCAAGCAGGCTCCGTGTCGTCAGTGCAGATCCTGACTTAGGGCTGGATCTGACGAACTGTTAGATCATGACCTGAGCTGAAATCAAGAGTTGGATGCTTGGGCACATGGGGGGCTCAGTCAGTTAAGCATCTGACTTCAGTTCAGGTCATGACCTCACAGTTTGTGGGTTTGAGTCCCACATGGGCTCTGTGCTGACAATTCAGAGCCTGGAGCCTGCGTTGGAATATGTGTCTCCCTCTCTCTCTGCCCCTCCTCCACTCATGCTCTCTCTCTCTCTCTCTCTCTCTCTCTCTCTCTCTCTCTCTCTCAAAGGAATAAATATTTAAAAGAAATTTTTAAATAAGAGTTGGATGCTCAGTTGACTGAGCCACCCAGGCACCCCATAATGATTTCTTTCTGGTCATCACTCATCTTTGAATTCTTGTTTTTGATATTTTGATCCTACCAGAAATTTAAATTAAATAATTATACTTGTCAGCCTCTCCTTTAAAGATTAAATCCTTCTCTACTTAGTAATTTGATGAAGATGTAATTGTCATATACAGTTTCTAGTTTGATGAGTTCTGACAAATCCAGACACTATGTAACGACTACTACAATCTAGAGGTGAAATGTTTCCCTCGACCCAGAAACTACCCTACGTCCTGTTCTAGTCAATTCTACACAAACCTCATGCCGTGACCACAGACCACTGCCATTCTGATTTCTATCACCACAGACTCATTTTGATTATTCTAGAACTTCATATAAATGCAATCATACATTAGGCATTCTATGTTAGCTCTTTCTGCTCAATATAATGTTTTTGATGTTTGTCCATGTTGTTGCATGTAGCAACAGTCTGCTCCTTTTAATCCTGAATAATAATCCACTGCATGGCTCTATTTCAACGTAGTGATCCATTTAACCAAATGTCTCTTCGTGGACATTTGGTTTCTTTTATGTTTTTGGCTATTATGAATAGAGCTGGTATGCGCATTCTTTGTAGAAGACTTTTTGTAGACATGTGCTTTATTTCTCCTTGGGAAATAGATAGGAATTAAATCGTTGGATCAAAGAAAATGTATATGTTTAACTTTGCAATAAGCTGACAAACTCATCCAGAGAAACCCTATCATTTTCACTCCCACCAGCCAAATATGAGGGTTCCAGGTGCTCTGCATTTTTACCAACACTTGTTTCATCTCTAATTAATTTCTATGTAAATTCTAAAATAATAAGAATCTAACTTCATCTTTCCTGGGGGAGTGAGCCCCTTAACGATATCCAGGAAATAGTTTGTAATCTCTCCATTGGTTTAAATACCGAAATGTATTTATATGCTTTTTTCTTTGTATGGACTATCCATTTAGTCCCCTGGTTTCTCTGAGACTAGTATTACTCAGTTTTAGATGATTGCCTCCTAATATATTTCAATAGCTGATAGTGAAAGTCCATCCTGTTTACTTTTAATGTTGTTGGTGTTCCAAAAGATATCTGGCTACTCGTGTATATTTAATCTTGCTTGAAATTCAGGACTGTTGTCCTAAAAATGTGATTTTTATAAGTCAAGGAATAATGAGGGGGATAGAGAATAAAACTGAGATTGTTCCATTCTTCTGCAAATTTTTACCCAAGAAAATAACAACCCCAAATTGTGTTTTTTTAAAGGCATTAGGTATTATTCTTACACAACAAATGCAAGAAGGTTGTTGTTTTTTTTTAAATTCCATACCTAGCTGAAGTTCAAGAGTCCTTTTAATTAGAGCTTCAGGCATGGAAATTCTTATGGAAAGTAATTTTAAACATTCTCAACTTCTAAGGATCTATTTTTGGAGGGGAATTTACATTTCTTGTTAATCTGCTCCAGATATTGTTTCAGTGCTCTCAAGGCTCGCCACTAAAGGGACCTAGCTGATCTGTCTGACTCACATTCAAGCCGGATGTCCCAAAGTCACACACTAATGGAGCAAATTGGTCACCAGAAGATCATTTTCTAACCACAAAGCCAACTGCAACCTCACCTTCATGTTCAGAAATCACGATATAACCATGATCTGGATTTTAGGAAAGAAAGTGATTGTGGCTCTCATTGAGGAAAGAATAGTGGACTTTGAATATTTGGGAATCGTCCTTAGTTTTGGACTAATTTTAAGAGTTACTGATTAAAATTTCAGATAGTAATTGATGCAATATCGTGAGGTTTCTTTTCTCAACTTGTGCTGGAGGTTAAGATCCTAGGAGATTCAAATAGAAAATAATAAGGGTGGGACTGTAGAGAAATTGGATTTTTGTGCCCTGTTGGCAAGAATGTAAAATGGTGCAGCTGTGAAAAAAAACAATATGGCCACTCCTCAAAAAATTAAAAATAGAACTATCATATGATCCAGCAATTCCACTTCTGGGTATATACCTAAAAGAACAGAAAGTAGATTCTCCAAGAGTTATCTGTACACCCACATCTGCAGCAGCCTTATAAATATATAAGCAAAATGTGGTCTTTACATACAAAATATCATTCAGCCTCAATAAGTTGGAAAATTCTGACACATGCTATGACTTGGATGAACCTGGAAGATATGCCAAGTGAAAAGCTCTCTAAAGGCCTGACATACAAGGGAAGCCATTTTAGATCTCTTCCTAAATCAACATGACTGTATAGAAACTTTATGTAAACCAAAAGCCTGATTTATGGCTCACCACGCATATATGTTCCATCTGCTTTGGGAAGGACTGGCCTAAAGGAAAACCATCTTATCCTTGAGATATCGATCAATGCTCCTACTCCCTGCATTCCTTTACGATAAAACTTGTGATTCTTGCCTGTATGGTAATCTGTAATCTTTTGAGGTTTTACAAGATTTTATAAAAAGTATATAACCTTATAAAAACTGTTCATCCTACGGAGCACTTCCTTCTCTGTGAAGAGCATGTTTCTCAGGCAGCAGTCCTAACTTGGTCTTGAATAAAACTCTCTTTCCTATTTTTAGAGATTCTAAAAGGTTTGTTCGTTTTACGTCAACTCCAGTCATAAAGGTTAAATTACTGGATAGTTCTTCTCACCCACGGTGCTTAGAGTGGTCAAGTCCAGAGAGACAGAAAATAGAATGATGGGTACCAGAGGCAAAGGTGTGGAGCAGATGGGGAATTGCTGTTTAACGGGGACAGAGGTTCAGTTTTGCAAGATGAAAAAAGTTCTGGAGATGAACGAGATGAACGATTGCACAATAACGTAAGGGTAATTAATGCCACTGAACTGTACACTTAAAAGTGGTTAAAACATCAACTTTTAAGTTATGTATATCTTAGCACAATTAAAATGCATTTTTAAAAAGTAAATGAAACAAGAAAGATCTTAGGAAATTCAGGATTCTGAGAAAACATTCAGGGCCATTACATTTGTCAAGGTACATTAACTGTGAAACAAGCAATCCCAAACGGAGGTTCTCCGCGCAATGAAAGTTTATTTCTCACTCATGTCTCAGTCCACTGTGAATTTGGTAAGGGCAAGTCAGTGGGTGGGGTATCTGCTTCATACAGTCAGGGAACCACACCCTTCCATCTTGTGGCCCCACCCTCCTCTATCTCTTTGGAGTGCTCTGTATCCACTGGGGAGAAGAAGAGTGTGAAGACAGTGCATAGGGTAGTTTCATGGGTCAGGCCTCAGAGTGCCTGCATCAGTCTTGGATACATTCTCCTCGGGGAAACTCTGTCACAGTGACACACATAATGCAAGGGACACTGGGAAATGTAGTTCAGCTGTGTGTCCAAGAGGTGGAGGGGTCTTAGATATTTGTGAGAACTGGGGATCTCTGCTACAGGTGAGTCCCACTAGAAAGGCATATTTGATAAATGCCTTGTGGGATAAGATCTGCCAAACTCCTAGTCAAAATTCTGTAGGAAAGATATTTTGTATGAGGAGCAGAGAAATATTATGTCTCCATGATTGGCCCCACCACGTCATTAGCATGATAATTTATAGTCATGTGAATATATATATAATCATATCAATTAATCCACATTTTGTTCTGGAGACAGATTGCATCAATAACAGGCCTCTAAATTTTCTCCTGACATTCAGGTAAAGATTGACTTTTATGGTGACAGTCATTACTAAGCTGGAGTTCAGAGACGGGATGGGATGGAAAGCTGATTTGCACCGCTGCTCAGATGGGAATATGGAAACCCAGCCCCTAGAGGCTCATTTCCAGGTTCTAGATCACTTTCCTATCCTAGATGCTCCAGTACTGAAGTGAGTAGTGGTGGATGGAGGGTGTGGGGAGGTCTGCTAAGCCCCAGCCCCAGCTTCAGTGAATCATAAATTGGCTTCTGGTCCCTGAAGTCTTCTCCATCCTCAAACCTTCATCTGTATTATTTAAGAAAGACCTATACAGGGACACCTGGGTGGCTCAGTTGGTTGAGCGTCTGACTCTTGATTTTGGCTCATGGTTTGTGAGATTGAGCCCCACGTCAGGTTCTATGCTGACAGCGCAGAGCCTGCTTGGGATTCTCTTTCTCTCTCTGCTCCCTCCCTGCTCATGCTTGCACTCTCTCTCTCAAAATAAATAAATAAACTTAAAAAGAGAGAAAAACCTACACAGGCATACTTCACTTTATTGTACTTCGCAGATACTACATTTTTGTAAATGGGATGTTCGTGGTACCCTATATCTGGCAAGTCTACCCGGGCCAGTTTTCCAACAGCATTTGCTCACTTCATGCCTTTGTGGAACATCTTAGTGTTTCTTCCCATATTTCTAACTTTTTCTGCCTGATTATATTTGTTATGGTGATCCTTGATCCATGATTAGGACTGACTGAAAGCTCAGATATGGTTAAGATTTTTTATCAATAAAGTATTTTTTAATGAAGGTATGTACATTGTCTTTTTTTAGACAATGATGCCATTGCACATCTACCCAGAGCCGGAGCTGCACTTACTCAAATGGAATGAGCTACAAATTTGCCTGTATTGACATTATTCATATATCCATCAAACTTTGGGTTTGGGTTATAATCTTTTACAAATGAGCCCTTTAAATCTTGTTACAGATTTCTCTATTAAATGTGCCTATGTTAAAATGAAAAATCTTTATGGATGTGAATCACTTCCCAACTTATTTTGTTTGTCAGATCAGAATTTAGCATGTGGAGTGACTTTAAGTAACATGCATGCTATTGAATTATTTCACATTTTTCCACTGAAAATTCTTTCATTGCCTATTTCTGGTTTGTCCACCCTTCTCCAACCCAAGTCCTTATCTCCTTCCATACCAGCATCTATTGGGATAATGTCTGGCTCCACTGTTTAAGACAGAAGTCTTGGGGCACCTGGGTGGCTTAGTAGGTTAAGCATCCAACTTCAGCTCAGGTCATGATCTTATGGTTTGTGAGTTCGAGCCCCATGTTGGGCTCTGAACTGTCAGGTCAGAGCCTGCAGCCTGCTTCAGATTCTGTGTCTCCCTCTCTTTCTGCCTCTCCCATGCTCACACTCTGGTCTCTCTCTCTCAAAAATAAGTAAACATTAAAAAAATTAAAACAGAAGTCTCTGCCCAGATTTATGTTAATTAAATTCAATAGCTACCTTGAGGATTAATTCAATGATGTATATATGAAAGTGCTAGCATTGTCCCTCTTTCTGGCTGCCCAGTTGACCATCTTGAGGACACCAGTCTGATAGGTCTGATGGAGTATGTTTAGTGTTTTTGTCTGGGATTCCTCCACACCACCACACAGCACAGTCTTTGACATCTTCTCATACAATGAGTCTGTCAGAAGCTCACAGAAGTCTTGATTATTTCCTAAGTGTTCAAAACAACAGCCATTGTAGGAATTGTTTCCCAGCCAATCTGCAAGCTGCACTCTCTACTGGACCTTTCCACAATGTCACTGATGAACAGATGTATGTTTTATTATAATCATTTAATTACGCATTCATTCAACAAAGGTTATTGAGCACCTATATGTACCAAGCACCATCTAGTTACTGGGGATGCATCAATGGACAAAAATGCTCTCCATTCTAATGAAAATTAGTGTGTTTAATAGTGATGTTCGCAAAAAAAAAAAAAAGGAGATGAAGCAGGGAAAGGGAGTAAGAAGTGAGGGCAGTATGGGTGGAGGAATCAGGTAAGGCTGTTTTGGTGACGTGACACTTGATCTGATTCTCACGGCTCTGGAAGAGGGCCGCAAGTGTGCTGAATGTCATGTTTCACAGAGGGCGACCTGTGTATATCACAGGGTCCATCCTGGTACTCGACACTGTAGCCAGCAAAGCCCAATGCAAAACCATAGGCATAAAGTCAGACAATCACCAGTGTAACATATCCAGAGCTCCACAGAGGATCTAGAAACTTCTGGGTATCCATTTACCCTACATGGCCAGTAATGCATAGGAAATGCATCACACACATGCAATTTTTATTTTGCAATTTTTTTCCATACCATTTTGCCCAATGTTTTCCAGGGCAAACATGGGTGCTGATTTAGCAAAAATCCAACTTCTTTGATTTGGATAAAAGCTTTCTTTGGAGAAGGCAGCCATAAACGAGTTAAGCGTCTATACAAGATTGTAATTCTTAAGCTATGTTAGAGCAGATTTTCTTTCTATTATCTAGCTTAGAAAATACAAGTTTTCTATAGCTATACTCTTTATTTATGTATCTTGGGTAAGAATTGGCTGTCTCTAAAACTCCTTCTTGGAAATCACTAAATGTCTTTTATTCCTCTATTACTAATTTTATTTTTCATATAAAAATTTCCAGGACCAATTGCAGACTGTTTAACTATTTCTATTTAAGCTATAAACTGCTTATAATTAAGTTTGCTTTTTAATTGCATATTTATGTGTAGGCCATTATACCTGGTTCAAAATGCACATTTGTTAATTATTCTTAGTTTTAGATAAGAAATAAATGCCTACTATTTTTAAAATGCAGCCTTTTCCCCCAAATGAGGAATATTAGCTATTCTATTGGTCATGAATCTAACTTCAATAAAATTTTCTTTTGCTTGAAGGTATTGACAAGAGTGGATGTGGTTTGCATATTTTGACCTCTTAAATAACAAATGCAAAACAAATGTAAATGTGGTTTCACTTTTAATACACTTTTGCATAGTGCAGAATAGCTTGCTGGAACATGCATGTGCATATTCGTGTTTCATTAAAAATCATATTTGAGACAGAGTTTGCCCTAGGACATGTTACTGCTGACTTTTGATTGAATTATAGGGAATTGAGAAAATAGAAGCTGATAAAGTTACATTCCAGAGAAGTGATGGAGAAGCTATTACCAAGGAGTATTTGGGAAAGATAAGACGTAGCTAGAGTCTCCTTGAGACTCATGTCATAAAATTAGAGTCAGCAATTTTCTTCACAAATCTTTCACAAATACTTTCAACTCTTGCTAACCATTATACTTCTCCATATAATATTTGCCATACCGTGGCAAAAAATCGTGGCAGATAATGTGTTTCAAATGCAATTGTGAATAATTCTCCCAGTAGATATATTAACGTTCTTAATATTCTGCTGCTTCCGCACATTACTATGGATGCATATGAATAGAAGCGTAAGTATTTGTTCAATGGACAAATCCACAAGTGCAATGCCAAAGACCTGGGTGTGCCAAGATACTTGATACATCTGCTAAATGAAGTAGTGGAACTTTAAGACTGCTTTGAATTGTAAAATTGCTCCTACGCTGCTTGGGTCAGGTGCATTTGTGATGACTAGCCTCCGAATGAAACAGGTATTTCGAGCTTTCTATCAACAGCTGGGAATCGCAGACCTCACATCTAACTCCCTATCTGAACACAAGGTGAAGGACTTTTACATCCCTAGGGAGTGAGTTGGTGGAAAAGGGGCTTTCCGGAGGTGAAAGGCTGAAGAGATCCTTCAGGAATGCCTTGGTGCCCTTGCTACACCCTCCCTCCACATGAGCACATGGCCTTGCTGGGGCTGAATTTGGCTTGAGATCCAAATGTTTGCCAGAAGTCCCAGGGCATAGATTGTTAGTCTAGATTCTTCCTAAATGATAATACAGGCCCTTAACAGAAAAGGGTGCCATTAGAAATTGAGGTTTTCATTTTGGCAGGACCCTGCCTTGTAAATAACATGCCATTCCTCGCTGCTACCTCCCACCCCAATAATAGTGAGTGAGGGGCCAGTGGACACTTAGCTGAGGTATTGCTTCTGCTTGAGGTAACCATCTCATGTCCCTCGTGTCCCTCAAGGCTCAGTGCATGGGGAACCTCATCTAACCTTACAGAGGCTGTGATGATGGCCTCTTCTGGTCAAACTTCAGCTCAGCCAAAATGATGCCATGACAGTGCAGATCAACCCTATTGTAGATCCGATAGATTTTTGGGAGAAAAAAAGGCATGAGAATAGTTTTCGTAAATCAGTTTTTAAAGTGGTTGGAAACTGAAATAAGGCCTCAATGTCTGTTGCCAGCAATCTGGGTCAATGTGAGAGATTTGAGCTGCACTAATTATCAGCCCATATAATTAGGAACATGTTGGAAGGTTCTCCACTCCCTACTCTACCCCACCGTGTTTCCACTGTCATATTACTTTCTTTGTTGTAGATCAAAGCATGATGCACTTTGAGTATATCTGAGAACAATTACTTTTGGAATATATTTGATCTCATCTTGTTTTTATAGCCAAAATTGCTTATTTCATGATCGTGTGAATTCTGAGGAGGAAGTACTCTATAAATCAGTGTGCTAAGTCACAACTAGAAAAAAGAAAGTCCACTAAACCTAGGAAAAAACCTATTCCTGATTGCTTAATTGATAATATCATCCAAATTTCTTCTGCTCCAGTAGAATTTGTGATTATCTAAATTGTGTTTCATACCAGGCAGAAAGAATAGTTTTTAAAAATTGGTATTATCTATTTAATTGCAGCAAGACAATCTTCAGATTAGTGGATAATTGAGGAAGGATAATATTTGATAAAATGACAGTTCTATATTATCACTTAATATGTATGTAGGGAGCCTTAAGTGTACAAGGATAAGTATTAGTGATGACAGAAAATTGGAATTAAAGGTTTCCTTTATGGGGCACCTGGGGGGCTCAGTCAGCTAAGCATCCAACTTCAGCTCAGGTCATGATCTCACAGTTTGTGAGTTCAAGCCCCGCATCAGGCTCTGGGCTATCAGCTCAGAGCCTGGAGCCTGCTTCGGATTCTGTGACTCCCTCCCTCTCTCTCTCTCTCTCTCTCTCTCTCTCTCTCTCTCTCTCTCTTTCTCTCTCTCTCTCTCTTTCCCTTCCCTGCTTATGCTCTCTTTCTCAAAAATAAATAAACATTTAAAAATGTTTTTAAAAAGGTTCCCTATATGTTTTCCTTTCTAATATATTATGGATGCAATTTAAAATATGTTGGACTAGGCACTCCTGGGTGGCTCAGTTGGTTGAGTGTCTGACTCTTGATTTCTCCTTGTGTCATGATCTCATGGTTCGTGGGTTCGAGCCCCATATAGAGCCTGCTTAAGATTCTCTCTCTCTCTCTCTCTCTCTCTCTCTCTGCCCCTCTCCCCTGCTTGTACTCTCTATCTCTAAAATTATACACACACACACACACACACACACACACAAATACCTAGAAAGCCGTAGGTACCATTGTTGGATATTCTTTCCTTTTCTCACATTTTGAGGAAGTATTGCAAATTCCTGTGTCTATCCTTTGTAATCAACAGCAGTGGGATGAAGATACATGTATGTGGGGTTTGCACAGCTTTTCCCAAAAGCATGGCCATTAGACATGTCTTGGGAGGACCCGTAGGCACCACCCATCGATAGACCATATTTTATGCTCTCATGGAAGTTGTATTAGTCACACCCAGGTGAAGTAAATCCAGTTTTCCTTCTTCTAAAATGCACAACATTGGAATATTCCCTGGAATGAGGCACAAGGCATTATGCATCCTTTCTGAAATTCTATTCTCTCATTTTTCATACAATAAAGAGTTGGCACAAGTAATCACTAATATCCTTTGCAGATCTGACATGATGTGGTTCTATATTAAATTTACTGCCTTCAATTTAAAAAGCCAAGTTCATGTTTTTTCCACACCCTCTGAATTAGTGAGATTCACTTTATGTCCTGGTCACAGAAATATTCTTCATCCTATTCATTTATTCCACAAATGGCCACAAAAAGGATATTAGTTGATGGTGGGTAAATGGAATAATATTTTCTGCTGTTGGAAAAACATTATAAAGTTTATGTAATACTAAATTTTGAATAACAACATCTTTCTAAAGATGAGAAGCTTTATTCATTTTTTTCATTGCTTTACATTCAGCAATGCTTTTAGGGCATCCCCATATAGATCCATACATATGTACCTATTCCTGAATTCAGGAAATGGGACCAATAGCCCTAAACCATGAAGCCTGGTCCCAGCTTCTGGGGAAACAAAGCAAAGACAAATAATCTGGGTCTTCTAGGAATTGATAAAAGTATGTCTGGAGAAAGTTGGTTCAAAGAGGTGGAGAAACAAGGTACTAGACAGCCTTTGTTCATGAAAACCTGGAATTCTCAGTCTTGGCAAAAGAGATTTGGTTCTTAGGATGAGAGAGAACCATTCGAGATTGGACCAGGGCAGAAAAGGCACACTATGAGTTTCAAAACCAGATACACCTCTTCTTCATCCATGTCTCCAATCCAATGGCTGCACCAGCATATATGTAGATGCATATTAGAATCTACAGGACCACACATCTTCTGGGTGGAGTGTAGCCAGTCAGCGTACAGTGCCAGGGAAATTCTGTGCAGTTCAGAATGAATGAAACTTCTCATGCCCATATGGTAACCTTATGCTTTGTAAACCCTTCTTACAACACAATAAAAATCTGAGCTTTCAGAGTGAGCATGTGAAGGGAAAGAAATAACTAAATGTATAAGGGAAACCCCAGAAAAGAAATCTGTATTTTTTTCTAAAAAGTTTTACAAATATGTTTGAGAAAACTATGAGTTCAGTGAATGCAGCAGTCAACTTTAATTTAGAGGTCACAGGTTCGGGCCCTCCGTACATTCGTAAATGACCAGCTTTGAGCAAATCACTTCTCTGGCTCCAATTCCTAAATGCGAAAAGTGGAAAGTACATCTCTGCCTCTCTCTATAACATGTAGCTGTTACATTCTAATATACCCAAGTGCCAAAAGCTCACTTCAAGTTCACTTCAGCAAAAGCTGGAAACTTATGGGTTCATTTCAACGTCAAGGCCAACGGGAAGTGAAGGCTGGGTCTGGAGGTTGAAATGTTCTCAGCCCTGGTCTTGCTCTCTTCTGGGAGCATGGCTGCTCTCTGCACAGAATCCATTCTTAGACAGGTTCAAGTCTGCCTCTCATAGTGACAAGATGGCTTCTAGTAGCACCGGACAAACATCATCTCTTTGATTGAAAAGGACATCCCCAGCCTGCTCAAGCAAAAGTCCTGGGATTACTTCTGACTTGACAAATTTGGGCCTCGTGCTCATTCCTGAATGGGTCATCTGTGGTCAGGTGCATGGAAATGTTAGTCACACCTAACTCATGTGCTTATTTCTGGATTTGGAAATGGGGAGTCCCAAATGACACATAAACAAGAATGGAGGAGAGGTGTTTCTTCCAAAGAAAGTCAGGGTAAAGATGTGGTGAGGGATCGGGGGTGGGGAATGTGTGCTAGGCAGGCAAAAAAAAGCAGTTGTCCAGTCTTCATGTGAAACTATGGAAAGGAATCTTTGCTATTATTACAAGTGTTAACATGGGAGGCAGTGGTGCCGAATGGTTAAGGACACACATAGGATTTGAAGTCAGCTTGCAGTCCACATCTTGGAAATGCTACTTTTTACTTGCATGCCTTAGGGCAATTTCCAATCCCTTGTGCACCTCAATTTAATAATCTCTAAAGTGGAGAGAATATTGATTGCATAGAGTGGTCAAAAGGGCCAACAGAGACAATGTCTGCCAACTGTTTAGCATTTTAAGGACTAAATAAATGGGAAGTATTTTGCCCCTTCCCAAAAGCCCCTGGCCTCAGATTTTTTCACTGTGAATACTTTCCATCCCCCAAGAAACAGATAATTCCCATGCTATTTAAATTTTCTGGTGCATAGAAAATAAGAAAAGCTTAACAATTTTGTGATAGACCCAGCATAACATGTATAATCAAATTTATCAAATAGAGCACCATAAAAATCTACAGACCATCTGCCTTATAAATAAAGAAGTGAAATTTCTAAATGAAACAGCAAATAGAATCAGCCATATATAAAGAGATTAGGATACCATGACTAGTAGTGTTGACTTCAGGGAAACAAGTGTTAACTCACATATTCTGCTTTCATCAGGCTTCCTTCCACAAAGAGATGGCATCAGACAGGGCGGTCAGGGTGACACAAATGTGCAAACTATTCTGTTTCTTATTAATAGTGTTCAGACACTGCCGTTGGCAATCTCTTCCCTATATAATCTTATCCAGTCTCATGATGTTCAATATCATCTATTCACTAGTAAATTCCAAATGTGTATTTCCAGGCTTTATAATTCCCCGAATTACAGATTTCTTACCCACTGCTTAATAATTCCTCAACCTATAATAGGCATCTCAGACAGAACATGTCCACAGCAGAGCTCTTGGTTTGGACCTTCATCCAACCTCTCCCTTCTTGAAAAATTGTGCCATCACTCACCGGTGGATCATGCCAATGACCCAAGAGTAATTCTTATTTTTCTGCTTCCCCATCAAAGCCATCTGAAATCCCTATTGGTTCTACCTTCAAAATATATTACAAATCCAGACACTTCTTTCTACCCTGTACCACCAATCTTATTTAAGCCAATAGTATCACTTGCCTAGTCTGCAATAGCCTTTGGGTTGGTTTTCCTGTCTCCACTCTTGCTTTTTCCTGACCCCCACGTCTGTCATCCAGAGTAAATGATGTTGTTTGGGGTTTTACAACAGCCAGAGTAAGTGTTTTAGACATAGATCTGCTGATGACAAATCCCCCACTAACACACACACAGACAAAGCTCTAGGATGGTTTCCTGTCACACTGAGGATGCAATCTAGTTCTTACTGTGACCCACAGCCCTCCACAAGCTGGCCATTCTTGCCCCTTGTTTCTCCTCTCCTTGGCTTCTTCCCCCTGCTCATGCTTTTCCAGCAACTGCAAAGTTCAGTCCTTTGTTTCTCTGGAACACTTCAAGCTTTTTTGCTTTTTTTTTTTTTTTTTTTTTTTTTTTTGACTCAAGAGGGCATTGCCATCTCCTTCCTTCTCCCCTGGGAGTGTTCATCCCCCAGACACCCAGAGACAATTCCTTCTCATTCAGTTCCCTTTCCAATGATCATTACCTCCTCTCTGGTAAAGTTTACCTCCTCTGAGCATGTTCTCTAAATTAGCATCTCTCTCTGTGTTACCCGGATGTATTTATTTCTCTGCTTGCTTAATTCTCCTCTTCCCCACCAAATTACCAATATGTATTTCAGAAAGACAACAGAGACTTTGACTCTTTTGTTCATTACTAGATATTCCATGCTGGAATAGTGCCTCATTTCATAACACATACAGTAAATATGTGTTGACATATGGAGAAAAAGAGGAAGGGAGAAGGAGAAAGAGCGGAAGGTAGAGAAGACAACAGGGGAAGAAGAAGGGAGGGAAGGGTTGGAAGTTTCACAGTTACTTTCAAGTTGAAGACAAAATCGTGAGGGCTCGAGATTATTTGAGGGATGCATGTGCAAGCATCTCTGGCATCCGTTTCCACATTGTAACTAACAAGGGATTCTTGTTTGTAGATTTCTTTACATGTAGGATCTGAATTCAATGTATAATGACATTGCATCATGATTCTACTTGCTGCCATGCAAATAAATTTCAGCATATTGAGAAGAGTAAGGAAAAGCATAGAAATATATGACCAGGATGTGTAGAGGAAGAGAAGGACAAGTAAATGGGGGTGACCTGAATATTAAACACAAAAATTTTAGTCCAGAAGATCAACTGCAAATTTAAGTGGAGAGAAACAAATGAATAGATTTAAAGAAAGATTAGCCGGAAAGAGTCGGGAGCTTTTTAACCAAAATGCTGTGAATTTCAGATGCAGTAATTCCCATACAGGCTTTAAAAAGGCTGAGCCCTGTTCCAGGGAAGATTCAGCAAGGATGTCTGCACTGCTTTGCCCCAGGTCTATTTCTTTATATTTGAACCGTCTTATTAAATATACAATAATGTTAATACATGCACATGCTCCTTAAAGCAGGAATTGTTCCCTTGGTAATGAAGTGGGAACACCCACCTGGGAAAGGTATTAAAACTATCACTCACTTTCATGATGACTCTAATCTCAAAGTAAATGTCCATGTGCCCCTGGAAGACAGAAAGATGATCATTATAGCCTTCTACCTGGTGAAAAGCTCGCCACTGTCAATCTAACTGCGTGTGAAAAAAAATCGCACATTCTTTTGAGGAGCTGAATGATTTGAATATAAATAAGCAACTCTTTCTGCCTGTCAGTTACTTCGAGAATATTTAGTGTTGTCTCTTTTAATGATCACTCATTACAGATGAGTGCGAGCGAGCGGATTTAATCAGGGTAATACGGGGTAATCATCATGTGAATTTCTCCACATCGGGACTTGTTCCATCTGTTCCGAGTCATTTGTCCATGTAAAACTGTCACCATCTCGAGCCAATGACTGACAGGTGAGGCCAGACATGTACGTTTTTCATCTCAGACCCAGAAATTCTCTGACGTGTCCTTCTCACTGAAACAAACAGCTTAAAAGACTCAGAGGGTTCTGTATTTAGGACCTTTTTTTCTTCCATTGGTTTGTTGGGTTGCTCATTAAAATACTTAGCTCAGTCTCTCTTAGCACAAGAGCATGACCAAGGCCATTTATCTTGATTGACGTGGTGGAATCCAGGGGGAAGGCTGGGTAACACCACCTTGGAGGGCTCCACATCAGCACCGACACGCAGCCGCCTCCTGGGGTTGAATGGGACATCAGCTTAGCAGCCACATAAAGGCTGTGCTCCCAGGGACAGACATCTTTTATTCTGCCTTCCTTCTGCGTAAGAAGTGCCGGTCTTGGGCGAGGTGGCAGCCCTTGTCGGCAGCCTTTGTGTGTGATCACTGAAGACATGGGTGATGGAAATTATTTAATGAAAAAAATGTAGCTTAAGCCTCATGAATTTTTATTTTTTACTCCATGTATTTCCACATCAGAAGACCTACATGAACCGAAGCTCTCTATGAAGGACTGCCTCTAGTAACCAAGCTAGTTCTCACAAAAATTGTAATAGGGTATTTGAGAACCAAATATCCTCTCAAGAGGCTGTAATCCACAAGACAAGCAGCCGTCAATAAATAGAATTAGACAGAGTTATTCCCTTCAAGTCTTTGGTGGACCATGTGTTACCTCTGCTAACTTTGGCAGTTTGCTGTCAGTGCTGAAAGATTGGACTGCTGTTTTAGACTCAGAATCAAATTTTGTCCATGCTTTTCCTTGTGTCACCATGACTTTTTTGCAATATTGAAGTGCCCAAACCATGCTGAAGGGCCTCAGTACATAAACATCGCGACCACACAGGGTCAACAAGGAAGACTTATATGGTGGTCCTATGACTCGATCTCTCTAGGAACTGACAGAAAACAAAACCTCTCTTTCAAGATGACTTTGTAACATTTAGTTCTCTTTTCCTTTGTTATGAAAAGCCTTATATAACCGACTTTGGTTCTACTTCACAAAGGTACCATACACCCAATACCAAAGGAATGAATGGGGTTGGGGGTGAGGAGAAAGCCCCGATATGCCCTCACAGAGCTGAGTCTCACAGGCCTCAGAGTGACGGGGCAGCAGCATGGAGGTTTGATTGAGAACCAGGGAAATAGTGGTTGCTGCTCTTTTGAGAGTTTTTGGCTTCATCATTTCGTAGGTGGAGGCCCTTCTGTTTTTGTTTTTCCAGCTCTTATAATGAACAACCAGGAAGTATTTTTTAAGTACGTTCTTCTTTCCACCTGATGGAGAGGAGCAAGATTTATCCTGATTGTCGTGCTTGAATCTGGATCTATTTTGATGGAAACTGCTCAGGAACTGGCTCCCTGGATGCCTCTTTGATGATGTTCCTGTTTGTTCCCTTCATCTCATCGAAGCCGTGACAAGAACGAAGCAAAGTCCCACACTGCACAGACGTTCCATATTCAGGGAAGGAGATAAAGTAACCTAGAGATTTATCCTCACCACTAATGTTTTCTAATCGTAAGATTCATTCTAAGTATCACTTATGGTACCTTTGGACAAAGCGAAATGTATCCACAAAGACCTGCCTCATTAGGAGGTCTGCTGGGAACAGCATGGTCAAGTGCTATGTTGGAAAAGCTTCAATTCCCCCAACGTGTAATAAATTGTTCCCCACTTTATGCTCCGCTACGGGGTTACTGAATTGTCCACATACATAACTTTGTTTTAGATCATACCATACATGGGGTGGGCTCTGCCCTCAGTCTCTGAATATCTTGAGGATGAAAACCATGTTCAATTCACCTTTATAGTCCCGATATCTAGGACAGTGGTGTTCAACTGGAAAGTGTCTTGCCACACTAGGAGCATTGGGCAATGTCTGGAAGCACCATTGGTCGCTGTACCTGGGGAGTGGGGTGTGCTACTGGCATCTGGTGGGTAGAGGCGTCTTGCAGCACACAGGGCATTCCCCCTAAAAAAGAACCATCCAACCCACAATGTCAACAGTGTGGAGATTGAGACAACCTGCCTTAGTGTAACACCTGTACATATACAGGTTAATAAAGGCTAATTTAATTTCTCCAAAAATAATCTGTTAGACAATTATAACAACAAATTGAATCAGGTACACTTTTCTAAAATTACTTCTCCCCTGGAACAACAAGATCATGTCATAAAAAACGTCATAGTTTTGAAAAAAAACAACAACAGGGAAAAGGATTCAGACCCTACGTTATCTTGCAGGTGATTACAGTTATAAATGGTGCTGAGTGATTCTCTCGGTTGTACCTCACCTTCTTTTAGTCTTTTGACTGATTGTATACACATAGATGTAAGCCTAATTCCTTTGTCTCTACATTTTTTGATGTTTTCTGTTTATCGGATATATTTTATTCTATAACTGCTTTACATTTTCAGTGGTTCTGAATCACTGAGCCATTGCATATTGGATAACTACTACTCAGGAGTTCTATGTTGCTGACCAGTCCACATCATTGTTGCAGAAGCAATCATTTCAAAGACATGTCTTTTAAAGGAATGGCTCACTGACATGAAGCAGAATTATACCTGCAGGCACAATTCAATATTAATGGTGGAGATGAAGGATTGAGGGGCCTCCACTGATTCTATAGTAGAGGATCCCTTCTCCCAGCCCTGAAGGTGTCTGATTCCACCATTTGCCTGTGATGACGTCGGAAGCTAAGTAGATCTGGAAAATGCAAAAGCCATCGCCAAGAAGCAAATTATTGTGGGAGTATCTCTTTCTTATTTGACTGCCTCACAACCAAATTGAGAAAATGGTGATATAAACAAATGGACACCACCTTCCTGTCTCATTGCCTTTATTGTCAGAGTCATGTTCCCCAAAGGGCGTCTAGCCTAGTTGAAGAAAAATAGAAAACTAGAATAATGTAAAATGTCCAATACTCTATAAATACATAAATTTTTAAAGTAACTGATTTTTTTTCTTCTCAAAATGCTAGACTTTTACCTCACTATCCATTTTCTTTTTGCACTGATACAATTTCTCATCGGGGTCTTAGCAAATGGCATCATTGTGGTTGTGAATGGCATAGAGTTGATCAAGCAGAGAAAGATGATTCCATTGGATCTCCTTCTTTCCTGCCTGGCGATATTCAGGATTTGTCTGCAGTCAATGATCTTCTACATTAATCTGGTTATTCTCTCCTTGATTGATTTCTCCCCACTTGTTAAGAATTTTCTAATTTTCATGTTTGTAAATGAAATGGGACTTTGGTTGGCCACATGGCTCGGGGTTTTCTACTGTGCCAAGATTGCCCCCATCGCTCACCCACTCTTCTTCTGGTTGAAGATGAGGATATCCAAGTTGGTGCCATGGCTGATCATCGGGTCTCTGCTGTTTGCATCCATCCCTCTCGTTGTCCACAGCAAGTGTACGTGGGTTATTCCCCAAGAAGTCTTGTTGGGACTTTTCTTCCCAAATGCAACAACTCCAATCAAGGAAACAACTGCTTTACAGATTGTCTTTCTTGCTAGGTTTTCACTGCCTTTTGTTATCTTCCTCATTTCTACTCTGCTCCTCATGTTTTCCCTGGGGAGACACACCTGGCAGATGAGAAACACAGCGACAGGCACCAGGGACGGTAGCACAGGTGTCCATGTGAGTGCACTTCTGTCCATTCTGTCCTTCCTGGTCCTCTACCTCTCCCACTACATGACAGCTGCTTTGCTCTCTTCTGACATTTTTAAGCTCAGAAGCCTCATGTATCTGTTCTGTATCTTGGTGTTTGGGTCATATCCCTCGGGACACTCTATTATCTTAATTTCAGGAAATCCTAAACTGAAACAGCATGCAAAGAAGTTCTTCTACCATGGGCAGTGCTGCCAGTGAGAGAGAACTTCGATCCGTTTGAAGAACCGGCCGTTCCGTGAGCTGACGATGCCTGCCGTACCTTCTTGTCGAAGAAAGCAGTCCACTCCTAATTATACAAAACTTGGACTGTTTGTCCAACCCAAGGCATTTTTGTGGATTCTCTCCTTTTTCAAAGGGTTAGATTGATTTTCAAAGCACTACACACGCTGGCGGATCGCATCCATGTCAATATCCCCATTATGTTACCATACTATCATGTTGCAAGATGTTACCTGATTGGGAAAGACTGGATAAGTGCTACGGGGATCTATCTGTACTATTTCTCACAGCTGCATGTGAATCAACAATATTCTCAAAATAAATAGTTTAGAGAAAAAGAAAAGGATGTTTGAACTTGTGATGTCAGAAGGGTGCATGAATGCCGTGGGGTCCCTGTGCGTCTGATGCCTCATCTAGATGATGTATCCTGAAAGGACTGGCTGCTCCTTTTGGGTCTACTTGCAGAATATTTTTGCTCTGTTTGTTAGAGTCATCAGATCTGAAAGAAAGCCGAGGACAGGCTGGCCTTCTGTGTCTTGGTAAGCTTGCTCTCCAACTCCACACTGCTGAGATCCTAGGTGCCATGTTGACACGTCCCATCAACCGCCAAAAAAGCAGGCAGATGGAGGAGGAAGAGCGTTCCGCGGCTGGATTTTCCATGTCCCCTAATTGGGCACACAGACCAGAAAATAGTTTGCAAAGATGTTTCATTTTGCATTTGTGTGCTCAGCTCTGGGACCTTTTCAACCAATGGTAACAAATTAGAACTCCTACCACATTGCATGTCTTCCCAACAAAGCAACATCAGTAGGTGGGTGGACTGGGGGTGTCTCCATCTGCCTCAAGTCACAAATGCATGTTCTATGTAAGTGATGATTTTTAGACGCTTAGATATATGTGTATTTCTAAAACAGCTTCAGAACCCTTTTGCTTCCAGTGAAATGAAAGATGTTCCCCAGTTTGGCTATAGCTTGCAGTTCATGTGTGATGATGGAAAGCCTGTTTAGGCTTGGCTTTGCCAGTTTCCAGGAATGGATGTTCAAAGAATGGTTTCCTCGCCCAAGACATGCAGGCTTGGTTGTACGAAACTAACAGAAGTCTTTGCTTCAGAAGATGCAGGAAAGTGTTTATGTTCTTGGGTGTGGGAACTTGGGTCTGCATCTCAGACATCATCCCCAAGGAGCAAATTAACAGCCTCCATCTTCCTGCTATTTCATTTTCCTTTGTCCCAGTAGGTGGGAAGGTTTATGACTAACCGTGCACCAGGGCCTGCAGCTCTGGGACCAGCAGTTGTATCCTGCAGGTGATTATTGCTCCCGCTTTGAGAAGGGACAGTGAAGAGTTACTTTTATTTTCTGCACATCTCAAGTTCAGATGCAGGCTCTTTGAATCACGTGTGTATACCAGCAGGTGGATGGGGCGGGGGGCGCAATTTCAAACATTCAGGGAGAAATCTGTAAGAATACAACTCTCATGTGATTTTTTTTTCCTCAGATGCCAAATCTTGATTCCATTTCATGCAACTTCTGCTTCAATAAGGCTAGTAAATGAGACGAATATTAAGGTATGACTGTTTGGATACTTAAATGTTACCAAGAAGTTATAAAAAAAAAAGAGGATGCATGTTAAAGAACACTATTGTAGAAACATTTTCACAGTCTACTTTCCTAGAACTATTTCTTCCAGAAATGTCACCTGGTTATCTTGTTGATGGATGTTGTGTAGGACGCTAATTGCTCCGTTGTAGAAGTAAAACAGATTCAGCCTTTGGTCTCTCTGTAGCAGCCCTTGTCTGGAATCTTTAGCCTGGACAAATTGTTTCTGTCCTGCGCATCTAGCATGGGTAACATGGGGGTAGCATGGGGTTAGCCTCCGTAGCAGTACCGACTCTTCTTCTACCCTACCCCTGCGTCTGTAGGGATGGACTGGCCATTATGGCCCCTGGGAGCCTTGGCTGGGGGTCACATGCCCATGGGTCAGGCCAGAAGGCTGTTAACTACAGGACACGATGCTGTGCACTCTTCATCCCCTGCTGGGAGTGCCACCCACCTTGGAGGAGATCCAGCAGCCCTGCTCAGTCAAGAGCAAAGGAGAATGGGTTACCGGGCAGGCCTTTACTGAAATGTGAGCCAGCATAGTACCTCATCCCATTTCAGATAAGGGTTCAGTAAGTGGCCCCAAACCAGAATGCAAGGACTGCACTCCCCCATGCTGACACTGGCTCCTTCAGTGCCAAACTACACGGATTCACTGTGGTTTCCAGTAACTAAACATGGTAGCTGACTGAAAAGGCTAAATCTAGATGTTGACATAAATACATTTTTAAGTATAAACACTGTAACAATCTGAATATTTAAACATAGGGGCACCTGGGTGGCTCAGTGGGCTGAGTGTCCCACTCTTGATTTCAGCTCAGGCCATGAGCACGGGGTTGTGGGATTGAGCCCCTCATCAAGCTCCTCACTGAGTGTGGAGCCTGCTTAAGATTCTCTTTCTTTCTACCCCTCTCCCTTGCTCACACTCTCTCTTTCTAAAATAAAAAAAATAAATAAAATTAACACAACAATTTAAAAAGTCTCTCAAATTACAAATGCCTTTTAAAAAATGTTTATTTTTGAGAGAGAGAGAGAGACAAAGCATGTGGTAGGGAGAAGCAGAGAGAGAGGGAGACAGAGAATCCAAAGCAGGCTCCAGGCTCTGAGCTGTCAGCACAGAGCCCGATGCAGGGCTCAAACTCACGAACCGTGAGATCATGACCTGAGCCGAAGTTGGATGCCCAACTGACTGAGCCACCCAGGTGCCCCACAGATGCCTTTGAAATTCTGTCACTCATTCAAATATAATAACTGTTGAAGGCAGAATAATCTGGACCTGGAAGTGCTAGGAGCACATTAGCATTTCATGTCTAATGTCTTCAGGCTGATGACCACCCATTCCAGACAGATTTTAAAGCCTTGATGGGTGCTTAGGTATATACTCGTCAGACTAGGATTATTCACATCGTAGGCTTTAGAGATATGGCTCCCATAACTTTTGTCCATGTAGACCGACATCTCTTCGTGTAACAAGAGGGACAGGTAGTCAGAAATATCCAAGAGAGAAAGAAACCAGGCAGATTATCCAAATCAACTTTGGCGATCAATGGGATAACAGATGTTACAGACAGATGGCACCCGTAGTGGAGAAATTTCCAAACGACAGAGTCAGGGAGGCCCACATGTTTTAAAAAGTGTCTTACTAGGGTGTGAGTTTGGAAATCAGAGTAGAGATTGTATTAACACAAACTTTGTATCAGTGGTATATTCTTTTTTTAAAACAAATATTATTTTGCCACCCAATAATTACGGATTCAACTGAAATCTCTATGCCAGGGGAGAGGGTAGGTTCTGGAAAAATCTGCTACAATGGGCTGAAAACATTAGGTTTTTGGAGAGTCAACATAAATTCAGTTAGCTCATGGATATTTGCGCCATTACCTTTCTATGGAAAGCCAGCATCTCCCTCTTTCCTTAATACACTAAAGATCCTGGTATATATCACTCCATACCTTCACAGAACTCAATACCGATAATTTTTAAGATGTGATGTAAACATTTGGCTTCCGATCTGTGACATCTGGGTCTACCTCATCATTCTGGCTGGGGCTCAGGAGTTGGTGATTGTATCCTGTAATTTAAAACATATTCAAATCAATGAAGTGTGGGTTTCCTTTTTTCTTTTTGGTGTTTTATTAGTTTTTATTTTAAACAGTTCTCCACAAGATCATCAGCGTAAATAATATTAAATAAAATATCTACTTAAATGTCTGACGATATGTCCATTTTTAAAATAAGGGCTGAGAATTCATTTTGTTTAAAGCTCAGCATTGTTGAGGAAAAAAGATACATTGTGACTCTCTATTTTTGAGGCTGGAATGCATGGTCCTAGGTGAAATCTTCAGCTTCTTATAACTAAACTCTGTTCTTCCTCTAGAGTTGTGTAAGTAATGCATGTAAGTTCATGCTGATGTATGACTGGGTAGAATTTGAATTTGGGAATATCTGAGGTCCTGTTGCTAAATTGGGCTCAGCACTTGGGGAGCATGGTCTGAATGACCTAAATTCCAGAAACGCTGGGGGAAACCAGATTCTTCTGAAAATAGGCAGGTGGAAAAGGATTTGGAAAATAAATAAGTGGCTAACAGTGGGATAGGATATTATATGACTAAATATATGGGTTGTCCTCTGGCTGTGAACCCACTCATTTAGAAAGCAGATGTCATGCTTGTGAATATAAATTAATGTTTTATTTCTCACTTAAAACCTAGGCAATTGGCTTCCAGAGAACATTGACCAGATATGGTCAGGAAGCTCAGTTTCATGATAAAATTCTCCAGCACATTCCCCACTGCTTGTCTGCTCTAATAACTTGGAATTTTTGAAATACGGCCTTAGGCTTTTGATCATGGGAGCATGATGTTCTTAATGGCACGGGTTGATGATAGATCCAGAAAACAGGCTCTATGGAAGAAGAAAGGAAACACTGAGCACAATATCTTAGATTGGGAGCCTAAGTGGGTTTGTATAATACCATAGCAAGATAGGGAATTCGGCCACACACAAGCCAAACCATTGCATTTCAAGACTGATAACCTGGCTTCCTCAGTTCTCGCTAAAACTGCACCTGCTATTTTGGTCATTTAAGTAACTTCTGTGTAATGCAGTAAGCAAGTAATGAGCGGATCCCCTGTTCCTTGATCTGTGCAATAGGGATGTTAAGGATGGATACCACACACTTAACCAAGTTCCAGGTTCATAACTGTGAGCTCTAATGACGTAACTCCCAAGCGATGGGCACTGAGATCCGTCTATCCTGAGGAATCTCCAGCAGCACCTGGGGACAGAAGGGAAGTGGGCTGGGGAGGAAGCTGTTGAACAATAGAGGGTCATAGCTAAAGCCTGATTCGGGGTCTAGTCTTGAAAAACCCGAACATGATGTTTCTCCATCTTAGAGGTGGGGTGTGAATAATTCCACATTTAAGGAGCGGAGTCAACGAGCCAGTGGCATCAATGCCTTGCTGCTGGTAGTGTTTTCAGTTAAACTGTATACGATTGCTGAAATGTGACCATTTTTGACAAAAATGGCAGTTTTATAGGTTTCATGCTAATCACCAACAAACAATCGCAGGGTTTGGAGGGAGTTTATTTTCACGTACGGTCCATGACGGCCGTCTGCTTACAGCAGTCCTGTTGCCGTGCTGCACCCTGTTTGTGACAGGCTGTTCTTGAGGCAGAGGGTGAAGAACAAAGCCTGGGGAGTCGCACCATGGTTGTAAAGCTCCGCCATATCCACCCCCATGGCCAAGTGGCCAAAGCCGTGGAAAGAGGAGAGAGACAGGAGATCCCCTTAGAGAAGGCAGCAACTATCTGGGAATAAAAGCAATTCTACCAAACGGGTGGGTAAAGTGGGGACTGTGCAGAATAGCTTGGTGGTTTCCCAAAAAGTTAAACATAGACTTATCATATGGCCCAACAATTGCACTCCCAGGAATACCCCCAGGACACTGAACACACAGGCTTGAGCAGACACCTGATAGCAATATTCACAGCGGCATTATTCATAATAGCTAAAGAGTAGAAATAACCCAGGAGTCAATCAATAGACGAACCGGTAAACGAGGGGCACCTGGGAGGCTCAGTCTGTTCAAACAACCGACTCTTGATTTCGGCTCAGATTATGATCTCAGGATTTGTCTGTGCTGACTGTGTGGAGCCTGCTTGGGATTCCATCTCTCCCCCTCTCTTTCTGCCCCTCCCCTTCTTGTGTGAGCTCCCTCTCTCTCCCAAAACAAATAAATAAATTTTAAAAAATAGGTAAACGGGTAAGTGAAATGTGGTATATTCGTACAACACAGTGCTATTCAGACATGAAAAGGAATGGAGTTCTAATACATGCTACAACATGGGTAACCCTGAAAATACTGTAAGGGAAAGATGACCGATCCAAAAGGGTCAACACTGTATGAATCTGATTATAAGAGACACCAGAGAAGGCAAATTTATAGAGATGGAAAGTGGAACAGAGGACACTTGCGACTGGGGAGTTCATGTGTATAGAATCTCTGTTTGAGATGATTAAAAAGTTCTGGAAATAGCAGTGATGGCTAGACAACATTGTGAATGTACTTAGTGCCACTGAATTGTACAGTTAAAATGGTTAGAATGGTAAAAATTATGTATATTACCACGATTTAAAAAATCTATCATAAAAGGAAAGAGGCAGAGGCTGGGAGTACTATACCACAGTTATGTTCCGGGGCCGTCCTTGGGTAAACATGGTGACAGTCTCCACTGGAAATTCACTCACTATTAAATTCTAAATCAGCCTTCTCTATTAGAATCGGCTTGCACTCAGGCTAATAGATAAGCATTATGAACCTAGATACCTTTAGAATCTAAATAGATCATTGCCATTCAAATATGAGCTCCTCCTCTCTTTAGAATACACAAGGCATTTTACGAGCCATTGAATGTAACGTGCAGTGAAATAGAGCAAAGAAAACTTAAGTCCTTAGACATCATCCTTAAAAAGATATTAGTTTGATATTCATCTCTAAGGTCAAACACAAATAAACCTAAAAATTAGGTTTCACTCTTTCCTCTTTCTTCCTTCCTCCCTCCCTCCCTCCCTTCTTCCCTCCATCCCTCTCTCTCTTTCTTTTCTTTCTATTTTTCTTTCTTTCTTTCTTAAGGGCAGAGGGTGCTTGGGGAAAATTGTCAGAGACTAGAAATTCTAACCCCTTGGGGCATCAAAGTTGTGCTTGATTGCCATTAGTCAAGAATTTTGAAGACCCATTCAATCATTGGTGGCTAATTCAGAGGGAACAAAGTGATTATGACTGGTACGCTTCCAGAACGTTAAAAATAAAAATGCCTCCCTGGGCAGGACCATTGTGCAGGTGGGCCCCCTCCCGGAGCATGGTATGGCCGCATCCTTGGGGACAGCCGTCCCTCCCCAGTAGGAATGTGACCAGAGTTTAGTTCGGCTAGCTCAGCTGGGCAATTTCACCTGAAAACATACTACTCGGGTTTTTTCTGTGCTCTGTGTTTTGTTCTACTCCTGGTGTCCACCCCTGAAAGTCACAGTGGCTTCGTCAGGCTTCACACCCAGACCACCTGCAGGGGCCCTCAGGTGCTCTTATCTGCTGCAGGCTGAGCCCCACGCCCCACAAAGCGTCCCCGGCGGAGTCCCAAGTATGAATAGCTCCCTGTCTCCCTGTTTTTCTGGGAACAGAATGAATGGACCTCTTGTGAAATCACTCTCCAAGAGTGTTCTCTTTGGGGTTTTAAATCATACCTAAGAGAGCAAAAATTTTTTCAAAAAACCAGAATAGTGCAGACAAGCCAGCAAGGATTTTTGGGGGAAGGTTCCTCACGCCCATGGGGGTAAGCCCTCCAAGGACTTGGAGTGTGAGCTACGGAGAAATCCAGTGATTCTCTCCCCGGGCTGCAGGAGTGGGGATTTTTACACTTCTAATTAGATTTCTTGCTTATTGCAAAAAATATGTAGTATTGAATAACAAATAATGAAGAAGAAAACCATCCAAAATTCATCCTCTTGATAAATTAGCAATTTTGATTTGCCCATGCTCCCATTCAAATGTTGTGAATAAAAATATTTAATTTTATATCATTATAATCATGGCAAGGAGATGTTTTAATAAATTTCATTTCCCTTACGAATGTTACGCATTCTCTTGTTGATCATTTTAATAACTACAGAATATTCTGTTGAGCTGATATATAGCACAGTGCCCAGAAATAGAGGCATTTAGTAAATATTTGTTAAAAAGATGAATTAATATACTTTACTTCTCTACGTCCTTGTTTGGGGAAGCATTGAATGTGATTTCATTTCTACCATTATAAATAACGTTTAATAGATACCTTTGTGATTATTATCTATCCTACTTTTTGTGTAGTTTCATAGGGAAAGTTCTCAGAAGTAGGATTCCTATAGCTATGAAATTCATCTATAGTATAGATTCCTATAGCTATGAAATTCATTGGCAGATTGCTTTTTAAGGAGATTGTATGGATTTGCTGCATCGTCAGTTAGCAATGCACAAGTCTGCTGGTTTTTCATATCTTAACCAACATTGCTACTTAAGATTTTTTTTTAACTTTTACTAATTTAATAGGTGTAGAAAGACTTCAATTTAAAAAGCTCTCTCTTCTAAAATAATTATGGAGTAACTTTTGCTTTTCATCTTCATTTTATAAGCCTTTTCCTGGGACCTGACACAGAACCTAATCAGCTTTTAAGGTTTCTCAATCCACCTCATATCACTGGGTTAGACACCTTGCAAGGGAGCTCGTGGGGCATCCGGCACCTGCTGTCCTGGATAGAGGACACGCTTCAGTCCCTGGACTCTTCTGAACCACTCTGAGCACAGGGCCTGTCAGGGCACACTGGCCGGGCTGGCTGCAAGGTGACAGAAATGCTCTGAGAGGTGGGTCGGAGGCTGAAGCCACAGGGTGGCTGGCAGACAAGGCTTTTGGGAGAGGTGAGCTCGAGGTTGTTCCCTATGATCCTCCCTGGAGCCCTGGGAAGGGCTCAACGCACCTCCTGCTTAATACGGGCGGGGCTCTATCCGTCACCTGTCCCAAAGGTTATTTTATCGCGTTGTCCCCTCAGTGTGAAAGGCAGCCTTATTTTTCATCCTACCTTGCGAGATGTGGAAACAGGACCCTGGGGAGACGTGAGTTGCTCCCAGAGCCTCAGCTGTCAGGATCCAGGCTCAGGAGATGGGATTCCAAAGAAGACAGTCCTTGCGGTGCTGAGGCATAGGAAGGCCCTGGGCTAAGGTGTGAGCCCTTCAAAGTTGTTACTGGAGTAAGGTTTACACGGATGGATGGAACAAATGTATTCCATGATTACACCTTGTCTTTCTATTTTTTTTTAGAAATTAATATTAAAATACCCATAACGATGATGATGATGTACACTGACTGGCTGGATCCTAATATTTTATTTTAATTTATTTTTATATTTTTTAAATCAACGAATATTTATTTATTTATTTTTGAGACAGAGAGCAAGCGAGAGCACAGGTGGGGTTGGGTTGGAGGGAGAAAGAAAGGGAGGGAGGGGCGGTGAGAGAGGTTGCGAGAATCCCAAGCAGGCTCCTCGCTGTCAGCTGATCTCACCACTGTGAAATCACGATCAGAGCAGAAATCAAGTCAGAAGCTCAACGGACGGAGACACCCCAGGCACCCAGATCCTAATAGTTTCAAAACTGAGACCCAAGGCAGGTATTATGGGTCGCACTACGAATGAGGAAACTGAGGCTCAGAGATGGCGAGACTGGCATAGGTGCAATCTGAGGCCAGAGCTGCTCCCTCACAAGGGGCTGGGCAGGAACACTGACCCCTGGAGGCGGGGGGGGGGTGGTGGTGCTGAGGTCCAAGTGCTCAGTGCACAGTGCGGCACAGACTCCCAGATGATGACGGAGATGCAACAGAGCCCACCTGCGCAAGAAGGTGGAGATGGAGGTCAGGTGCAGGGAAAGTTTGCTTCGCAGGAGACCAGAGATAGGAGGTGAGGAAGGAGGTGGAGAGGGGCAGAGAGAGACACCTGCGCGCCCCGTTGCTCCAGCGGGACAGGGAGCAGAGGACAATGTGGAGCAGTCTAGCGCCCTCTAGCGCCCAGGAGACGCCTGGCACCCCAACCCACAGGCTGAAAAGTCCTTTGTGGCATCAGCATGGAAGACACTAAGAGTCACACTGTGTGGATGATAAGACCCAGGGCCGGGGGCTGCTGGGCCCTCATAACAGTTGATTTTCCAGAACACCCTCCCCACCCCCCACCCCACCCCCCACCACCACGGCCCCTGCTGCCTCACCCATTGTTTGCCTCCACCACTCAGGTTTTCTCAGTTCAGGTCAACGTTTTCCATCTTGGATTAAACTGGGGACGTGGGGGATGCCTTTTCCTCGTTGTTCTAGACCAGGTCTCTCAACACCATCCACACGGGTGGGCTCACCTGTAGGGGCAAACCTGTCCACTGTGGGGTGCCAGGCAGCACGTCCACCCACGCCCATGAGATGTCTGCAGGCATTGCCCAATGTCCCTGGGGACAAGATGACCGCTGCGTGAGAACAGCTATGCTAGAGGGGCCTGCCGAGCCACTCCGCAAGGGGAGATGGACACATAAGCAGGCGGGTTAACAATTCCATAGCTTAAAAGTGATCTGTGACTACAATACTACACACACAACTGACTAATAGAGCATTGACTGAGTTTCTGTGAATACTACCTTCCAGATAAAACTGTGAATTGTGTCATTCGAACCGGATTCAAACTCAACCCGTTTTCGTCTTTCTCACAGCAGAAAGTAACCCCAGGACGTGTCCTCTCTGGCTTCCAATTCCAAACCGCTGTGTGTTGTTTCTAGTCAACAGCTACTGGACCCCCAAAGTGCGGGCATCTCAGTGGTTCTGGGAGACGTGGTAAACGGTGGGGTTTGGAGTCATTGGCCGAGAAAGAATTCTTGAGACATCTTCAGTGCAAAACGAAGGTTTTATTAAAGCTTGGGGACAGGAGTCGTGGGCAGAAAGAGCTGCACTGGGGTTGTGAAAAGTGACTGATTATATACCTTCAAGCTGGGAGGGGGTCAGGGACAGTGGAAGTCTCTAAGGTATTTTGGAAACAAGGTTCTCAGGAGGGGCTGGAGGGGCTTAGCTGCTGTTAGGAAAAGGTTGTTTATTTAGTAAAACCTCAGTCATGAGACCCTTGAGATGTATGGGGCGGGGGAGGGGTTGGGATCATCTTAAGCTACAATTGCCTTTTGCCCTGAGCAAAGTGTCATCATTGAGGCTGCTGAGCTCCTAGAGGAATGTCACTCTGCCTGTTTCAATGACTTGTCCACGGGCTATAAGCTGTAAGGAGATTTATTTTTTTCTTTTGCCTTTGTTTCTCACATCTCTGGGTGCATCTTTGCATCTGGGGGTGTTGTAAGGTTGAATAAATTGGTGGGTACAAACCTCAGTGCTGTTGGGACAAATCACAAGAGAAGGGCAATTTTCCACATGGATTAAGAAGTCCATGGATGAGGGGCACCTGGGTAGCTTAGGTGGTTGAACATCTGACTCGTGATTTCAGCTCAGGTCATGATCCCAGGGTCATGGAATTGAGCCCCCTGTTGGGCTCCATGCTGAGTGTGGAGCCTGTTCTAGATTCTCTCTCTCCCTCCCTCCACCCCCATTCATGCTGTCTGTCTCTCTCTCTCTAAAATAAAATAAAAATAAAAAGTCCTTGGATGAATAACCTCTTCCCTCCATTTGTAGTTCTGCCTAAGGAGAATGCTGACAACATTCTCTGACGATCTGAGTGGTTCTAGGGAGCATGGACCCAAAGGGGAGGACTTCAGAGCAGGAAGACTCTCAGCTGCTCCCAGACGTCTGCATGTCTGCATCTAGGTTCACTGAGGGTGCGGACAAGCTTCTGCCAAGAGTCAAGGGTGTCTCCAGCCCGGTCATCCATCATTTCTTTGGACACGTGGAGGAAGAGGTCAAGCCAGGCCGGCAGGGCTGTCCTCCATCTCCTCCCTGAGAAGCCATCTGTGGCCACTCCAGACCTGGGGACAGCCCCACCCCCTGCACAAAGGCGCTTAGGGACTGAGCCTTATCTGATGGGCGCCGAGGAGGGGGCCCTGCAAACACAGCCGCCCGATGACTGCTCTGGACACTCTGACCCCAGGAGCAGGGCAAGTGTGCTGAGGAATGTTGTTGTGTGACCAGGAGAGCCAGCGTGGAGCGTAACTGTGTTTTTAATTTTTTTTTTCCACACCAGAATACCACTGGGAGTAAGACAGCAAGCTGGGTTAAGATGTAAATATAAGTTTTTCACCAAGAGAAAGATAAACTGCATATTGATGGAATTTGGGGTAAAGGGGAGGTCTTTCTGAGCATAACTTTCAAGTAAAAATAATCCACAGATCTGATGACATAAAAATATACACTATCTCCGCAGAAAAACCCTCCACGATAGTCATCATAATATTAGGAAACGACCCCAACACATATAACAGCAGAATTAATATCAACAGAGTCATAACTCTCAAAAGCAATGAGAAAAAGACAGGCGTGCTCAATGGAGGAGGCAAAAGGTATGAAGTAGGTGACTCAAAAAAAAAAAAAAAAGCCAGAAAGTACAGGAAAATGTCATCACCGAAATGCACACTGGGACAGCAGTCGCGTGGCACCGTAGCTAAGCTGGGAGATGAACTAAAATAAAAGAGTGTGGTGGCCAGTGCGGCAAGTGGCAGAGTCCCGCACTCGCGAGGGGCTGTGACAGCAGCACAGCGTTTCGGAGAGCTGCTGACTGACGTACCTAGAGATTGTCAGGTGCACGCTCGGACCTAGCGGTCCCACCGCTGAGTACTTAGTACCAGCAAATAATGAGGTCAGCGCCCCAGATGAGCCTCGTTTCACTGACATTTGGTGCTGGGTGACTAAGCCTTTCAGGGGTGACCGAGGCTGTCCTGATACATGCCAAGCATGTGACATGTTTTTTTTTTTTTTTTTTTTTTTTTTTTTTTTTTTTTTAATGAAAGCGAAAATGTGGAAAACCCTGGATGACCGGAGCGTGTTTACATAAACCACAGTTGACCCGCGCAATGCGATACTCCTGCGTCTATTAAAAACATTTATGTTGACCTACGTGTTTGTAAGATATGAAATCCAAAAAAAATTGAGAGTAAGGTAATAGATATGCGATTATTTATTTATTTATGGGTCTCTTTCTGACTTTCTGCCTTACCTTCAAGGCTGGGCCTTGGTCCGAATTCCCCTGGCTCTCCTGCGACTCTGTGTCTCTCATTTTTATCTCACGCACACACACACCCCCCCCCACCCCACATTCACTCCTGCCCAGCTGTTCCCCGTGAGATCCAGCTCCTTCCGTCCGGCTTTTGGTTCCACCCCAAAGACAAGTTCCCCAAAGCAGACTTGAAAGCAAAAGAGGCCTATGGTGCACCAACGGCTGTTTTAAAATATGTAAATCTGGTTTCTTGCTCTCCTGTTCAAATCCTTCCATTGTCTTGCTTTCATATTCAGAATAAAATCCATACGTTCTCTGTAGTTTATAAGGTCCCATGGAATGTAAGCCTTCTCTGAATTCTCTCTGAATTTCTTCCCTCTCTTTTCTTTACTTGTCTGCATCGAGGACATTGGCCTCCTTGCTGTCCCTAGTTAACACACAAAGGCTATGTCCACCCCAGGGCCTTTGCACATGCTTCCCTTTGCCCAGAAAATGCGGTCTGGCTCTCTCCTTTGCTTATGCAGATCTCTGCTCAAATGTCACCTCTGTGAAGAAGGCTCTTGTGATCATCCCATGTAGAAGAGAGACTTGCCCCATCCTTCTGTGTCCTGTAATTCAGCCTTATTTTCCTCCTAGCACCTCAGTTACCGTGTACGGTATACCACAGCTTATGCATTCAGTTGTTCATGTGTTTATTCCCTTTTCCCAACAGAACAAAAGCTCCATGAGGGGGAGGCTTTGGCTTGTTGTTTGCTGCCTCCGTGGCTCCTGAAAGGATACCTGGTCCCTAGTTATTGGGAGAAAGGAAAGAGAGGGAACAGTAGCAGAAATGAAGAAACTAGAAAATAAAAAACACAATCAACAGAAATATCTTAAACAAACTACTGACAAGTCTCATTAAATAAAAGGAGGGCCGCATAAACTCTATTAGTGGTGACAGAGGAGGCGAGGCCCACAAGGGACAAGTTTTTGTGTGTGTGTTTTTTTTTTGTTTTTTTAAAGATTTTTTTAATGTTTTATTTATTTTTGAGAAAGGGACAGTTTTTAAAAATCACGAGAGACTGCCCTGACCAACTTCATGACAACACACTAGAAGATTCGGCTGAGGTGGGGGCCCTGCTCGGTCCCGCAGCACCCCCTGCACCCTCCCCCCTGCCCACCCATGGCCTCTGCGAGCAGAGCCGAGACCAGCCCAGCGGGGGCTGGAGGCTTACCCAGCATTCATGACGTGAGAGAAAGAATCACCCAAATGCACCGACGGGAAAACTGACAAATGTTACAGACAAGTAACATCCAGACCGAGAACACGGAATTGTTATTAGTGTGGTCGCAGGCTGGCGGGCCTGGCACAGCTCTGCAGGGCTCCTTTCCGCGGGTTTTCCCTCTGCGGGCGCCTTTGCTGCCCGCTCCTGCGCAGAGCATGGGGTCACGTCATTTTCTGCAGAGAGAACAGAAAACCAATTCTATCTTTCTTCTAGCGAGGTTGACAGAAACTTGTTTTTTATTATTGACGGTGGAGAAAGGCTTTGTGTGGCCCCGCCTCTGATAAGGCGCAAAGCCGCGGTGCTGGCGTCCACACAGCGTCCTGCCCCGTGGGTCCCCCCAGCGGGACCAGAGGCTGCGGAAGCTGTCAGAGGCCCTGGGTCTTTCTGGGGACCCGCATGGGTGCAGGATCCAGCCAAGCCCTCAGAGCTTTTGGCCCCCGATCTCTCTGGATATGGCCTCACACAGCCACTGCCTGGTGGGCACGTCCACCTTTCCAGCCCCACTTCCCCCTCCCCAGGACTTTCCTGACCCCCAGCAGTGGGGCGTAAAGGTGACCCCGAGGCCGGAAAAGGGCCTCATGCATGTGAATCCTCGCTGCATCCGGGAGCAGGGCGCAGCTAGTGTCAGCGCTGTCCTCCTCCCAGCAAGGCCACCACTGCGTGGGAGCCAAACTTGGAGAGGCAGGGACAGCTCAGGACCCTGCCCCAGGGGCAAGGTGCTTGCTGGCGCAGGCTTTCCCGCCGCGGTTGTGCTCCTGGGTGTGCTCCTTCCTCGCCGAGCTGGTGTCCTGGGACTGGCCGTCCACGGTCCGCCCCGGCCCTTCCCACTCCTGCTACCGTGGACAAGAAGGTTCCCTTTGCTTTTACATCTGCCGTTTTCCTCTTTGGTTTTTGTATGTTTGATGCCTTTTTTCGGTTCCTCTGTTCCCCTGGTACTGCCTTCTTTGACGCTAAATATATATACTAAGGTTACCATTAGGATTCTCTTTCCATTTATTCACCTATATATGCTTTGGCTATTTTCATTGTGGTTGCTCGGGAATTACAATTTACCTCTTAACATATCACAAGCTGGTTCAGATGAATACCAGTGTAATTTCCATAGGACGCAAAGATTAGTTCTCATTCAGCGGCCCTTCCTCCCTCTCCTCTGCCGTGTTATCACAAATGACATCTGCGGGCAGGCACACCTCAGAGGTATTGCGGGTTTCCTTTCTGACTGCCACAAAAAAAAAAGAAATCGCAATAAAAGGGAGGCAAATGAATTTTTTGATTTCCCAGTGTATAAAAAAGGTATGCTTACACTATACTATATAGTCCGTTAAGTGTGCAATGGCATTCCGTCTTTAAAAACGTACATGCCATGGGGTGGCTCAGTCGGTTGAGCGTCCGGCTTCGGCTCAGGTCATGATCTCACAGTTCGTGGGTTCGAGCCCCATGTCGGGCTCTGTGCTGACAACTAGCTCAGAGCCTGGAGCCTGTCTTCGGATTCTGCGTCTCCCTCTCTTTCTGACCCTCTCCTGCTCACTCTCTCTCTCTCTCTCTCTCTCTTTCTCTCAAAAATAAATTTAAAAAAACATATAAAAATGTACATGCCTTAATGAAAAAATACTGTATTGCTAAAAAATAAAAAATACTAACCATCATCTGAGCTTTCAGTGAGTTGTAATCATTGATCACAGGTCACCATAGCAAATATAATAATAATGACAACATTTGAAATATTGTGAGGACTACCAAAATGTGACAGAGACGTGAAATGAGCAAATGCTATTGCGAAAAATGTAGGATGAATTTGCTCAACTCGGGGTTCCCACACACTTTGAATTTATAAAAAACACATGGTACACCTGGGTGGCTTAGTCAGTTAAACATCTGACTTCGACTCAGGTCATGATCTCATGGTTTGTGGGTTCAAGCCCCACATCAGGCTCTGTGCTGACAGCTCAGAGCCTGGAGCCTGTCTTCAGATTCTGTGTCTCCTCTCTCTGCCCCTCCCCCACGTGCACTCAGTCTCTGTTTCTCTCTCCCTCAAAAATAAATATACGTTAAAAAAAAACCCATAATATCATCAAAGTGCAATAAAACAGATATGCCTATATACTGTGTGCCCATCAACACAGATTTATAATTATTTCTTTATGCTCTTGTCATTTAAATTAGATAGGAGAAAAAGTTATAAACCAAACATACATTTACACTGTCTTTTATTTACCTATGTTGTAACTTTTATTGGTACTCTTTATTTCTTTGTGTAGATTCACACTGCTGCCTAGTGGCCCTGAATTTCAGCCTTAAAGACTATTTAGTATTTCTTGTGGGTAGGTCTATTAGAGACGAATTGTCTCTGATTTTTAAAATCTGAGAATAAGGGTGCCTCTGTGATTCAGTTGGTGGAGTGTCTGACTTCAGCTTAGGTCATTATCTTACCTTTGGTGAGTTGGAGCCCCTCATCAGGCTCACTGCTGTCACCCTGTCAGCACAGAGCCCGCCTCGGATATTCTGTCCCCTTCTCTCTCTGCCCCACCCCTGCTTGTGCTCTGTCTCTCTCTCTTTCTCTCTCTCTCTCTCAAAAAAAAAAATAAAAACATTAAACATAAAATAAAATAAAATATGAGAATATATTAGTTTCTCCTGTGTTTCTGAAAATAGTTTTGCCAGATATGGAATTCTTTTTTTTAAAAATGTTTATTTAATTTATTTTTGAGAGAGAGTGAGAGAGAGAGAGAGAGTGCTAGCAGGGGAGGGGCAGAGAAGGGGAGACAGGAGACAGAGAACCCCAAGCAGGCTCTACACTGTCAGCACAGAGCCTGATGACATGGGGCTTGAACTTGCGAAACCCCAAAATCACGACCAGAGCTGAAATCAAGAGTTGGAAGCTCAACTGACTGAGGCACCCAGGCGCTCCACCAGATGTAGAATTCATCCTTGACAGTATTTTTCTGTCAAGGCTTTGAATATGTCATACTACCAATTTTGCCATTCATAGTTTCTGGCCAGAAATCAGCTATCAATATAAATTCGGATCACTTGTACAAAGTCAGTCACTTCTCTCTGGCTGCTTTCCGAATTATCTCTTGGTCTATACTTTTGACAGTTGGAAGATGTGTGCATGTAGGTCTCTTGAGTTTATCCTACTTGGAGCTACCTGGATGCATAGATCAATGGTTTTCATCAAAATTTGGGAGTTTTCAGCCATTATTACTTCAGTCAAATATCCTTTCTGTCTCTTTCTCCCTTTCCACTCCTTTTGAGATTCCCATTATTCATATGTTGAGAATCTTTCTGAGACTCTGTCCATTGTTCTTCATTTTTCCCCCTCTTTATGTTTCTCAGACTGGATAATCTCAATTGGTTAGCTTCAAGTTCATTTATTCTTTCTTCTGTGTGCTCAGATCTGCAGTTGAGTGAAATTTTCATTCTAATTTTTACTTATGAACTGTAAACTTTCTATTTGATTTTTAAAATTATTTCTACTTCTTTATTGATATTGTCTATGTGGTGAGGCATCCTACTTTCTTTTAGATATTTACACATGGCCTTCTTTGGCTCTTTGAATGTATTTAAATAGTATGTGTAAAGTCTTTGACTATTAAGTCCAATGTCTGATCCTCCTCAGAGACAGCGTCTATTGATTACTTCCTCTCTCCCCCTGTATGGACTATACTTTTTTGTGTCTTTGCAGGTCCCACAATCTTTTTTGTTGAAAACCAGCCATTTAAAATAATATAATGTGCCAACTCTGAAAATCAGATCTTTCTCTGCCTTCATCCTGGTTTGTCACTATTGCTATTTATTGTTGAGGTTATTTTTTGTTTGTTTAGTGACTTTTCTGTACTAATTTAATCCCGTCCCCCCAATTGTGTTCTTTTTCATATGTGGCTACTGAAGTCTCTACTCAGCTTAGTGGTCGGCTAATGACTGGACAGAGATTTTCTCAAATTCCTGGAGCCAGAAAGTCCCCCAGCTTTTGACGAGGGCTCTATACGTGTTTGGGGGCAATCTTTCAACACTCAGTCAGGCAGGTGACAGTATTACCTTTACCTTCCCTTTCTGCCCATGCAAACCTTCAAGGTGAGCCAAAGGCAAGAGCTTAGGACCCACTCAAGGTTTTTTCCAAGCTTGTGCACAACCAAGGGCAAGTACACAGCTCTAACATACACATGGCCGTCTAAATTCCCAGGAACACCTCTGAGCTTTTCTAAGCCCCTGTGAACTCTTTTCCCAGCTTTTCCTCTTAGGTTTGCTTAGTCTATAGTGTGTCCTCACTGTATCCACCACCTCAGGCAATTAAAAGTTAAACATGTCCCTATAATGGTGTTCAACAAATACCCCCTGGGGAGAAGGCTTTGTGCACAGGGCAAGCTCTAAGTCAGGTCGAATACAGATCGCCCTGCACGTAAGTTCTTTCTTGGAATCATGGAAGAGGTCAAATGGTGACAATTCTTCGGAACTGGGGCTTTGCAAACGCCTCAGCTCCATTTTGCTGCCTCCAGCCGCTGTGTGGTTGCACTGGGAACACAGACTTTCACTTTACACGGCTGTTGCAGAGCTAGAGAGCAGAGGGTGGGAGTGAGGTAAGCTAACTGCCACAAAGCTCCCCGACCTGAGATTTAACCAGTTACTCTCTGATACGCTCCACAGATTACTCCACACCTTTGGTTAATTTCCAGAGTTCTGAAAAAAGTCAATTCTGACTATTTTTGCCACTTTTCTCATTGATTTTATGGGGAAGAGAGTTTCTGGCCAAGAGAATTTTCTGTCTTTTTCATTGATGTCATTTAACTTTCTTTTCATACATGAAGTATCTTCATTATGCTGCTTTTAAGTAGCCTCAGCCTGATGTGAGAACTCTGTTTCTGAGGGGTTTGGCCCTGATTCTTGGTCCTTACCTACTCATCTCTAGGCCTAAGTTTTCACTGCCCTATAACATATATACCCCTAAAATAAGTTGGAGTAAAATGGGTGCTCTTTGAGGCACCCAAACTAATATATATATTAGCACCCTTGCTGTTTACATGCAGAAGTTTTATGGTGAAGGATGAGTCCAGCTAAGGTTGCAGCCAGCACCATGAGCAGCACCTGTGAGTTTATTAGAGATGCACCATCTCAGGCCCGAACCTAACCTATTAAACCGGAAACTGTGGGGCCGAACCAACTGTTTTAATAAGTACTTCAGGTAACTTTTATGTTCATTGAAATTTAGCAACCACTGGATTAAAGAAAACCATACAATTAACACCAGTTAAACATTCCGATCGCCTGAGTAGGGCTTTATTCTCTACCTCTGCTGAGTTGAGTGAAATTAAATGAATTATTTATTCTCACTTATAAGCTTTATATCCCAATCCGTAAAGTGATGGGGTTAATATGGAATCCGAGAGACCATAGGGTTGTTTTGTTTTGTTTTTGCATGGCATCTGAATTATCAACCTCGCTTAGAAGTACCTTTTCCCACCAATGGTTAAAAAACAAAGGCAGGGCACCTGGGTGGATCAGTCAGTTAAGCGTCTGACTCTTGATTTTTGGTTCAGGTTGTGATCTTGTGATCATGAGATCAAACCCCATGTCGGGCTCCTCACTGAGTGTGGAGACTACTTGGGATTCTGTCCCTTCCTCTTTCTCTGCACTCCCCCCAAGTAAATAAATAAACTTAAAAAAAACCAAAAGCATAATTCCTATATCTTATTATGTCATTAAATGGATTTTACCTTTCATTTAGATCTTTAATCCATCCTGAAATCATTTAAAAATTTTGCATAAATGCACGTATATACCTTTTTTCTTTTTAAATTGTCAGCTCTTTGTCCAAATATCATTTATCATATATCAAAACCCAAGTATTTTCGTTTGGTTTCTGGATTCTATGTTCTGTTTTGCTCCATTTTTCTATTCCCGTGCCATATTGTTTTGATTAGAGTAGCTTTAACATACATGTAAGTATCTCAAAGATAAACTCCCTATGATGGTCTTTTCCAAAACATTCTCAGAAATTATCAAGCTTATACTTCCATATAAAATTTATAATTGATTTGTCTAATTCCAAAAGCAAAGTCAGAACACATAAACAACCACTGGAATTCTGACTGGAGTTGCATGAAATTTATGCACTTATTTGAGAAACATTTACAAGGTTCAGTCTTCCCATTCAGGGATGTGACACGTCTTCATTTACTAGAGCCTTCTTTTATGTCTTCTGTAAAATATTAATATTGAAAGATGTACTCTAGCCCTATGACTTCCTTGATAAATTTATTTTTAGTCATTCTGTAGGTTTAGTAGCTGTCATGAATGGAATCTTTTACCGTTTCAATTTCTAAATGGGTTTTACTAGTATTGAGGAAAGCTGTTGAAGCTTTCAAATATTTATCTTATCTAGTGACATCTTCATGTGCTTACATTTTTTTAAAAAATGAGTTTGAAGATATTTTCTTTTTAGTTAGGCCTCCTGAGTTTTCTAGGTATAAAATCATATTATCCACCAAAAGTGGTACTGCTTTCACCTTTTTCCCAAAATTTACACCATTCACTTGGTCTGTCTTCCCGCATTAGCAGAACCCTCCCAAACCAGACTGAATCTTAGTGGGAGATACCCTGTGGCTTGTCTTTTTTTCCAACTGCCATAGGTATGCCTTAGGATTTTACAATTTCATATCATGTTTTATAGTGACCTCTGGTATCATTTAAAAATCATTTTAGGGAGTCTTTATTTTTATCAGAAGTTTTTAATCAGAAATTTTGTTTTACTTAAAATCTTTAATTACAACATTTTCTTCTAAGTTAGATCGAAAATTTTTATCAGGGTCTGATGATTCTTTACTCAAAGTATTTATTAATATAATTAACTATATTGCTAGATTCCTTAACATTCAATCATTTCAGCCAATGTAGAATAAAACTTTTGTGTAGTGGGTGTGGTAAAAGGTAATTTTATTTACAAGATAAACACATACAAATTGCATACTGTATAACATATATTATATATATGCAATATATAATATAAGGCATATCCAATATATAATATAAGGTGATTTTTACTGAACCATAAAAAAGTATGGGGTGCTTGGGTGGCTCAGTCGGTTAAGCGTCCAGCTTCAGCTCAGGTCAATGATCTTACAGCTTGTGGGTTGGAGCCCCACATCTGTGCTGACAGCTCAGAGCCTGGAGCCTGCTTCGGATTCTGTGTCTCCCTCTCTCTCTGCCCCTCTCCTGCTCACACTCTGTGTCTCTCTGTCTCTCAAAAATGAATAAACATTAAAAAAATTTAAATAAAAATATAGAAAATAGACAAAGGCTGTGAATATCCAAAACACAGATGAAAAATACAAATGACTAGTAAATACGAGAAAATATATTCAATCTCACTAATAATCTTTAAAATATGAATTAAAATGAGGTGCAGGTTTGCCTTTCAAAATGGCAACATCTAAAAAGACTATTCACATCAAATGCTAGAGACAATGGGAAAGATCAGCGTCTTCTTGTGTATGTAGTGGGAGTGAACTGTGAGATACACAGTTCTGTGAGACAGTATATCCTTTTAAAATATAACTCCACTGGGGCACCTGGGTACCTCAATCAATTGAGTGTCTGACTCTTGATTTCAACTCAGGTCATGATCCCAGGGTCATGAGATCGAGCCCTGCATCGGGCTCTGTGCTGAGGGTGGAGCCTGCTTAAGATTCTCTCTCTCCCTCTGCCCCTCTGTCCTGCTCATGTGTGCTCTCTCTTGCTCAAATAAAATTTTAAAAAATAAATAAAATATAATATCATTTAGTTTCACATATTAAAATGTTTAATATGTATATGTGATAATCCAGCAATTTCACCGCTAGGAATCTATACAAAAGCCACTATGTGAATTAGTAAAGATAAATGTGTCAGGGCGTTCACTGCTACCTTGCATATAAGAGTTAAAATAGGAAAATCTCTTAAATGTAAATCAGTAGGGGGCTTGTTTAGCAAATTGTGGTGCAACATACAATGCCATGGACTATATGGAATGGTTAACAGGAAAGGGTGGGTCTAAGCTACCTAGTGTGTATACCAGAGTCCCATCCTTAAATATAAAAGTGTATCATTGCTTGTATGTACACAGACTCTGGAAACATGTTTTAATAAGGATATTTAGCCAGGATCAGACCAGGGTACTGGTTGCCAGTAATAGTAGTTAATTACGGTGGATCTAGTGGAAAAGAATAGAACGAGGAACACGCAGTATCCTTGAGACATCTGGAGAAACCAGCTCGCTGCTTCTAGGATCTGTGCCCTAAACCACACACAGGAACTGGCCCAACTGCGGGACATTTGCTGTCACTGAGCTGGGCAAATTATGGTTTGCACGGCCACTAGGCTAGACCCCCCGCTGCTGCTGCCCTGGGTCCCATGTCACTTTTGTTCCAATAATTAGCCAGGCAAGCACTGCTGTCCCAAGAGCCAGATGCCACTACCAAAAGTGGATGTCATTGGAGCCTCCTTCCTCAGGCTGCTCCATCCTAAAGCAGAGCCTGTGTGTGAGGACCAGCATGACGGAGCCTGGGAACATTTGGAATTCTGCTGCCAAGAGCTGGGACCCCAAGTCCTCTCCATTCTGCCTTGGGGAAGTGGGACACCCAGGAAACTCTACCTCCTTCTGCCCGCTACCAGTCCTCCAGCCCCTCACCTGCTTTACAGCAGAGTCACCTCTCTCCTACCAGAATGTCAGCTCCACAGGGGAAAGTACTACTGGTCTGAATGTATGTGTCCGCCCCGAATTCATATGCTAATGCCCCAACACCATAGTATTTGGAGGTGGGGCTTTGGGACGCAGTTAAGGGCAATCATGAAGGTGGAGACCCCATGAATGGGATGAGTGCCCTTATAGAAGAGGGTCCACAGAGATCCCTCATCTCTTCCATCATGTGGGGATGCAAAGAGAAGGTGCCAGCTGTGAACCAGGAAGAGCACTCGAACTAAAACTTGACTGGCACCTGGCACCTTGATCTTGGACTCCGGCACTTGGCACCTTGATCTTAGACTCCCCAGCCTCCAGAACTGTGAGATACACATTTCTATTGTTTATAAGCCATCCAGGCTGTGGTAGTTTGTTACAGCAGCATGAACAAAGGAGGGACACTGTCTAGTTCACTGGCAGAATCGATCCAGAGAGGGCACCTCACAGATCTTCAGTAAATAGGGAATGAAGGGATGATGCATGGCATTAGTTTGTGAGACCACCAGCTAGACCACAGTATTGAATGGATTTGCTTCCTCTGTAGTTCTCTGCAAGATCCTTTCCCATGGAATCCACCTCCTGTTGAACTACTATCACCCAAACATGCAAGGACGCTGATTTCATTATTGGTCCTGTGACTACACTGACGCTTTTCCCCATACCTGCCTCTGCCATCTGGGCGCCCTGTCTCCGATGGCCTCACCCCACCAAGGAGCCAGCTTGGCACAACCAGCCATGCAGATGCACGATAGGTGCCTCTGGGTGTCTTTGCACAACATCGTCAGTGGCTCAAAACACTTTATCTGCCTACTTGGGGTCACATTATCCACCTACACTCTTCCAATTGTTTCTAATATTTCTTAAGTGGGCTCTGCTCTTTGCTCTACATTTTCCAGTGTAAGCCACTCTTAGATGTATAGTCCTCAGATCAGCAACAAAGAAATGTCCAGAATTCATTCTTCTTCTTTTTCTTTTTTTTTTTTTTGCCAGTTGAAACCTGTATATGAATGTCCATACAGTTTATACACATTCAATATCTGAAAGCACAGCTGTTGTTAGAAGAAAGTGCAATGTCAATGTCATATGGTGGGTGTTCTTACAGAGAAATTGCTCATGGGCTTGCAGACCTCTTTCTGACCACACCAAGACTCTTTGCTAAGAAAACACTCCAAACTCTTCCAGCTTTGATGGAAACAAACAAACAAACAAAAAACCCAAATGCTGGCATTTCTTTGTCTGGTGTCTTACGCAGCAGAAAACACTAGGCTGCTTAAAACCATACCTTGAATCACTGTTGGATTATACCACTGTGTCAATATTAGTTCAAAAGTTGGCATTCCGTCTTGTTTCAGCCACCTCTTTGATTACTAAATCAAATGTCGGATTGTACTTTCACCTTTTGATGCCAACTGCAACAAGCCCCTACAGTTCTATCAAGCATGGAAAATAAAGGTGAATGTTGTTTCCATTATTCATTCTGTGCTTGACACAGGGTGGAACATCATAGGAGAAATGAAAAATAAGAATCTTGGCCACAAAGAATCTGCGGTCAGGGAAATCATGAGTAGGGCTGGATGATGTGGTTTATACTAGAGCAATTGAAGAGAAACATTTCCACGAGATAGACCCTTAAAGAAGAGGACAGTGCTCTTTGTTAGCCCTGCCAGGGACAGGAGCACCAGGGTGGAAAATAGAGCACCACGGACAATCATCGATCTGGTGTGGAGTAATATCAGGACAGGGACTGCAACCAGGAGTTGAGAGGATTAAGGTACAAAGGAAATATGATAGTCTATAACTAGACAGCTTCTGCTTTTATAAGTGTCTAGGTTTAGGGGAAGGAAATATGACCTGTTTCGCCATCTTGTTTTCGGAAGTCCATGACTTTTCCAGGATACACATTGGGTGGAGGAAAGAATGAAACCGATGTAACCCCATAGGGTAATCCATTGTCTATCATGACAAAGCCATACAGACATAGACGTTGCTCAGTCTTATTGTTCAGTGCTGTTTTTTTTTTTAATGTTTATGTATTTATTTTGAGAGTGAGACAGAGGGAGCGCATGCAAGTGGGAGAGGGACAGAGAGACAGAGAGAGAGAGAGAGAGAGAGAATCCCAAGCAGGCTTCATCTTCTTAGCGTGGATCCCAATGTGGAGCTTGATCCCACGAACCATGAGATCATGATCTGAGCCAAAATCAAGAGTCAGACGCCTAACCAACTAGTCACCAAGTCGTCCCCATTGGGTGCTACTTTTTTAAAAATTTTTTTATGTTTTGTTTTTATTTTTGAGAGAGAGAGATACAGAGTGTGAGCAGGGGAGGGGCAGAGAGAGAGGGAGACACAGAATCCAAAGCAGGCTCCAGGCTCTGAGCTGTCGGTGCAGAGCCTGACATGGGGCTTGAACCCACAGATGGTGAGATCATGACCTGAGCTGAAGTTGGATGCTTAACCGGCTGAGCCACCAAGGTGCCCCTGTTGGGTGCTATTTTTAAGGCAGAGACATTCTGCCTACAAAGAGGCTTCAGGCTCCAACTTGCAAAGTTCCTGGTAGTGTACCTGTTCTGTTTCAGAGCTCAGGGCAGTGACGGCCTCTTTCTCTTTGTCACTGTCCAGCACCTGTGTCCCACTTCTAGGACTGGAACTTGTCTTCTGTGGTAGATGCCTTGCGTGGGCCAGCACTCTTGTGAGCTTCAGCTGCTCATGGCACACAATGTCCCCCACTTCCCACAGCTTCCACACCCCAGAGCCTGCATTGACTCCTACAGCAGCCACAGCAAAGTGCCGCAGACCAATGACTCAAACAACAGAAACTTATTTCCCTACAGTTCTAGAGGCTGAAAATCCAAGACCAAGGTGCCAGTGGATTGGTTTCCCGAGGTCTTGGCTTTGTGCCTGTTGGCTTGCAGATGCACCCCCCCTCCTGTGTCTCCACACAGTCTTTCCTTTGTACCTATCTGTGTCCTAATCTCCCCTTTTTGTGGGAACACCAGGACCCATCCATATGGCTTCATTTGACCCTAATCATCTCTTCAAAGGCCCAACTCCAAATACAGACACATTCTGAGGTCCTGGGAGTTAGGATTTTAACACATGAGAGGAGGGAACACAATTTAGCCCGTAACAAGCCAGAACCCCCCCCCTTTTTTTTCTTTTTAAAGAAAACATTCTAAAGCTATTTGGAGTCTGGTCATTAACATCCCTTCTGAATATCTGACCTCTCCCCACAGACCCCAAGAGCAATTTCCTGGTCCCTAAACCTACAACCACAAGAACTTCACTTTAGAACTAGAAAGAGGCATTCTTCTCCAGGGCCACCGAAGATGTGATCAGGGAGGAACAGGACACGGACAAGGGAGCCCCCCCCAGGAGCACAATGGGAGTCAGGGAGAGAGAGGATAAGACAGGGCCCCCAAGGCTGCACAACAAGGTTGTCCAAGAGCTCACCCTCTGCAGGACAGGGCTGCTCTCACTCAGCAGGTGGTGCAGGCTACCAACCAGCGACCACCTGTGCCATGCCTACTCACCCCTTTCCTGAATATGAGCTGAAGATTAATAAAAAGAAGAGAGAGGGTAGGACCAGGACAGCCCCACTTCCTGTAGCTTCCAATGCTTCTCAGCAATTCCTTAGTGAGCTGAAGGTGGATCAAGGGCTTGGGGTTCTGCATGGGGGGTGTTAGGCTGAGTATGAGCCCCAGAGATGCCCATGTCCTAATCTCTGTTCCTTGTGTTCCGCTACCTGGTGAAAGGGACTTTGCAGACATGACTAACTTAAAAAAAAAATTGAAATGGGAAGATTATCCTGGCATATCTGGGTGGCTTCAATGTCATCACAGGACCCTTCTGAGGGAAGCTGGGGGCGGTGGTAGTGGTCAGAGGCACAGAAGCTGTGACAATAGAAACAGAGCCCGGAGAGGAGAGAAGACGCTGTCCTACTGCCTGTGAAGACTGAAGAAGCAGCCCCAAGCTAAGAAATGCCAGCAGCTTCTAGAAGGCAAGGAACAGATTCTGCCTCCAAAGAAACAGCATCGCCAGCACATGGATTGGGGCCCAGTGAGACGGATTTGGCACTTCTGACCTCCAAACTGTGAAGGCATCGATTTCTGCTGTTGGAAATCACCAAGTCTGTGGTCATTTGTGACAGCCACCCTGAGAAACAAAGGTAGCATGTAGCAGATAGGAATGTGCGTTCCAGGGCGTTCACCCAAGAAACATCACATTATTTAATTTCTAAAATACGTATCGTATTAAGAATATAAAATGTTGGGGCGCCTGGGTGGCTCAGTCGGTTAAGCTTCCTACTTCAGCTCAGGTCATGATCTCACAGTTTGTGAGTTCGAGCCCTGCGTCAGGCTCTGTGCTGACAGCTCAGAGCCTGGAGCCTGCTTCGGATTCTGTGTCTCCCTCTCTCTCTGCCCCTCCCTTGCTCGTGCTCTCCCTCCCCCCGTCTCTCTCAAAATAAATAAACATTAAAAAATTTTAAAAAAAGAATATAAAATGTCATCTCATATTTAAATTAGAACTAACTGGAAGAACAGGGGATGATGGAGAACTGTGTACCATTGTCATCACTGGTCCCTCCCTTGTCCTGGGAGCTGATTGGTGTCCAGGAGGACTAAGTGATCCTGAGAATTTACTCAGGATTCCCCAGACACAGGCTGGGATGGAAACGGCTATGCTCTCACTGTCTAAACCTGTCGACCAAGCTAACAATTCAGGGGTCAGCACTTTTTTTTTCAGTAAAGAACCAGACAGTAAATATTCTAGAGCTTGCCATCTCAGTCTGTTCTCTGCTTTTGTAGCGTGAAACCTGTCATAGGTAATATGCAAACAAGAGGACGTGCCAACAGAACTTAGTTTACAAAAACAGGCCACGGCTGCATGTGGTCTGCCAGCCACGGCTCGCTGACTCCCCAGAGGCCACTCAGAGGCAGGCAAACTGCTCCTCGAAACCTCCACTCCCTGTGACAAATTTGGTGACTTGGATCTTTTATGCAGCCTCAAAGCGCACAGGTCTTAGGGGTAAGTCTTCAAGCCACCACAGACTCCTTTAGTAGGTGACCACCAGATGGGGTGCTGCCTGGGGTCCAGGCCTCCCAGCAAAACTTGCCCCCACTTCCCCTGCCCGGCCCCAGAGACGCCTGGTCTCTGTGGATTTGTCCACTCTCCTCACGCTACCCCTTCTTTATACCTCTTCTTCTGCAAGAATCCAGCTCTTTCCCTCCAGGAGTCCCTTAGCCATTCGATAAAAGGAAATAATTTTCTTTTCCTCTCATACCCAGAGAAGAAGAATTAATGCCCTCCATCAAGTCATCCTGTGATTCCACATTATTCAGTCTGTTGGAAATATTGTTGGACTTGGATTTATCACTTAGTAAAGTGTAGGTAGTTTTTGTTCTATATGAAGGTTCAGTCGTCATCAGCCAATTCTTTTGTTGCTTTAATAAGTCACAAGTTACAGAGCCCCACAGATAACAATGCAGATAAACATCTGACTTGTGAGCCATATAATTGAAAACTGGAGCCTGGATTTTTGTGGCTGGAGCTGGGAGGTCACATGACCAGGTTTCCTTACATAACAGGCCATTAGCCACGTCCACGGCTGTCAGGGTGCCCCCACTCATGTCGTCCTTGACCTTTCCCTGCTCTTCCACTCTCCTCTGTAGGTTGTCGTCTGGTTTTAGGAATCCCCACAGTCGCTGGTCTGGCCAAGATCGCTGTTGGGGATGTGAACAAAGCCGGGATGAATAGGCTTATACAGAAGAGACAAAGGGACTGTCCTGGATGGGAGCCACCTGCCTTTCCTAAGCATCAAAACAAAACATAAATAAGCTCTTTAGAGCTTAGTAAATATACATCTATTCTGTGGCTTGCCCGTCCATGCTAAGCTGATGGCTAATTTTTAGCATTTGGACAAATGTTTCCAATCGCTGTGTATGGGGCTTCTTTATAGTAAAGAAAACGTTTAATGGGTTCATCTTGAACAAAATGCCGCACTTAATGGCAATTTTAAGAATATTTTTATTCAACAAAGCTTTTTATTTGAAAGTAATAAATTTATGGCTTCAAAAGAAAAATTTTTAGTAAAGGTTGTAGAAATGGCAAAGTACTCTGTGTTCCCTTTTGTTCTCTTGCTATTCAACTTTCCCTAATCCACCTACACTTACAGAAGATGAGTCCTTGCCTAATGACATGCTAGCTTACCTTCCCTGGCAAGACTCAGGAACCAACAGGAGGGGAACACAGTTAGGCTTATCATCAAATCATATTTCTTGAGCATCCAGAAGAGGAAAAGCACTGTGCCAAGGAACTTCTGAGCTGAGTGAATGGGAAAACAGCAGAGACACACAGGGGAGGCGAATTAATCTGTTGACCAAGAAAACAAGCTAACAATTGCTGCTTCTACAAACTTTAGAAAGAAACAGTACAGAGGTCGATGATGTTAGCAGAAAAAGATTTTTCTCATATTCTATCTAAGAATTTGCTTCAATTAACTTATCTGGAGAAGTTGAAGACTCGAGTGTTCAAAAGTAGGAATGATGGACTGTCTATTATTCTTTTCTAGTTCTCCATCATTACGCAATTTTCCTTTCAATGAACTCACAACAGGACAGTAGGACAGAGGCCTGCTGACATTGTTGATGAACTTTTGTCAGTTACTCAAATTAAGGAGGAAGGTAAGTATTGATTCTCCCATAGAAAACACCAGGAATAAATATCAGACTTATTTTTGTTAAGTTGAGAAATAAATCAGATTTCTCCTCATCTAGTAATTCAGGAATTGCACCCTCCCATACACACTGATGCCCTCAATTTGATGTGTGTTGCACCAACAATAACTGGACAGAAAACTGGAATTGGAAAAGCAGACAGTGGACAACAGGATTTATTCCGCACGAGGCACTTACCCAATTCCCGATATAAAGTCAGGCACTACCTAAAGATCCTTTGTTTTTCATAAAGTAGGAGCTGTGGGTAGTCAGGTAACTTATTTCCATCACTTGGGAACTGGACAGCTTTCTGGATGCTACTGCTCAGGTGAGAGAGAGAGAAACTTCCAGGCTACTCAGGTGTGCAGAGGCAGCGGGGTGTCTGGGAGAGCATGCCAGGCACTCCTCACCTTCTCAAGAGCCACCTGTCACTACAGAGAACTTGTATTCCTTTTTTGCCACACACAAGTAAAACAATTCATTTGTCCTTTGTTGCGGTGCAAATGCCCATAAGATTTCAATGTTCCATGAGAAAAGTTAAGAACTGGGAGACTGGTACTTAATAAATAAGAAAAACACTTTAAAATAAAGCTTAGTTCCACATATCTGCTAAAGAAGAGAGAAGGTGGGTAGAGGAGAAGAGGCAAATCAAAAATGAGACGAAGAGGAAGAGAAAGCTCAAAGGGGATGAGGTGGGGTAAATAGAGGGAGAACAGAGAAAAGCATGTCTCAGTCCATCCAGCTGCTGTAACAAAACACCATGCACTGGGCAGCTCTAACAACAGACCTTTACATCTCACAGGTCTGGAGGCTGGAAGTCCAAGGTCAAGGTGTTGGCAGATTCAGTGTCTGGTAAAGGCCGAATTCCTGGTTCATAGATGGTTGTCTTCTTGCTGTGTCCTCACACGGCAGATGGGACAAGGGAGCTCTCAGAGGTCTCTCTTATAAGGGACCTAACCCCATTCGTGAGGGTTCTGCCTTCACGACCTAAGTTACTTCCAGGAAGACCCCCACCTCCTACCACCATCGCACTGGGGGTGAGGTTTCAACACATGAGTTCTGGAAGGACATAAACGTGCAGTCTGGAGACAGGCACAGAGGAACAATGAGAGGGAGGAGGAGATAACAGATGTAGAGAAGTCGGTAGTGGTGGGGGGAGGGTCATGAATAGTGGAGAGTGAGCGTAAGAAGAGACATAGAGGCTAGTGGAAGCTGTACTTGAGGTACCCCTGCTCCCTCACTACCATCCTCGGAGTACATAGCTGTCATTAACACCTGCCACACTGACTTTCACAGAGAGTTATTCATCCTAGAGATATTGGTGGGAAGACTACTCTTTGCCCAGTGGTACTCAAGGTGCGAAGGACATCAGTGAGGCTCACGGTCTTGTGCGGTGAGAGGCTGGCAATGCGGCTTTGATCACAGTGAAACCCAGGTTCACTTTACCAGAAAATTCTGGAGTTTATATATATATTTTATTTATATTAATATATCATATTAAAATAAATATAATATATATTATATATTATATAAATATCATATATATAATATATATAATTTATTTACTTTTGAGAAGGAGAGAAACAGAGAGCATGAGGGGTGAGGGGCAAAGAGAGAGGGAGAGAGAGAATCACAACTCCACTCTCAGTGCAGATCCCAACACAGGGCTCCGTCCCACAAAACTTGAGATCATGACCTGAGCTGAAATCAAGAGCTGGACTCCTAACCAGGCATGTCCAAATAATGCTTCTTTAAAATATGAATTCCAGAGGGGCTCCTGGGTGGCTCAGTCAGTAAAGAATCTGGCTTTTGATTTTGGCTCAGGTCATGATCTCAAGGTTCATGAGATCGAGCCCCAAGTTAGGCTCTGTGCCACCAGAGCCAAGTCTGCTTGTGATTCTCTCTCTCCTTCTCTTTCTGCCCCTCCACACTCCCTCTCACACTTGCTCTCTCTCTCAAATAAATAAACTTAATAAAAAACTTTTTAAAAAAAGAGAAAGATTATTTTACCATAGGTTTCTTTGGCTTTCACATCCATTAAGACTGATTGAGGTTTAAAGTTGTAGTTTGGAACACTAGAGAAGTCTAACTTTTTGGTATAGATGAAAAGTCTCCATTTCTATTCAAAAGCAGCCAGATAGGTTTGTGATCTGATTAGGGGTTTGCAGGGAGTGGGGGATGGGGAATAGCACCAAATCATTTCAGGAACCTAAAGGTTACATTTGGGAAGATGCTCATTTCATTGTCTTGGTCTTTTTCCCTCTGAAATCAAATCCAGATGTCTTCTTAGCCCAGTTGACTATCAGAAAGCAGAATTCTTGGTATTCTTTGGCAGGAAATTGGGAGAACCTTCAGGTTAAATAAAGGAGTGAAACTCAGTTCTTGCAACTGCTCTTATCAAAATGCCAAGCTTCTCCATGCTGCAGGAGATGCCACACCATGCCACCATGTCCTCGTGACGAATGGGATGGCCAGTGGTGCAGTCGGAAAGGGAGACACAGACCAGTCAATTAATGCAGGTCGTTCCTTTAGATCTAACTCTGTGCTTGGGACAGGGTGCTCTGGGCTGTCCCCCTGGGGTTGTCTTTAGGGCCAAGGTAGCAGTTCCATGATGAATAGGATGGCGTCATCCCAGAGACACTTTCAATGGAGCACACGGTGGAACTTGGGTGGTGAGTGGGATTTCCAAAGGAAAATCCCTGTGATTTCCTGTCCCTACGCTCCAGGAGTTATTTTGGTAAAACAAACAAACAACCAAAAAAAAAAAAAAAAACACTGTTTGATAAAATTTGGCAACAGACATTCATTTTCCCTGGGAAACCATTTGAACCATTAGACATGTCCAGTTTTAGTCGGTAAAATTCTGGAACTAAAGAGAGGTAATGATTGGCACCCTGTGGTGAATTTCTTTGATGCCGCTGAATTGTACATTTAAAAAGAGGTAAAATGGTCAATTTTATATATCTTTATTTTACCACCATAAAAAGGTTTACTTGGTCGATTTTATTATAAAAACTGTTGTAGCAATAACTAGGCACCAATATAACAATATCTTGGTTTTAAATCAATGGCAGGAATGAAATAAAATTTCACTGAATTTGAAACAGTTTGCTAATAGGCCTATATTTTGGTATGGTTTGATGAAGAAAAAAAAAAGACAATGAATTCACAATGGAAACTAATTCTCTAGCAGGACCAGGGCTTCTGAGTTTTTCTGATGCAAGAATATTAAAATTGGGATGAAACCAAAGAGACAAAAATTACCTAGAAAAGTCCAGGGCTAATCATTATAAGAGGACTAAGAAGCAAGTAACTGGGCTCCCACGAGATAAATTGCACCATTTGGCATGTAATCACTTTGTTTAGGAAGCAGTACATTCAGGGAGCATGATATCTGGTAAAGAAAACATCTTTTTAATCTTATCAGAAACAGCTCTGCACCTGCCGTTTGGAGCCAGTATCCTCTCCTTCATTAGAGGCTCAGCATTACAGTCTGAAAGGGCTCCGTTTGAGGAAAAGCAAAGCTATTTACAATCATTTTTCGCCCTTCACAAGCTGATCTGGGTGAGTATTGAGAAGCAGCTCTAGCAGATCCCCAGGCAAAATGAGGGTTGCTAGAAAATGCAAAAACTTACTTTTATGGTAAAATAATTCACCCAATAGAATTAACAGCTTGTATTGAGCCACCATCTGAGGAATAAAAATCATTTTTATTTTGTTTTCTTTTAAACTTTATAGATCTGTAGAGACCATGCATATATGCTCAAGGGACTCCTCGTGCAGAGAAGAGGTTGACAATTACATAATGAGCAAAACCTCACTAAATGTTCCCAAATTCGTCTGGCGGTGGGGTGGGGAGGATCCCGAAATTAATTCAAGGATACTACACTCATCGGGATCTTAATACCTCACAACCTCCTTATGCAACGAAATGCAAAGTCAGCCCTTTCTAATGTGTAACCTAAGGCGGCTCTGCTATTAAATAATTTCTTTTCGTCTCTTCTCTAGGAAGGAAGAGGAAAACTATTTACAGATTATCAAGTCACCTACTTAATGGCTGTTGATTTAATGGCTGTTGACTGTTCCTTATCTTTAAGCTAATATATACAGAACCCCTCAAATCTCCATAAAGAGATAATTTCCCAGCATTTTGATTAGGTCATTCATCTCTAGGTGTTCTTGAAGGGACTCCATTGGACAAATAGAAGAAAATGGAACTAAGTTATTGTTGATCACCCAGAAGCCCCTTTGAACTTGCAGAGTTAATTCGAATACTGTTACCTGGATGCATTATTATCTCGTGTGAGGACAGTCACCTGTTGAGGACCAGGGTTGATTCCACGGACCTGGCTAACTGGGTGTGCGTCCTCCCCCTCATTACTGAAAGTACTCCTCTCTCAAACTATACCTGGGGGAAAATACATGTAATTATTGTCAATATCTGTGTTCTCCTATCCCCTCCACCTTCCTCTTGTTGGAGACCACACCAGGCTTATTCAGTGCTCCTCCTGTGAAGGACAGAACATCCTTTAGGAGACCCATGTGACTTGCCTTTGCCAATGAAATAGGAGTGTTCTGGATGGAACCTTCAAAAGCCAGCACCTGCTTCCTTTTATCTTCATCTGTGATGATGGGAGCAGGAAACCCCAGGAAGCCTGGGTCTCTGAGGAACTGACATGAGCAGAGCCTATAATGGGCAATAAGGACAAGAAATAACCTTCGTCACTTAGCCACTGGGATCTTTTAGGTTGTTTCTACAACGTTACCCAATCCATCCTGTCTGATGCCTTACCAATCACAAGTAGAAATATTGATGAGTTAGTCTCTTTGGATTCCCATAGAAGAGTAATGACCATCAGCAACGTTCAATTGGTATCAATAACTATTTGGGTTTATTTATTTATTTATTTTTGAGGGAGGGAGAGAGAGAGAGTAAAAGGGAAGGGCAGAGAGAAAGAGGGAGACAAAATCCCAAGCAGGCTCCGTGCTGTCAGCGCAGAGCCTGACAAGGGGCTTGAACTCATGAACCATGAGATCATGACCAGAGCTGAAATCAAGAGTTGAATGCTTAACAGACTGAGCCCCCCAGGCTCCCTGGTATCAGCAACTGTTTGTGACCCACTGATTCAATTGAACGAGGAACTGAGAGACATCTGAGATCTGTTCAGATGACAATCTTCCACAGATCAGCAGTGCAGATAGGGTTAGATCTCTCATTTGATGAGACAATAGAGATATTGCAAATGTAAAATAAGGAAGGGCAGAAGGCATTGAAAATGAGGTCTTATGTGGGGTAGCAGCTAGAATGGCCGTGAGAAATTTTAGGGCAGGATTGCTATTCTAGAACTCATGAAAATTTAATGTGGGAATGTATTAGTCAGGAATCTCCAGAGAAACCAAGCCAATGGTTGATAAAGACAATATGGATACAGATGTAGATTTTTTTCTAAGGGATTTGCTTATGTGATTATGGAGGCTCAATAGTCCTGCTGTCTGAAAGCTGGTGACTTGGGAAAGCTGGTGGTGTGGTTCCAGTCTGAGTCTGAAGACCAGAGAGCCAAGGGTGCTAGTGATGTAAGCCCCAGTCTGAGGGCAGGAGAGGACCGTGTCCCAGCTCCAAATATCAGGCAGAGAGAGAATTCCCTCTTCATTTGCCTTGTTATTCTGTCCAGTCCCTCAATGGATTGGATGACGTCCACTCATGTCTACCAAATCCAATGCTAATCTAATGCAGAAATGCCCTCACAGACACACCCAGAAATAACGATTAACCAGGGGCCCTTGGGTGGCTCAGTTTGTTGAACGTCTGACTCTTGACTGAGGCTCAGGTCATGATCTCACAGTTTGTGGAACTGAGCCTTGCGTCTCGCTCTGTGCTGAGTGTAGAGCCTGCTTGGGATTCTATCTCTCCCTCTCTCTTTCTGCCCCTCCCTCTGCTTGCACTGTCTCTCTCAAAATACATAAATATTAAAAAATAATGTTTAACCAAATACCTGGAAACCCTGTGACCAGCCAAACTGACATATAAAAGTAACCATCACAGGACATGAGGACTATTTTCTAAGCCTAGTATTAATGAAATTGCGTGTGGAAATGTGCACATATGTTTTCACACATACTGCAGTTGGGGGCTAAACTTTGTATTGAGGCACACATACACCGAGAAATGCACACAAATCATAAGGATAGAGATCAGTGAATTTTCACAAAGTGACCACACCATGTAAACAATACTCAGAAGAAACACAGTATTACCAGCACAGAGAATCTCTCTCAGGTCTCCTTTCTCTACTCAAGAGTCGTTACTTTCCTGACTTTATTTTTTTTTTAAGTTTATTTACTCATTTTTGAGAAATAGCACGAGCAGAGGAGAGGCAGAGAGAGAGAGATGGGGGGAAAGAGAGAATCCCAAGCAGGCTCCTCACTGTCAGTGCAGAGCCCAATGCGGGGCTTGAACTCACAAACTGTGAGATCATGACTTGAGCCGAGATCAAGCGTCATGAGACTTAACAGATGGTGTCACCCAGGCACCCCACTTTCCTGACTTTGAAAGCAGATTACCTGTACCTGCTGCGTCCGCTTCTTTTTTGCCACGTTGTGTTTGAGACGTTCATGTGGGTGTCACGGTTCAGCACATAGCCCCCTAGCACTGCGTGTGCACACATATACCACAATTTATTTATCCATTCCCCTGGATAATGATACACATTTGGGTAGTTTCCAGTTGGGGCTGTTGCAAACACAGCTGCTATGAACATTTTGGTACACGTCTACTGCTGAACATCCAAGTTCAGTCCTACGGGGTGCGTGGCCTTGCCGTGGAGTTGTTGGATCACAGGGTATACGATATGTCCAGTTTCAATATTACTGCCCATCCACTTTCCAAAGTAGTTATGCTCCCACCAGTGGTATTTACAAGGCCCTCGCTTGTACCTTTTCCTTTCTAACCCCTGGTATTTTTGTCCTCACGAATTTGAGGTTGGAGATCACAAATCATGATTTGGAGGATACCTTATTGTGATTTCAATGCACATTTCCTTGTTGTCTCTTGCGCGTCTTGTCATATGTTTACTTGCCATTGAGAGTAGCCTTGTAAAGTGCCTGCTCAAGTCTCTTGCCCATTTGCCCTTTGGGTTGCCTGCCTGTTTTCTTGATGATTTGGAGAAGTTTGTTATGTATTCTGGATACATGCCCTTTTTTTGATGTATGTTCTGTAAAATTTTCTGTCCTTCCAAGGGTTTCCCTTGCAAGCTGTTAATTCTGCCTTGATATACAAAGTTCTTCATTTTAATGGAGTTCCAATTTATCATTTTTGCTTTATTATTAGCGTATCGCATGCCTTAAAAATCTAAGCCTGCTCCACAGTCATGCATATGTCTTCTTATGGTGTCTTCGGAAAGATTTATTATTTTATTATTTGCATTTAGATCTTGTACTCCATCTGTAATTGATTTTCGTGTTTAGTGTGATGTAAGGCTAAAGAATCATTTTTTCCATATGGATATCTAATTGGCCCAGTGCCAGCAATCAAAAAGGTCACCTTTTCCTCCTGCCTAGCAGTGTCACTTTGGGGCACATACCAGGTGACTACCGAAGTGTGGGTCTCATGTCTAGACTATATTGTGATGCACTGATTTATTCATCTAGCCACGCACTGTTAACGTCATAATTTAAAGTCATGATACAGACTGCACTTTTTAAGTTTACTTATTTATGTTGAGAGAGAGAAAGAGAGCAGAGGAGGGGCAGAGAGAGAATGGGAGAGAGAATTCCAAGCAGGCTCTGTGCTGTCAGCAGACTTGATCCCATGAACCGAGAGATCATGATCTGAGCTGAAACCAAGAGTTGGACACTCAACCAAGACACATGGGCGCCCTGATACATGTTGCATTTTTAAATTATTTTCTTTCACAAATTCACAGGAAAAGACGCCATGGTTTAAATGACATGGATCCTATTTTGGGAGCTGTTAGCATATATGTTCAAATGCCTTCAAAAGATTACACATCTCCTAATGATGTATATAATTATTACTTTATTTGTTTGCCCTCAATTTTCTCCACTTTTAGTTCTAATGTTAAAAAAAAATGCACCAAATGCACCTTCCAGCAATGGTATTGACAATCACCACTGAGGCCGCTCTGTGTCAGGCACTAAGTTAGTGATTCTTTCAACAGACCTGCATGCTAGGTTTCATGTTCCGCTTTTTCCACGTTAGGAAACTGAGGTTCTGGACAGTCTCCTGACCCATTCACAGCTGCCCAGGTGGTAAGCATCAGACACCATCTGCCTCTCTCCAGAGCACTTTTCTCCATTGTACTATTGTATTAAATTGCAATTTTTTAATTCCTTTTTTAATGGTTATCTATTTATTTATTTATTTGAGAGAGAGCACAAGTTGGGGAGGGGCGGAGAGAGAGGGAGAGAGAGAATCCCAAGCAGACTCCACGTTGTCAGCACAGAGCCTTGATGCGGGGCTCGATCCCACGAACCGTGAGATCATGACCTGAGCTGAAATCGAGAGCTGGATGCTTAACCAACTGAGCTACCCAGGCACTCCCACAATTCTTTAATTCTTAAATGCCTTCTCTAGATCTTCCATTCCCTCCTGTTCTTCTATCTCTGATCCTTGTACCTTTCTCAGGAGAAATGACAATTCACGAGGCTTCTTACAGACTGGGGGGAGCCTTGTATGTTTTATCCCCCATCCCACCTCCGGCCAGGAAAGAATAATTATAATGATCCCTTTTGGCATAGACATGCATTCCCAAGGGGCTAGTGGCCTAAGGGAGCTGGTTAAGCACACATTCAGAAAACGTGTTGGTGAGTAAACTGGTATTCTTCATGTGCAGGTGAAGAGAAAGACATCTGGGTGGCCAGTTTGCAGGGGAAATGGAGAACATGTAGAGACACGGCTATTTGATGAGCATGGGAGTTGCAAAAGCTTCTAGGAGCAGTGGACTTGAGGTTGGTTGGCCCTGGTGGGAATTCTCAACAGACAGCATTCATATGGGGTGGGTCAGTGAGCCACCTTGAGGTTGAGGGATATTCCCCACCCCGGAAACAGGCCCCAAACGAACACGAGGACCGGTTCTTCCTCTAACAGATATATTCTCCTTCTCTCACACACACGCACCCACAAACCTCTCCCTGTCGCTCCCCTACACACTGACATTTGAGATCTCTGCCAATATTCTAAAAGGAATGTTGGCACAGGGAGACACCGGCTCCTTCCGCAGCCTCTGACATATGTGCCTTGTTCTGAGCTGAGCTGTGCGAAGACAGAGGATGAAAGTGGGTAGAAGATCAGCAGAGGCGTGTGCCCTCTTTCCAGCTGCTTGATTATGTAATTGCCACGAATTTGTATATTTTCCCCGGCAAAATTATTTCCATTTTTAGAAGAAGAGTATGAGGCGTAGCTCAAGAATATGGAAAATATGGTCTCTGGATCTGGGAAGAACAATATAGGGAAATCCACCCCTGTTCTTGCAGTGGGTGTCAAGGGGCTTTTCTACTGGATAAAGTAGCTTTCGGAACCACGTTCATTAACTCTTAAATCCTTGGGCTCCTCCAGCACGTCAAGGAGGGGAAAGGAAGCGGCTCAGGGGCTCTGATTGTCAGCAGGACAGCTCAGCCTCCAGCTTCTTTACATCTCATGTTGACATTTGTGAGTGAACAGGACAAAATTGCAGGTTGCTCAGAGGACACAAAGTCCAGGGGATCTTCTGAGTCCTGCGTGCTGTCCTGAAGCTCCAAGACTGGAGGGATCCTTTACACGAGTTTATCACGGTGGCAGAACTAAGCCACAGGCCCAGTAATCTCTTCTCCCTCTTTTACAGAGTCCTGCGTCCTCAGTCACGGTTGCCTTAACATTTTCTTTAAACGTCCATGAGATTAAGATGTTACTCCAAAAAAAGCAGAAAGAAAAAACGAAGAAAGAGACAAAGTCTGGGCTCAGTCTGGGCTGGGTGAGGTTTGCGCTGATTGTAGAGCTGGGGCTTTTATTTTACTGTGTATGTGTTTTACAGAAATTGGAAGGAGAGGGTCAAAGGTATTCAGGTGAGAGCACACAATCATGCCACCTGCTTC
>CM053572.1:137527075-137578381 GCA_028646485.1 Cryptoprocta ferox
TTCAGTGGGTACAAGATTTACCCTGGACATGGGAGGCGCTACGCCAGGACCGACGGGAAGGTTTTCCAATTTCTTAATGCAAAATGCGAGTCGGCATTCCTTTCCAAGAGGAATCCTCGGCAGATAAACTGGACTGTTCTCTACAGAAGAAAGCACAAAAAGGGACAGTCGGAAGAAATTCAAAAGAAAAGAACCCGCCGCGCAGTCAAATTCCAGAGGGCCATCACTGGAGCATCTCTTGCTGATATAATGGCCAAGAGAAATCAGAAACCTGAAGTTAGGAAGGCTCAACGAGAACAAGCCATCAGGGCTGCCAAGGAAGCAAAAAAGGCTAAGCAAGCCTCTAAAAAGACAGCAATGGCCGCTGCTAAGGCTCCCACAAAGGCAGCACCTAAGCAAAAGATTGTGAAGCCTGTGAAGGTTTCTGCACCCCGAGTTGGTGGAAAACGCTAAGTTTGCAGTTCAGATTTTTAAATAAACATCTGACTATTAAAAAAAAAAAAGAAAAGAAAATATTGCAAAAGTTGTCTTTTTATCTCTTTAGGCTTAGTCTTCTAAATTAAAGGCCAGAGGACAATGTTCCTTTATATATATATATGAAGCCTATTTCAATGTCAGTACTCCAACTGGACCTTGCAAATTGATGATTTGGATTAGTGGGAGACTATTACTCACTGTAATTCAACTAATCTGTGCTCATGTGAGAACCTTGCTCAAAGCCCGTGTAGTTCTCTGCCCAGCACCACTGCCTACATGGGGCAGCCAGTTAACTAGAATTTCTAATCAGTCAGAAAAAAGATTTTCCCACTAAAATGGGGAACAGATAAAATTGAGATGGATTAGACCAGTTGAAAGTGCTTTCTATGGAAGTGAAAAATTGTTAAATATCACCACTTTCATCTGGTTTAACCTCATCTATGTAGGAAACTCCACCTGATGAAATTGCTAACTAGCAGAACAACTCAGAAAGAGATGCTTCTGAACAAGGGTAAAGAAAAACAGAATAAAGACAACAAAAATGAGAACTACGAACAATGCAGGGAACGCCCCGAGTGAGTGGGGCTCCTTCAAAGCCAGAGCCAGCATGGTCCCCAAGGACCCTCCTCGGTGGCAGCCCCCCGCCCCTTCAGCACCTCTCCAGATGTGCGCTTCAGGGAAAATGGGGATAAAAGCTCTAGAGGCACAGAAACCCAATTGATAAAGACCATATAATCATAACAAGAGCTCTTCCTGCCCTTTTCGGTGAACATAAAGGTAACCGATGTTCATGGTGAAAAATTTAGAAAATAGAGAAATTCACATGGGAGAAAGTGATAATTGCTCACCTGTACACATAGCCAGTTGTTTTCACGCATCCTTGTATAAACACACAAAATTAAGACTGTGCACTCGATATGTTGTTTGCAAACTCTGCTCCTCCCCTCTGTCACAATGATGTCCTAAACAGGTTTCTATGTCTTGAAATAGGCTTCGAGAAGGAAGTGAGATTCGCATGGCTCTGTCATAGCTGTGTGATGGATGGACGAAAATGTCTTTGATTATTCTTCTATTGTGAGAGATGTATGATGCTACTATTTCTTTCCTGTGTATAAGAGTGCCACCGTGACAATCTGTGTCCTCAACTTTTATAAATCTCTTTTATTACTTCTTTAGCTTCATTTAGAATGAACTGGTATTTTCATATTCAAAGCTCTACCTAGGTATTTGCCTTCATAAAATTAATGCAAATGTACATGCCCATCGGTCCAACAAACAAGAGGGCAAAATACACATTTGATAACCTTTGTCAGTTTGGCAGATGAAAATGCTCTCATTGTTATTTTATTTTTTAATCTTTAGCAAAGTTAACTGTTATGTTTGATATCTATTTTATTGCTCCTTTTATGAATTATTACTTATTCATCTTTTTTGGGGGGATTTTCTTGTTCTTAAAGTACTCTATATGCTTATAGCATCACCCAGATAATCCATGTCTTGACAGCTTATAGTCACCTTAGCTTTAGGGACCCAATCAATCAATGATGACAGTTCAGTCACCCCTAGGCTGATTGCCAGGCATCAGGTCACCATAAAGAATCAGGTCCCCGTTACTTCTGGGAGACCCGCATGCCAATAATCCAGGCTAGTGAGGTGCCATCACTGCTTGTCCCCTGACTCCTGTCCAGCTTTCTCTGGCTCCCACCTGTCCATGTCTACCATTGTCCACATCTACCATCAGGACACCATACTCGAAAGTCACACGGCTGCCACCAGAGGTCAGGAATACTCCTGGGAGTGAACAGAAAAACTATCTGAGTGCACAGAGTGGTGCCAATCCTGTAAACTCTGTGGATGCCCATCCTTAGGATGCAATAACTTACTGGGCTTCAGAGATGGGGTAACAGGGAAGAGGGGTGGGGTGGTGTGTACAGCCACTGTCTTTACCTAGGGGCAGCTGGGATCTGGTTAAAATAACCAAATGTCCCCATTTATACAAGCATACTAAGTCTTTGTGACATATGTTGCAAATATTTTCTTTTTAGTCAGTTGCTACCATTACAATTTTTCAGTCATTACAATGACTGAAATAAGAACTTGACTTCTCTTTATGGAAACCTGCTCTAGTAGGTAGTCTAAAGTTCCCCCCCTCCACTGTCGAATACCTGAAAACTTAATAAAAATAAAATTCTCTAAAATACAGAGTGGAGCTCTCAAGAACTTAAGGAAACTCCCAAGCACCAAAAAATAAAGACCATAGAAACTGTTGGTTGCATTGTGTGCATTGGGGAAGGGGACAAGTGGGGCATGCCTATCTTGGTAACCAGTGATCAAGGGCTTCAGATTTTAATGGTCACAGAAAATAAGGCCTGGAGACATGCAAGACGATGTGATAAAATTGCTCCTCCCACTCCCCACCCCACCCTGAAAGCCAGTCCTATGGTTTGGCTACATTCTCTGTGAAAGAGTACGTAAAACATCCACTCCCCAGCAAAGAGGTAATAAAGCTGTCTCTTCCTGGGTTCATGGTGAGATAAACTCTCCCCTTCCTTAAAAATTACAACCATAAGATTTTTTTCATGAAGATTTTCCCTGAAATTTGGGATCCCCAGAGGAAGAACTTAACAACAACAAAGGAGTCCCGGTCTGGTATCAATCCTAGGATGTTCAACACCCTCTTCAAGGGACACATTTTAATCTGAGCACTCAGGATTTTCACAGATAAAACCGCACTGAGCACAAACTCACAATATAAACTTAAGAATCACAAAAGGAACAATCTACCATGTGCATGAGCCAGCAAAAAACACAAACAGTAGCTTCAGACACTAGAATAATAGGGCACTGATAAAAAAAAAAATTAGCATACTTGAATGGACTGATGCCCCAGAGGAAAACAGAAAACAAACTCACTGTTTTTATAAAAAGAGCATTTTATAAAACGATCATGTACATTCTAACAATGAAAATTATAGCCATTGAAAATAAAAAGGAGTTCAACTGGGTGTATCCAAAATATGGACTTTGAACAGTTACCTAAATATTTATTCTCTCAATATCTTTTCAGATATGAAAAGAGCCTGGTCTGATGTAAGCCAGCATGGATGCCCACTGTTTGGGAATAAAGGGAAACTCAAATGACAATAAAGGATCAGGTTGCCCTAAAGGTTTGGATAAGGAATTTCCCATCATGCTTTTGGTGGTAATACCAGTTAATATTTTGGATCGGGGAGATTTAGAGGTAAAAAACATAGTCACACTGCAATTACATCTATAAACTAATTATTGGTTGTTTTCTAGATATTTATGCTTAACCTTACACAGATTCCACCGTGTGGCAGAGACTACTCAAGGCCCACCATATTGACTTCCCCTCCTTCTATAGCAATAAAAACCCGGAGTTTTGTCTGGGCACCAAAGCCATACTGAAAAGTGAGCTTATTCTTGAGATTAAATTCTGAATAATGGGATTGAACAGAAAGGACGGTGAAATCTCCCAGTTGTGCTGTAACAAGCAAGGACATATTGTCCCTCTTTCTCCCACATTACTGGTGGATATGGTGGGAAGAAATGTTGGACCACGAAGGCAAGGCATGACAGAGCGACAAGGAAGGAGCCTGGGTGCCTGATGAGCCTCGTGGAGCAGAGACTGCAGTTCAGATCTTACATGAGAAAAAACTAAACTTCTCCTGGTCTTATGTCACCATTACTTGGGATGCTCTCTCCCACATCGAAACCTATAGAGCAGAATTTGATACCCGGAGGTACAATGTTGGCTTTGTTAGGACCTAAGGTGGATGTCATTGGTTTAGAGGAAACTTTTTTTTTTTTTTTGAGAGAGAGAAAGAGAGAGAGAGAGAGAGAGAATATTAAGCAGGTTCCAAGCTTAGCGTGGAGCCTGACGTGGGGCTCAATCCCACAATCCTGGAATCATGACCCAAGCCAAAATCAAGAGTCAGATGCTTAACCAAATGAGCCACCCAGACACCCCTAGAGGAAACATTTTGATGGTGGGTGGCAAAGACAGAGATCTTGGTGACTGGGAAGCTGGTGATCCTGGTTCTGGGTGGACAAAACATTCAGGGGTGTGGTCATCTACAATAGCTTGGGAGGCAGAACACACGCTGTCACCAACAGGGAAATGGTCAGAAAATTCAGAATGTTGGTGCATTCAGGTTGCTACCTGAGAGGTAAGAGGTGGAGCAAAACAAAGCCAGGCAGACGGTAAACAAAAATGGAAGGAACACAGTTCTGCTAAGTCATATTCCGTCATGAGGAACAGACTCCTTCCATATCGTCAACCAAGTTGAGTGAGTGTCCTCTTGGGACATTGTAAGATTGATAAATCTGAACTCTACCCCAAACTGAACCTGGCAAGGAGACTGCAAGGCAGGAGGTCGGGCTGAGTAATCAGACATTGTTCTCAAGTTCCCCAGATAAGAATCTTCCCGTCAGACAATGGGACATCAGAAGAAGGGAATTTCCTTCCCATCAGGACTATTGTTCCAGACACTCTCAAGATAGTCCCCCATTAACTTGAAAGGAGTTTTGGCAGAGCACAGAGGCAAAGAAATAAAAATGCTGAATTTTAAAGGTTTAAATGGCAGTCACTGCTAAGGTTTTGAGAAATTTTGTGGCCGAAGAAGCCACAAGCCTGCCTAAGTATGTGATTGGTGACTCACCATCTCTGCTGTGGAAAGTTGTGCACCCCCCAGCTGGCCCATAAAGAGACCAGCAGGAAACTCTTCACAGACAAAGCTGGGGGCCATGGGAGACCATGGACAAGGATGCTCTTCCAGAGAGTGCCAGAGAGTGACCAAGGAATTGCCTCCACTCATGGCCAGAGACTCTTCAGAAGGATTTATAAACTAGCAAGACCCTGTCCCTGCTATTTGTCTTCCTTTGGGAGATGTTTTTCCATTGAGGTCTTCTGCTCCTGCTCTACAATCACATATTGGATGTGATGAACGGGAAGGAACTTCTCTTTTAATTTCTAGGTCATCTGAGGGGATCAACCCTGTGGGGGACAGACCAGGGGTGAACATACATGTCATGTAGGTATCACAAACTCACAATATGAGACTTAGGGATTGCCTGCTTTGGGTGCTGGGTTCCTCACATGAGAAGATGGGTAGGTGCAGATATGGGGATGGCCAGAGTGGCCAAATATGACAGAAAGCAGTAACCACTGTTCCTTCTGTATGGAATACTATATACTATGTTTTGCTGGGCACGTGGCAACCCAGAATCTAAGTCTGACCACAGAACTAAGTTCCAACCAGGGAAACGTGTGTGTAGCTTCCCGGGCACGGGCACATAGGAAAGACTGTGAACCTCTTTTCTCCTTTCTCCCCTCCCTTCCCTCCTGGCTAGAATTTCTAGGGTGGTAGTTAACCATGCTAAGCCATGAACACATGGGAAGCCCTCTAAGAATGGCAGAGCTACGGAGAGAAGGAAACAGGCCCCTGACATATGTGTGAAGTATTACAATCATGACAGCGCTCTGGCTTTTCCCTTCACCTGGAAATCTCAGGGTTTTGGCCCCTGTTATTTTGGGTCTCTGTCATATACAGCCCAATCAAATTCTCATTACTACTACACCGAGTGGGGGTAAGTCATTCTTGATTAATTCCACCAGGGATTTTGTCTGATGCTCTGTTAACAGATCAAAGTAAATTCTGAAATATCTCAAACTGGTGCGCTAAATTAAAATTTATAGCCAAATAACTATTGCAGATGTGCGCACGCTCTCCCGCCATCTCTTTCTCCCATACATGTACACTGGAAGGTGAGGCAGCAGAGGATAAATGAGAGCCCTTCTCTTGTAAAGGAGTAGATGGGGAGAGTGGAGCCCAGGAGCTGGAGGACTGGCCTGTGCTCTGGGAGATGGCGTCACACGTAGTTCTGTCCCTTACTGGCTCTGTGAGTCTGAGAAGGACACACCATCACTCCCCCTCACTGTCTTCGTCTGTGTGATGAGGTTTAAGATCAATGATCTTGAAAATCCCTTCTGGCTCTCAAATCTTATCTTGACATTAACAAAGTAATATTAATTTTGCAGTTTCATGATCTGCAATTATACATTCTCGTCTTCAACTCCATCTGCTTGCCGACCTCGGGAGTGTGAGCCATTAAACTCGGAATAAAAATGCTTAGAAGTTAAGTTTGCCTTTTCGTTATGAAATAAAATTAAAGTGCCGAGCGTGTTTTGTCAGTTGAAATTAACATTTGGACGCAGGAAGGCCCTGATGCATGCCTACTGCAGACAGCAAGTGGTCTTTTCACTGGGCTGCTGTGTTCGGGTTCTCTCAGAATCGGGGGTGGTGGGGGGAGAAAAGTCATGCTCTGAAACTAAATGAGGTTGTCTTCTTTCAGATTCAAATCATTTGGAGGACATTTTAATTTCCCACCCGTTTTTTTCTCAATAAAGGGAACCACGGGGCCCTAATGCCTCTTTGGTGCCACCAGAGCACTGAGATGTGTACGCGGCTTGGTCCTCGCCTGACACCTGGCTATTTACCCCGAGGGGGAAATCAATCTGGGCAAGCGTCCTCTGCTCTAGTTGTTTCTGGACATGTCCAGTCAGCCTGATCCCAATCTTTCCACCGTAAGATCATTCATTGCCTAGGGTGGTACTGCCTTTTGTGAAACCTGTAGCCCGAATCTCCTTTTGTCCCCAATCTCGAAGGAACAATATCTTGACAGGCAAGAGTTTTTTCTTATGGAGACTCATAACTCAGGGCAGGCTACATTTCATGTGACTTGGACAAAACTCAGGACTGTCTTCAAAATGCAGATTTTCCTTAAATGTGTGAACTGGAAAAAAATGAGCTACTGTTCAATACAAATGATGTTCCCACACTGGTTAATGTCATTCTCCGAGTCAGAGCAATTTACCCAAAACCCGAGTATTTTTATCACACTTTAAAATTGTTGGAACTAATCTAACACAGCCACACAGCCATTCATTTTATTTTCATTCTACAAGCAAACATGTTTGAGCACCTGGTAACTTAAGCCACTATGCCAGGCACTGTGAATACCAAGATAGGATTCTTCAGATCCCTGTCTGAAGAGCTGATGTTCCATAAAACAAAAATTCCTGAATAAAAACTGAAAGGAGAAGGGCAAGATGGGGACTTAGTCATAGGAATGGCAAGATTTTCTATTAATTCTGATTTGCTTTCAGGAGGTAACGTGCAGCCTGTGTGTATTCATAGTCCTCTGGGCAGTGGTTCTCAATGTGTGGTCCCCAGCATCAGCTGGAGACAGACTGAAGATGTAAGGCCTTGGGCCTCACTCAAGACCTACTGAATCAGAAACTTGAGAGTTTCACCGGCTTGATCTTAATGAGCCCTCCTGATGATTTTGAGGCATGCTCAAGTTTAGCACCACTGGTCTAGAGCAGGTCTCAATGAGCAACCCAGGGTGGGAGGTAATGTGGCCCCCCTCCTGCTTCTGTAAATAAAGTGTTATTGAAACACAATTGGTCCTATGTATTCGAATTGCAACAGAGATCGCGTAGTAACACAGAGCCTATATTTACAACCTGGCCTTTATAGGCAAAGTTTGCAATTCTTGGTCTAGTGGTGGAGGTGGTGAGGATCCAACACTGATACCCCAGCAGTGCCTTCTACGCCTTCTACCATTATATGAATCCCATCTACGTCTTCTACCATTACATGAATGACACGTCGCAAGAGGCCTGAGCCTCAGATGTCTGTGACTTCACCGATGCACTCATCACATTTGGATGAATCATGTGCCATGCACTGGACAAGGAGCTAGGGAATGAAATAGAAGACAACCCAGCCTCCTCCATGTACCATTGCTGAACTTGGTGGAAGTTGGAAGGTGCAGCATAATTTTTTAGGAACAAGGTATCTGCATGCCATTTCTTCACCTGCCCAAGATCCTAACATGTTTTCCTGGGGTGAGTTGGAATGACATCATCTCCTGGGGGCAGGGAAAGGTGAAATAAATATTGTAGCTCTCATCCCTGCATAATTAAACAATCATGTCTGTGCTGGTTGAACTGGTTGCAGTGACGGTAGAAGGGAAGTAAACAGTGGTCAAAATGGTCTTGGTGCTACTCAGTGGGAAATTTTTTCTCAGTTGCCATCCTGTCCATTCATGCACAAAGCTGGGAAATCTGATCTCAGCAGAAGAGAAAAGTTGTGTGTGTGTGTGTGTGTGTGTGTGTGTATGAGAGAGAGGGAGAGACAGACAGACAGACAAAAGGGAGATCCCCATAAGATTGCCCATCTCTAGAGTAATAAACTTGGCAACATTTTACAGAAGATATTACAGATAAGAAAAACATTTTATAGAAATCCATTGGTGAAAGTTGATATTTTAGGCAATCTTTAAGCAAGATAAGCAAATATTAAGAATGTTCTGTGAAAACATAAGATTCTGAACAGGAAAACATATCTCTTAATACAGCTTAATATGGAATGAGTTGCTGTATAGGGTACTCAGGACAAGAACCATAGACATGGATAGAAAAACACAACTGGGCCCTTAAGTCCTTGTTCTTTTGGATCATTTCTTTCTCAGGAATATCAGAAGCACTGGTGCTTTAAAGACAGGTGAGCTGTTGTGCTGACAATAACCTGAGGTTAATGCTTGTTAAGTACCTGTGTATCAGACTCATCTTGGGAGCTTTTTCAAAACCACAGACCCGCACACATCCCCTAGAGGCTGATCACTAGGTGCAGGGTCAGCCTGGGCTTGTGTGTGTGTGAGAAAACTCCCCAAATATTCCTGATTAGTCACATTGGTTAAGGGTTGTGATGACCAGCGCTGTCCAGAGAAGGTACTGGAAGATTAACATCAAATTCCATTGTATAGTTACTCAAGTTTGCTGTGTTGAAACTTGCCTAAGAAGATTGGTACAGGAGAGAGGATACAGAGTTTGGAGTCAGACACTTCTGGGTTCCTCTGGTTATTTGTTTGCAAGCTGCTTCCTAGAGGCGCGTTCTCTCTGAACCACATTCTCAAACTGTAAAATGAACACAGCAGTGCCCCTTTTCTCCCCCATGGCTGTTGTCTCCCAAAACTTCCTGTGTCACTCTGCCTCATTCACTAAAGATTTCTCTTGGTGGCTTCAATATCTACATTCATCACACATCTCAGAAGCTGGTTTTCTTCCATGACTCACCTGTCCTCTTGCAATAACCTGCAACAACCATGAACTTCTCCAGCTCCAGTCCCACTGTCACGGACACATCTTGGACCACTGCACCTCCTTAACCTACCGTGCCCCATAACAACTTCTGTGTATCTTTCTCCAGGCTCCCAGTGCAATGATTCTTTGACCTCATCTTGTTCTCTAGTCCACTGACACCATTTAAATAAAAATGTCCCCAAGTCCTTTTAGTTAGCTTACATTGTATGACCACGCTTAAAGTCACTTCCTTACTAACATCCTCAGCTTTCCTTCCTCTCTCTTCTTCTGTTGCCTGGGGAAACCATCTCCTGGAGGGACCCAATCATTGGCCTTCTCTGCACCAGCTCCTAAGCTGCTGAACTTTGCTGGAGAAAATCCCAGCATGTGGATGGAGCTCATTTGCGGATGATGACCACAGGTCTCAGCTGGTTATTCAATGTAGCATGGAGATTCCAGTAAGTTTGTTTTCTTGATTTCCAAGGTGTTGAATTCATAGCTTCTCTTCTCTTCTCTAATGCTGATGCCCCCTCCCTACTCCTCATGCGAACCTGACCTTATACATCATTCAGAAAACAAAAGTTCTTAGAGGGCCAGGTCTTCCTCTGCACCAACAGAACTTTCATCTCGATCTGGTCCTCTCTCCTAGGACAATGCTGAAAGGACCCCTGCTCTTTCCAAACACAAATTCTACTGCTTCTTATCTTTCTGGGGCCTTTGTTCCTACAATCGCCTTGTTTCTCTAGTATCATCCATCAATTTCTCTGTCCATGAAAGTATTTTAGTCAATATATAAATATGCTTGAAATGACCCGCTTCTACAAATAGCCCTCTGTGCTCATGTCCCTCCAGTTGCTACCAGGTTCTTTGTTCTTCTTCAGGACAAAACTGCTCTAATGAGCTTTCTTTTGCCTACTGTCTATACTTCCTTTCTTCCCATTAACCTTTTTACTGAATTATGAAATCTTATGAGCATACAGGAAAGGATAGTAATCTAATGAACACCCACCAAACCAACTCTATCCAACCTTAACATTTTTCAATATTTGCTTCATATCTTGTTTCTTTTTTGGCAGAAAACTGAAGCACAGATAAAGTTGGCTTTCCATGATCTCCCTCCCATCCACCCAGAAATAAACAACCTGAATTTAGTGTCCATCAGTTCATGGGCTATTTCACTACTGTGTATGTATCCATACATTACATAGATATGATTTATCTTCGTTTTAATACTTTATATAAACCGGCAGTATACTACACGTCCTCTGCAACTTTGCTAACTGGGCTGTATGGAATGTCGATTTTCAACGTCATGAGCGTGGCCAAAATGCCGTCCCAAGTGATCGTACCATTTTATATCTCTACAGTTTCCCTGGCCAATATGTGATAATAGCTGGTATTGCCAGACTCTTACAGTGTTGTCAATCTGATTGGTATGACATGGTGCCACCTTCTTTTAATTACATTTTTAGCATGATTAGGGGGGTTTTATTCTATTCTGTTTTTGGCCATCAAGGGAGCTTCCTGCTTTGTTGGCACATTTTCCTCTCATTTCCTCCTTCTCCATTGGATTGGTAGGGCTTTGAAAACATGTTCTGTCTACCATCTTTTGTCATTTGTATGCACTGGAATTTCTCCGAACTATGGCTTGCGCTTAAGTTGTATTTCATCATACGGAAGTTCTGAACTTTAATGTTGTTTGCTATATTGATTTTTTTTCTTTTCTGTATGGCTGTTTATTGTATCTTATTTTGAGAACTGCTTCCCTACCCAGAGGTCATATAGATAGCTTCTTATATGTTTTCCTAAATGTTCTAATGTTTTGTTTCTCACGTTGGCTTTAATCTACTTTGAAGTTATTTCTGTAAATGGCTTAGGGGGGTATATGATTGGGTGTTTTTACATCATGGTCCTCAACTGTCTTAGACTCTATTGAGTTGCACCTCTCCCCAGTGGGCCCCTCAGTCACATATCAAAGATGGCATATAGGTGGGTCTGTTTATGTGCCGTCTGTCACATTGCTCACTTTGTCCCCATGCCAATATCTCTATGTCTCAATGTCTGTAGCTTTATGAACAATATTATCTTCTTTGTTCATTTCCTGCAGAAATTCTTTATATTTGAAAGTTTATTTATTTTAAAGTTTATTTGGGGGGAGAGAGAGAGAGAGAGAGGGAGAGAGAGAGAGAGAGAGAGAACATGAGAGGGGAAGGGGCAGAGAGAGTCCCAAGCAGGCTCCGTGCTGTCAGTGCAAATACCGATGTGGGGCTTGAACTCATGAATGATGAGATCATGACCTGAGCTGAGATCAAGAGTTGGACACTTAACCAACTGAACCACCCAGGCGCCCCTGCAGAAATTCTTTAATCACTCTTGGACATTTGTCCTTGCTTTGCTTACCACTGGTAAGATCTACTTAAGTTCCATGTAGCCAGTTGAGATTTTGATTGGATCTCCATTGTATTTATGGATGAATTTGGGGAGCGTTGATATTTCTGAATGAGTATTTAATATTCAAGATATTATATATATTGAATCACTCCACACGGATACGGGATAGCATCAATTTAATTTGATATTCTTTAAGATCTTTTTTTTTTCTTCAAGATATTTAAATTTAGTTTTATAGGTTTTCCACAGAGGTCCAACATACCTTTTGCCAAAATAACTTAGGTAACATACTGATTTTTTTGGTTAATGTTAATTTTTCTACATTATGTTTTCTTATCTTTGCTTCTGGTTTATGGGAGCAGAATTGATATAAATACTGAGATTTTTTGGAGCAAATATACTAACTTTCTATTCTTATTACTTATCTGTAGATGTTCTTAAGTGTCTTTGCTGGAGACAATTCTATTGTCTGGGGTTAAGTTTGTTTCTTCCTTTTCAATAATCATGGTTTTAGTCACATGGAAGGGTAGAAGTGTGCTTGCTTATCTTGGATTTCTTTTCAATCGAACCTCTCCAATTTCTCATGATTAAATGTCAAGCTGTTTGTGGATTCTCTTTTTGAAAGATAGTCTGTCAAATTGGGCAACTTCCTTCCTATTAGCAGTCCAATAGCTAAGAAGTATTTCTTAAATGACACACGTACATTGAATTTCATCAAAGTACATTAAGTAGCTATTGAAATGATCATATGGGTTTTCTTCTGCTGATGAGGTGATTTATAGTAATGTATTTTCTAATGATAAAACATCCTTAAATTTGGGGGAGTTTGGCCTATCATTTTTCCATGCACTGGGATAACTTTTATAAAACAGAGATGAATTGTGCCTTGAATATTTGGTAGAATCTTCCTAGAAAATGATCGGTCCTGTTTGTTTATTGTACTTGGTTGTTTACTGACTCAGTTTCTTTATTGGCTATAAATGTCTTTTGATTTTCATTTCTTTTTTAGTTTCCTAAAGCTAAATTTTCTAGTGAATTACATACCTTGCCAGATGTTTGCTTATTTTATTGATATTTTATTATTTTTTAAACAGCTTGATTTTGTTGATTCTCTTGTAATTTTGTAGTTTATTTTATTAATATGTAATTTTAATAACTATGTTATTTCCCTTGCTTTGTTCCTAACTTTGAGTTAGGCACTTGTTAATTTCAGCTCTTCTTTCCAAATATAAGTGCTCAAGGCTAAATTTCTCTGTAAATACTACTTTAGCCTCATTATGTAAGTTTTAAATGTTCCATTTTCATGCAACATATGAATTTTCCTGATTTCATTTACAATTTTTTTGCCACACATGCTACTGGAAATGTGGCTTACAACTGACAAATGTGAGTTTTCTCAATTATTTTTAAATTATTTATTTGTAACCTAATCGCATGATGCAGATTATTCAAAATTCACTGTGGCTTGCGTTGTGGCCCCAGACTTGCTTAATATTTGTAAATCTTGCCTATTTAATATTTCTATTAGAATAACTTTGTTAATTACTTTTCATAGGATATCTAACTTCACACTATTTCCCCCCCTGGGATTTATCAATTAGTGGCAGGAATGTGCTTCATCAATGACTGTGGATTTGTTAATTTTAGCAATCATTCTGTAGATTTTTACCATATATATATATATATATATACACATATATATTTAAATTTATTTATTGAGAGAGAGAGAGAGAGAGAGAGAGTGAGAGAGAGAGAGAGAGAGAGAAGGGGCAGAGAAAAAGGGCAAGAATCCCAAGTAGGCTCTGCACTGTCAGCACAGAGCCTGATGTGGGGATCGATTTCATAAACCTGTGAGATCATAACCTGAGCCGAAATAAAAAATCAGTTGCTTAACTGACTGAGCCACCCAGGTGCCCCTACCTTTAATATTTTGAAACTATTTTGTTAGTTGCATATACATTTGTATTTCCTAATGGGATGCATTTTTTCAGTGATGAATATTTTTACTGAAAAAGATGTTTGTTTTAGAATCTGTTTTACTGATACTAGTATTTGTAAACTAACTTTATTGTGACTGATATTTGCCTGATGTATTTTTCCCACAGTATTTCTCTGCTTTCTGCTATAATGCAATTTTACATGGTTACTAATTTTTTTTAATGTTTATTTATTTTTGAGAGACAGAGAGACAGAGCGTGAGCAGGGGAGGGGCAGAGAGAGAGGGAGACAGAATCTGAAGCAGGCTCCAGGCTTTGAACAGCACAGAGCCCGATGTGGGGCTTGAACTCACAAGCTGTGAGATCATGACCTGAGCCGAAGTCCGATGCCCAACCAACTGAACCACCCAGGTGCCCCACATGGTTACTAATTTCTACTAGTTCTTTTTCCTCTATAATTTTTTACTTTCCATTTCTGTCTTCTTTCTCTTTCCAGCCTTTTACTGGATTGATCAAATTGCCTTATTTCATCTTTTTTCCACTCTACTGTTTAATAAGATTGTACCTATTGCTATTCTTTTGCAATTACTATTACTCTCCCTGGCATGTTAACAAGTGTGTTTGAGTTAAATTCTAAAGTTGGTATTTCCACTCTTCTCTGGATCTCACTCTCTTCCCCTGAATGACCCCCTCTTCTCTTTCATCACTAACCATCCTTTAAATGCCAGCTCACATGCCATTTTTTTGATGATGCTTGTCCTAAAAGGACAGGGACCTTCTGTTTCCTCTCCATTCTATTCCTAATGTGCAGCCAGACGCTGGGCACATGCTATGCGACAAACCTGGTTGAAAGAGGGAAAGCAGGGGATGAGGGACAGTAGGAGGGAGGACAGTAGGGGTGGTAATGTTGAGATAAAGTTGCAGAGATGCCCGATCTGGAAGAGCTTCTATCTTCTGTCCATCAGGAATTGCATTCTCCTGATAAATCCAGAACAGAAAGAATGTTGGATAAACCAAAGGAAAAGTTATTTCCTTCTCATGTTATGGTTTGGGGCTAAGAAATTAAGGGCTGACATGGAAGTTCCATAGGGTCACCAGGGATTTAGGCTCTATGTTTTAGCCCTACTAACTTTGTCTCATGATTTGTAGCATCAAAGGAACCTTACAGTCCAGGATGGTGACTGGAAACTTCAGCTACCACAATCAAGTTCCAGGCAGAAAGCCCAAGTGAGAGGGAAGGTCAAGAGAGATCACGGTGTTCATGGTTCACCCCTTTTATGATGCTGCTCTTGGAACTGCACCCACTTACATCTTATCTGTCACAGCTAAGTTCCGTGGTCTCACCTAACTTCAAGAATTTTTTTTTAAGCTGGACAGATTGCAATTCAAATAAAATCAAGGAGGTCTGTTTTTATTAAGGATGATTTGAATGGCTGTTTGAGGATAATCACTGAGGTGTACACTATAGACCGAGAGCCGCAGGGAGACCAGTACGAGGTGGTGGGATTTGGGGTGAGAGAAGTTGACATTCTGAATTAAGGTGACAGCAATAGGAATGAAAGGAAGGGTCTCAAATGATATTTGACAGATGGGTGACAGGACCCTTGACAGCTCGTCTTCCCACGGACTTGCTTCAGGATTCAGGAGACACTTTGCCCATTGGCTTAATTTCACTTGGTAGATATTCTTTTCATTGAACTCAAGGTCATTATGAGTTAATCTCCTCGTTGAAGGATGGAATACAGAGGCAGACCAATTTGTATTTTATTCCTAAATCTATGTAGGACTAACATTATTTTTGAAAATACCTTTCCAAAGGGTCTTATTCCCCCCCAAAGCTCTATTTCCAGAGACAGAGGAATAGAAAGAACATTGATTCAAGTACAGCCATTGTTTGCTTATAGAGACACTTAAGTTACATACAAGGCCCAATGTCAGAAAAGAACACTTTGGAAACCATACGGATACTCATTTCCATGCCACAGACCATCTGCATCTCCTCTAGTTATTCCAAAAATCTTTTAAACCTAGCCTTTTCCCTCTCCCCATACTATACTTATAAAAAAAAATGACTTCAGGTGTTTTGAGCACAGATTTTTTTTTACTTAAAAAATTTTTTTTACGGAAATTGGGTTGGTAGAAATTCAGTCGTAAAGAAAAGGCAAACATACTCCCAGATTTCTAGTCTTCTTTGGTCTTCTGGATACACAGAAGTGAAAGCAAAAGTTTTACTAAAGTAAAACTAACGTAAAATGCAGTGTCTTTTGTTAACAGGCCCTTCCTGGAAGCAAGATGAATTACTAAACTTTTCTAAGTAAAAACTACTCGAGCGAGCACTTCTTCTGGAAGGTAGGCTCTGGCTCCTGTATCCTTCACTTCTTGCTCCTAGCGGGGGGGGCTTTAAGTAGGCTGCTCCCCTGAATGTAGCCCTGAGGGGTTTTTCACCTGTGGAATTAATCCAAGGGAGCTCTGAAGTGAGAACTCACCTGGGGTGTGTGAAGGTCAAGTCGCTCTGTGTCAGCCTCCACGGCCCAGGTGCCAGTGGAAAAGCATGTGTCTCTGGCCAAAGGAAGCTCGAGGCAGGCCCTGGATGGGCTTGGGTGGACAGAGACACGGCGAGAACGAGTGTCCAGGGACAGACTGGCAGAGGGCTGAGAGCAGGTGCCCATGCAGTGGACCTTGTCCTTCTACGTAAGGGCCAGGCACCTGCACCTAGGACCATGCCCATCTATGCTCATTCTCGGATGTGCCAGATGTATTTTCTTTCTGTTGCGTCCTGGTTTCCGGGCTGCTGTTTTTGAATAAAACTGACCTGCTTACAGGGGAGAAGGCTGCTACCCAAAAGAGGGGTGGTGAGCCTTTCTTGGGTAAAAGAAACCTGAAGAGTTTCTGGTGAAGCTCCAGGGACTCGAGTAGGACTGAAGACACCCTAAGCTCTGCCGACCTGGTAATTCTTCATCTCTCAAAACTTAAGTCTGCATCACCTGTAGCCATAACAGGTCTTTACATACATGAAAAGATAAGAGCAAAAGGCAACCTCAGCGAGGCATTAAATAATGGCCTTTTTACCAATATGTGGCCATCTACAAACAAACACTGATGGGGTTGATCAGATGATCCAGTAGTTTTACAAACCCTTATGCCATGGATCTAAATATATATATTTTTAAATGTTTTTATTTATTTTTGAGACAGAGAGAGAGACAGAGTACGAGTAGGGGAGGGGCAGAGAGAGAGAGGGAGACACAGAATGTGAAGCAGGCTCCAGGCTCTGAGCTCTCAGCACAGAGCCTGATGCGGGGCTTGAACCCACAAACCGCGAGATCGTGACCTGAGCCGAAGTTGGACGGTTAACCGACTGAGCCCCCCAGGCGCCCCAAATGCCATGGATCTAAAAGAAAGAAAACCAGAGTGCAGGTTTCTGTGGTTGATGATTGTGATGTGTCGGCCCCTGGCTCCCTGTAGGAAAAGCCAGTGAAGATGTAAATGCCCGGAGGCCACGATTTCTGGACGGAGGTGTTTCACGACATTAATACTATCTCATCGCGGCGTGAAGATCACAGATACCCAGGTTGCCCTTTGCGGGCACTCCTGACCTACGGCGGCGTCTTCATCTCTTCCAGGGGGTGATCTGGGCTCGGCTCCACAGAGTCAGCAGTGCAGTGATGTGGCTGGAATTCAGTCGGAAGGGAGAGAGGCAAAGAGGAGACAAAACTGGTTACTTATTTCAGAGACATTAGAGATCCCTCGCCTCTCCACACAAAAATTAAGGTGAATCAGGAAATGGATGGCGTTTTTCAAGTCACATGAATCAGCGCCCCACGGTTCATCATTTTCACCAAGTGTCTGCCTGGGTTTCTTTTTTTTTTACATTATGTGCCTGGCTCATCAGAAGCAGTGCAGGGGGAGCTATCATTTTATCCTGAAAAGAAGAGAAGGAAACAGTTTTGTTCTGGAATGATCACCTCTAGCTTTACAGTGCGATGAGAAGCAGTTCATGTAGGAAGTTCTTCAAGGAATGGCTTCTCCAAGGGAAAAAAAGAAACTCAGAAATTTCACTTGGAAAAAGGAAATATCTGTGGATTCTTTAGAATAATTTTATTTGTAAAGAGCCTACTTCTGGAGCGCCCGGGGGGGCTCAGTCGGTTGAGCGTCTGGCTCTCGGTTTCTGCTCTGATCATGATCCCGCGGTTCATGAGTTTGAGCGCCGTGTCTCACTCTGCACAGACAGTGTGGAGCCTGCTTGGAATTCTTCCTCTCTCCCTCTCTCTCTTCCCCTCCTCTGCTCTCTTGATCTCAAAATAAATAAACTTAAAAAAAAAAAAGAGCCTACCTCTGTGCTGGGCCCCGGGGAGGGTCTCACTTTCATCTTATCTCCTTCATGCTAACAGAGGACACACTTACCAGCAGGTTGGTTTAAGCTCCAGAGGAAAAGACTAGCTCAGAAAAGCAAAGGAGCTTTCCCCAGGTAACAAGGTGAAATCACCATCAGTTCGGGTCCATTTCACTTTAAACTAAGGATGCACTATCTCATTCTTATTATTAATTTGTTTGTAATTCATTATCATGAAATATACGTATTTTAACAATGCTTCCTTATTGCCTGTCCATTGCATATAAAATTGACTCCCGCCCCAAATACACATAAAGTTACATATTAAACACGATGCTATGATCCCTCCTGGGTTATGGTGTAGACAACTAGTTTCTTCCCAACACTTAAGTCTCTACATGCCAAGCATGTTTTCTAAGTGTGCACGCCTTTAACTGTAATAATGCTGAGGTGTGCTGACAAGGATTAGCTAAAGACATGTGGGTCCTAATTTCTGCCTCCCTTTTTCCTGAGGGCTGGGGGCTCTACAGGTCCCCTCACTCACTCAAAGGCGGCAAGGTCAAGTGTAAGGCAGTGTCCTCCCTCCCTTTCTCCCAATTCCCCAGGCGCAGAATAGCCAGGGGAGGGCTCCAAGGCCCTTGTGCCACGTAGGCAGAAGAATGGATGGGCATGTCAGGAAGGAGCTAGCGTCCTGCGTGCCAGGCACAGAAGAGGTGTTAAGCTTTCCATTAAGGCACCAGGAGCCAGCCGGCTGCCCTGCACCAGGCAGAATGCCCCCAGCACAGCTCAGGAAAGAATACTTCTTCAAAGAGGCCCTCCAACACTGACATTTCCTCTGGATGTCTTACAGGAAATCCGAGTGAGCCCTTGGGTACCCACAGTGAGAGAGAGAAACTGGAGACTTGGGGCTGGGCTCAGCTCCCATGGAAACCTTCAGAATTGCTTTTACTTAGTTCTTTTATATAAAAAATATTTCTAGACTATAAAGACAAATCAACGTCACTTTGTATTTCTATTGTCCTCCTCTTGGATCTGTGTGGCTACTGCGAGAGCCCAGCCGTGACATCTCACAGCCAGTGAGGTGTCCTTTGTTTTACAGATGTGCTCAATGGCACAGTTAGGGCACACCCAGCCCTTCCCAAGAACCAGACCCTGGAGCGGTTTTGTGAATGTGGGCCATAGGGGTATCCTATGTCACTGCAGTAAGAGGGGACACTGGTGGGAGCCTTCTCGCCTTTCCTCTTTCAAGGGAAACTTCAAAGCCACCCTCTGAGGCTGAGATCCAGAAAAACAGGGCCCAGAGATACCGTTCCCCACCCCCATCCAGAGGGAAAGGGTGACCCGCCGGCCCTTCTGGGTTTCAAACGCAAGTTCTGCAACAAAGTATCAAATTCTAGGCGTCTTGAAAAGTACTATGCTTTCCAGTTATAAATCTTTTCACTTTTATACTTGCTCCACAAGGCCGAAAGATCCGGCAAAAGTGCAACAAGTAACGTTTGGTCCAGAGTTGGACAAGCTGACTTTGTCCATGCGAGGCTTCCTTTTCAGCGTGGCTACGTGGGGACCCCCCCTGACCTGCCTCCCTTGGTGGGTCGGATTTGTTCATTTCTCTAACTTCATTCCAGTGAAATCCGGCCGAACTCCCCGGGAGGTGCACCCTAAAACAGCTCCTCCAAGAACCCGAAGCAACTCTCAGTCTTCTAGGAGTTTCCAGCTCGCAGCACACAAGGGGAGTCACACAAAACGAACAAAATCACAAACTCGGCGTCCGGGAGGCCCCGGCGGCCCCCGCCCACCCCCACCACACGGCCGGATTCGCCCGGGGGACGCGCACGTACCTGGAGGTGAGGCCGGCAGGGTGGGCGCGCCACGTCTCGGGTCTCGGCCCGCGCAGTCTCCCGCCCTTTATACCCTCCCCCCCCCACCCCGCCTCCAGGAGCCACGTCCGAGAGGCCGGATGGGGGCGGCGGGGGAGCCACTGAAGGTCCCTGCCAGGCGGGGGAAAGGGAGTCACCCGAAAGTCAGCGCTCGGGCCCAATTGCACTAGGGAGGAAGGAGTGGGGCTCCCGGGGCGCAGGGGGCAAGCGGGCGAGGAGGGGGTCCCGTCCGGGGAAGGGCCGAAGCGGGGGCGGGGCCCAGGGAGGTCAGGCGCGGGGTGGGGCGCTCGGGTTTCACCCGCGCGGGGAGGGGAGGAGGAGGCGCGGCGGCGGGGGCGGGGCCGGGGCCGGGGCGGGGCCGGGGCGGGGCGAGGCGGCCCCGAGCTCCCGCCCCGAGCTCCCCGCCCGCGCTCCCCGCGCCTCTCTACTCGCCGGGAAGGCGGCGCCGGCGGCGGCTGCTCTCGCCGAGCCCGCTCCCGCGCAGTGTGCTCCCGCCGCGGTGGGCTCCGCAGCCCCCTGCCGGCCGCGGCCCTTGCCTGGCGGCGGCCCCCACCCTCCGCAGGGGCGGCCCGGCCCGTGTGGCCCTTCCCGGGGGCTCCCCTTCTCCTGCCCGCGGCTCCCTTGCGGAGCTGGCTCCGGCACCCAACTTTGCCTTTCCCGGTCCGTCGCCCCCGCTGAGCACGAACCTGCTCACCCCCCGCCCGGCTGCGCGCCCGGGAACCGTGCGCCCGGCGCTCAAACCGACGCCCCCAGCCCGGAGCGCGGCGAGGGGCGGGTGGGTTCGGGCAAGTGGTACGCGGCTGCGGCCGCTGCCTCGACTTCCCTCGCCCGGCACTGAAGAGGACCCTCAGAGCTGCCCGGGGCCCCCGGCGCTGGATGACTGGCCGGAGGAACGCGCCTCGCACCTGGTGAGCGACCCCCGCCGGGTCGTCGCGTGGCCGTGGCCGCAGCCCCGACCGTGCAGCGTCGCTGGCCGCGACCCGGGGGCGGCAGTGGTCGGCGGGTGGGTCGTGTGGATCTCAGGCAGGGTCGATCCGCAGGCACTGGGCGGGGGAGAGCCGGTGGCTGCGCGCACAGGATTAGGACGGCCATCCGTGCGGGGCACCCACACTTGAGCTCGTGCACGGGCTGGAAGTTTGTGTCCCTGTCTTAGCCGAGGTCGGAGCGTGCTGAGGTAAGGAGCGGAAGCGACGCGGCGGGCGAACTGGCGGTAGGCGAGGCGGGACCCCTACCCCGCGCCTAGGGAAGGTGCGCAGTCGGGGGTTGAGCGCGCCCCCGGCGCCCGTCCAGGCGCGCGTCGTCGGGAGCGACGCGCTGGGGTCCCGGGGGCTTGGGCCTCGCAGCCCCGCCGGCTGGGGCAGATTTTCCTGTTCGAGTTACAGGGGCTTTGCGGCGCGTGTGAGAACCCGGGAGGCGGGGGGACTTGGGCTCCACTCCGCCAAGCGCTTTGGTTAATGCGGGAGAATGAGGCTGAGGATGCTGGGGCCCGGGGCTGCCGGATGGGCTGCAGCCGGGCGAGTGTCGCTTTCCAGGGGCATTTCTTCGCGGCTCCACGGTTTCGCATCCTCTGGCTCAGGATTTCGGAGCCAGAGGGAACTGGTCCTCCAGAGATGTGCAGGGGAACCGTCGCCAAGGAGTGGAGTGGGCTCCCTCCCCGCGGCGCCCAGTGCCCCCGGCCTAGCGCGGTCGGATCCGGATTCCCGGGGCTTTGGCGGGAAGCGCGTCTACCTCCTTGCCCTTTTTCCTTGCTTTGTACCTGGATGCGGCGGCTCAGAGTTGGGATTTAACTTTCCTGCGCCTGCGGCGTCCCCGGGATTGCCGGCAGGGGGCGCTGAGAGCGAGCACTGGAGGAGGGAGAGAGGATGCTAAGAGCAGTTACTCCGTCCTGGTCCTGGGTGAGTGGGTGGGGGTCCTAGTCAAAAAACAAGGCGACTTGGCAGATCTTGGGGGTGGAGGGTGCGCGGAGCTGATCCTTAAACCTGAGGGAGTTGTCAGCCTTGCTAAGAGAAGGGACAGGAAAGGTGATTGCCAAACATAAGTCTAGATAAAGGTTCCTTCTAGAGACAAACATATCCCTGCAAACTCTTCCTGTCTATGCATCTGTCTGCGTCCTTGTGACTCTTTACGCAAAGATAAATAAGTAAATAAATAATAATGTATCGTTATATTATATATATCTTATATAATAATAATAATGTGTTGTTAGTATGTTTAATACTGACAAGGTTCTGTTCCTCAGGAGGATGTTAGTTAAAATGCCAGGAGTTACTAATGGTTGTGGCATCTTGCTTTTAAGAAAAGCAGTTGTATGTCACAGCTTATCCAGAAGAGTTCTGACATAATGGCCAAGCAGATACATTATTCTTCTACAGTTAGTCTTTCCTAAGTAGACACAGAAAGAAAAGAAGAATCTTTACTAGGCAAGACTTTTAACATGTAATTAGGATTGTTAAGTTCATTGCTAATTGTGCCAATTTTATTATTGAAGAGGGGGTGATGTTTATCATGCACCACTTTGAGGGACCAGTTGGCAGTTTCGGTTCAAGGAGATACTACCTGAAATTGTGTATCACCCAAAGAACTTTTCTGGTCTATGCCTATGTTTGTATCAAAGGAAACATGGATTTTTTTTTTTAAATCCCAACCATTTTTCATTTTGTTTCTAAAGAAAAAGCAGTCTGAAATGTAATTGTGTGGGCCACTTGGAACACAGATTTCTTTTTCCTTGAGTTTCTTTCTTGTAAAAACTTTACCACAAAATAGAAGCTTATCCATGGTGTTGAAAGGTCACACTAATCATTTGCATGCTCATGGAACCCAAGAGTGATGAACTGGTACCTGCTTTTCCATGCTTTTAGCCTCTGCATACTTTCCTTAATAGGGAGAAGATGGATGATGCTAATCATTTTATGCCTTTTAGGAATTGCACTAACTTATTTGGTTGTTTTAATGGCTAACAGCTGCAGGATCCCTGCTGAGAGCAAAGACTTTGGTCTCCTGGGTGGTAAAGCTTGTCTCTGTCCAAAAGAAGTTTCTGAGATGTTCAGAATTTGGTAAAAATAAACCTGCATTCTTCACTGCCATTTTCTTTTAAAATTATTTCTTCAGCATGTCTGGATGGAATGGGATATAGAAACATACAGTGCAATGGCTGTTAAAAGTTGTCAGTTCTGGGGCCATACTGAATATATGCACATCAAAGTAAGCTTTCGCTTAAGTTTTAGAGGCTTCACAAACATTCTGAAGCCCAATCCATGGATTTGCAGCAAGACATCTTGCTTGAGAGTCACTTGAGACTCTTGATTCAGGGACAGATGTTCAAACTGAAAAACTTTTCTTTGTTATATGCTAGCTCCTTGGGACTATGTTGAATGCTCGTGATGTTGGAGAGAGCTACTTAACTGAATCATTGCGTAAGTTTTAGTAGCTTGATAAGTATTTTGAATGATTCCAACGTCTTTCTTTTGGGTTACAAAATCAGTGAAATTAAGGCTTTGGGTGTGGTAAACATACAGGAAAGTGGAGGTGGGTGAAAAATAACTTTGCTAAACGGCCAGCCAAAGGTCTAAAAGGCAGCCCATCACATAAACAAGTAACTGTGAACTCTAAAAATCACTGAGATAAGAAAATAATCTCAGAAGTTCTGTTTGCATTGCCAATCATATAGTTTACAAGATAGAACAAATTAGTTTACAATATGTCTGAGTCCAGGAAACCAGTTCTGTAGTACAATTTATGTACAAGTGTTTGAGAAAAGTAGTCCTACATCCTGCAGTAAATCCTCCATAATTCTGGATTCTAAAATTATACCAAAGTTGTATATAAAAATGCTTCTGAAATTGTTGCTATAGTTACTTAGACAGATTGCTTAGGGTATAATTATAACACCAAGGTGACAAATTTTTCTGTTTAGTGTTAAATAATTTTTAAAACGTAAATTACAGCATCTAACAAATTGAGTTCCGCCCAAGTGCAAAGTGTGTGGTGTGGAACCTTGTACATTTCTGCCTACCTGCATCTATTTGCAAATTTCTATGGAGAAAGTGAACTATTTTCCTGAGTACCAAGAGGAGGATATATAAGTGCTTTGAGTTGTTTGTACTACTCCGCGTACTGTTGCTGACAACACAGACATTTTCACATATGTTTCCAGCAACCTTTTAAAATTGAGACGCAGAAGCTTTGTTGAAAATTACCGGTTTTTATCACTCCGCTTGCTGCCTTGTAGAAATGACCTGCTGTAGATAGTGGGCAATCTGCTGTCTCTAATCCCCACACCAATTGGTAGCATCATAATGGTAAATTCAACAGGTGAGGAATAGCTCATGGGGAAGCAGTTTGCAGAAGTGGCTTTTGGCGTGCGTGATAAATATATCAGTATTATTTCTTTGATGAATTTGTTAGGTATTGGTTATCTGGATCCATGAAATCGATTTCTAACAGCAAGACAAGAAGAAAAAAATTAAAGTGAGCTAGAATAGACACAAGAAAACTTTTCATTTTCAACCTAAAATTTGTTTTGATTCGGAATATAAGTCAAACGGAGTAAAGCAAATGAAAATTTGATCTCAGAGAAGATAGAGCATAAGTCATTTATTATAATATACTGGTATCGACACAATTAATCTTTGCCGTCTGCAGGTTGTAGAGCTAAGGAAACCTGTCTCTGAATTTCAGTGTTTTGAAGCCAGACAACTTCAAAGACAAGTTGTATTTCACCTGGGCGTGACATTTACAATAGGATTAACCCAACAGTGGGCTCAAGAAAACAGAATTTTTTTTTCAGAGGATTCGCTGTTTTCTTTTTCTTTTCCCTCTCTTATTTTGTTCAAGATTAATGGTTGTCTGACAAGAGCAAAGATGAACATACTTTATTTCCCTGTCCGGAGTGTTAAAATATATTGGCATAGTACTGTTCCATTTGGAAAAAATAAAATCATTACATTCTTTGCTCTTTTTTACCCCCCACACGTGCTGAAATTGGTTTCCTGATTAATATTGAAAAGCACTGTATCCTGAAAGAAGATACATTTTTCTGGGGGTGAATATCTTTTATTTCAGGAAGGCCATGAACCCACTAATCTTTTATCTTCCCACCTTTCATTCCTTACTTGTCACCGGATCTCTGGAATTGGCCATCCTGTACCTCTGTGGGATGATGAGGACAATTTTAGTTTATGTTGCATTTTTATGTACATTTGTGAGTAGATCACATTACTGCAATAGGCAATTCAATTACAGATATGTATGATAAATAACCAGGAGAGGGATGGTATCAGAAGCCGGCTTTCCTGGAGAAAGAGTACTGTATTTGCTGAGATGTGAAATTAAATAAGTTCTAGGCAAGTGACAGTCAGGACCGAGCAAGGACAAATTGTTCACAGGAAATAGAGCCTCTTTCAATCAGTTCAAATTCACCCAACATTTGACAGCGATTTATGACGTGCCGAGGCAAAGAAAAGCAGAGTCAAAAAAAGTAATAAGAGAAATTCTGCTAAGCGGTTTCTGTTGAGTTGTCTGCAAAATCATCAGACGGCTAGTGCTTGGCTTAAACTTGCTGGAAGCAATGCATTCCTCCCACAAGGACTCCAGATAAAGTTCCTCACAAAGAACTTCCCTTTCTGTGACACAACTGGAGACGGGGCACATCTGGGAGAGAGCTTCCGAAGCTGGGCTCAGTCAGCCGCCAAGGATGCAGCTGCCGGCTGCCCGGACGGCACTCGTGTTCTGCTGAAAGAACGCGTTGGATGCCAGGGACCTCGGGGGTCGGACATCCTGCAACCAAATGGATTTTCGAATCACAACTGGGTTCTGGGATTCCTCTTACAGGACCGAGATTTAGACCTGCCATAAAACTGGACCGATTGTGAAGCTGACAACAGTGTTTGTAGCCGGTGGCGTAAAGCCAAGAGAATTGCTCTGGATGTTAAACTCCCTTGGTCCGGCAGATATGGTAGTTAAGCCATTGTTAATGTCGGTTGACGTACAGCATGAAGGAAATACGGATTTTGCTTCTAAGACGTCTGCCGTGTAAATTCCTGTGTGTTGGAACTGTGGACTTGACTTTAGGAAAGTTCCAGGGAAGCTGGGGAGAATAATTACCAGAAGCCCACGGTTTACTAGAGCTGCTTGCCTAATCGGGCAGGGTTGTTGGGAGAGGCGTGAGCCTCAGAGGAAGCGCTCGCTGACACTGGAGGTGTCCCAAGGGGACAGGTCCGCCTACTGGTGCTGGAGACGGGTCTGCGGTGGTGCCCGATTCCAGGCCAGAGTGGGCAGCTGGAGGGGGTGGTGTGGGAAGCAGCAGTTGACGGTGGTGAAATTGTTCCTCTCCGATTTGGACGTTGATAGAGGTTCTGTTGAGGTCCCTATGCGGAGTGTGCCGATGGAATACGTGGAGGGACTTGGAGACGGAATGGAATAAGTGGAGGGACTTGGAGACGGCCAAGCCTCAGTGCTGGGTCTGGGTCAGAATCCCACGTCTGCATCGTGTCTTTGCGGCCTTACAGAAACAGGTGCTTCAGAAGATGAAGGGGAGGAGGAGACGGGAAGCGTGGTCAGGCGTCTCTGCAAGAGTGGTGAGGGTGTTTGCTAACCAAGGTGGAGCCTCACGAATGATAACACGAAACACACTGGAACTAAGTTAGGACCCAGAGGACGCGTCCTTGAATTTGCCTGTGGTGGTAGCACCAAGGAAGCAGGACTAGCCGCCTGCTCAGTGTGGGTCCGTGGCTGGCCAGCTTGTGGCCACTAAAGTGCAGGATGGTTCCTTGGACCCAGGACCTGCAAGGGGCACTGAACGGTCTCAGCCGGAGGAGAGATGTGCATCCGGGACTGAGGAGTTTGACTTCGCAATTAGCATAAAGACACTTTATGTGTTTTAAGTCATCTATATTAAAACAGAGGAAATGGAAATTCAGAGATGCTGTTTACTTATGATTATTTGAAATAGCACTCCTGGGGCACCTGGGTGGCTCAGTCCATTCAGCATTTGGACTTTGGCTCAGGGCATGATCTCGCAGTTCGTGGGTTTGAGCCCTGCATTGGGCTCAGTGCTGACAGCTCAGAGCCTGGAGCCTCCTTCAGATTCTGTGTCTCCATCTCTCTCTGTCCTTCCCTTGCTTGTGCTCTTTCTCCATCTCTCTCAAAAATAAATAAACATTAAAAAAAAGTAGCACTGCCCATCCCCCCCCCCAAATTCAGAAAATGTGGAATCCTCATTACGTACCTTCATACATTATAGAGATTTCAGAAATTCTAGACTAAGTTTAGAAATATGGCAAGCTTTCTTACTTTATTTCTGAGATTAGGCCAACGAGCCTGGTCACTTAGTTGGATTTATAGATTTAATAAGCCGAAACAGTTGAGTGGGTAAACAAAATGTGTTATGGCCATCCAGTGGACCATACTATGGACGTACATGTAATGGACCAGCAATAAAATGAATGGATTCCTGATACATGCTGCACTGTGTGTGAACTTCAGAACATTATGCTTAGTGAAAGAGGCCAGTCACAGAAGACCACATATCCTGTGATTCAATTTGTGTGAAATGTCTAGAAAATGCAAGTCTATAAAGACCACATGCAGATTAGGGGTCGCCTGGGGCCAGGCATGGAGATTTGGGAGGGACTGACTATGGGCACGCAGGTCTTTTGGGGATGACGGACAAGTTCTAAAACTGTATTGTAGAGAGAGTCCTATAACCCTACCCTGTATGTTTACCAAAATCCATTGAATTGCACGCTTACAAGGAGTAAATTTTATGATATGCAACTTATATCTCAATAAAGTTGTTCAAAAAAAAAAAGGAACTGGGACATAATCTCTACTGTTCGAGTGCCATAAACTGCCATTGGCCTAAACACATCCTGCTGGTTAATGGCAATGCTGTTCTGTGTTTCCCTGATTTTCACAAAGGCTAGTGCTGGGGCTGTAGGATGCCGAGGTGATCCGGCATTTCTTGGATGCCTCGGCTCTTCCTAGGAAGTGTGTCCGAATTGTGACCTCTTTTATGAAAATGAGCAAACCCATGTTTTCAGATGAGACCACAGAACTGAATTCAATCACTCACTTCCACTAACCAGCCAGTCTTGCTCGTCAGTGTTTGGTGCACCTCCCTTCCCAGGCATTCATTAGAGCAGACTGCTTTTGGGCCATTATTTTTATGATGCAGCATAGCTCGGGGGGACAGCCTTTCCAAACACAGCATCTCCGGGCCTCCTCAGAGCCTCAGGGTCTGGAACTCCCGGAGTACTGCTCTGCTCACGAATAGTGCTGCTTTCCTGTGACCGGGAAAAGCCTCACGGTGTCCTGGTACATTTGCTTAGCCCGGCTTTTCCTGCGGCTGGTGAGGCATGTAACTTCTAGCAGCCAGATCCAGCGGGCAGGATGCAGATGTTTTAAGTGCCCAGAGCCTGAGTACGCAAAGCAGAGCGTGGGTGTTTTTTTTTTTTCTCTTTAGAGGAGAAGAGTCACAGTAGAATCGCTTCTAGCTCTTTCTATTCTGTCTTGACAAGCTTTGCATTTCTAGCGCAAGCTGAAAGGTTATGGGTAGAGATACATATGAATTGCCTGTAATTTCCTTGCTCTTTGACTGTTGTCTCTGGGTGGAAGTGTGTCTTTAGCTGTTCCCTCTTGTTTATTGCAACTTCCATCTGTTTAGGGCATTAAAATCCTCTCTGCCTCCTGCCACGGGCTTCCTCGGCTCTCTCTTGGGCACCCTGCTCTCTCCACACCAGTTGGTTTCCACATGGCGACTTTCTGTGGGAGTGTTTACTTTGGCACCGACTGTCCGAGCTCCAGATACACCCAGGATGGCCTTTGGGCTGCTGGCTGCAACTCGCAGGCCTCAGAGCTCATAGTAATACAGTATTTTTATCGAGCCCTGTAATGTTTCCACAAGCCTTTTCTAACAGTGTCTAATTTCTTCAGTCTCTGTAGTTGCATGCAAAAACTGCGATGCACCACATTTCAAACCCTACTGCAATAGCTTTAGTGACTTCTTGCTGATGTTATTTCTGATTGGCTGATTCTCAATTTGCCCGCTCCCAGGCTTGCAGCCTAGATGCAAATTAAGAGTAACATTTATAAAATGACCATGTTTTTCTATTACCAATCCTAAATTATTACTCACCCTTGGTGAGTGGTAAGAAATTATTTTTGAGATTACATTAGTATTTCCTTTTGCTTATTAGAGGGCAAAGGAGTGGGTGACATTTTGATTTTTGAGGTCACTTTTGATGGTGTTAATTGGTCAGTAACATACTGTTTAGGTGGGTATTTTTTAGTGGTTGTTTTCTTTCATTTTCAATGAGCTAATATTCTCCGGATTTTAAGGATAACTAGTTAGGCATTCTGTTAAACAGATTGACTGGTTACATGATTAGAGAAATTTCCATGTTGCTAGGACTGATATTTAGTTTTGAAACATCTGGAATAAGAAACAATGTGATGTTCTCTTGCTTTAAGACTTCTTTTAGAGAACTGTTGATTTGTAAGGGATCTGATAGGTGGAATTGATCATAATGAAAGTAGCACAAAGTGTTAGGTAGGGAACTACGTGATAATGAAGGTAACAAAAAGTGTTAAGCAGGGAACTAGTGAAGACATCTTCAGTGGGGGAAATATATTAGACCATTACTTTTGAAGATTTTTAACTTTTTCCTAACCATTTCCTTTTCTGGAAAGCATCCAAATGTTAACATCAAATATTGATTTTAAATACTAAAATGTATAGGATCCTAACTTCACTCTGGCGTTGCTCTGTCATTGCTCTGAAGTTTAATATCGGAGGAAGTTTCCCAACCTGTCAGCGGAGGAAAACTCCTTTAAAGTTTGAGCTAGGAGGTAAGGACAGGCAATTTCATGATTTAGGTTTAATATTGCTAGGCTGTAAATAGAAAAGGAAGACGATGTTTCCAGAGCAAGGGTCCAGTGCCCAGATGTTGAACTCTGTCCAGGGGAAGGGGCCCAGACGCCCAACGTGGGAAGGAGAATGCTGGACTCTGGTGTCTTTTCTGTTCCAACAGGGCTGTTCCTTAGATATCCTTCCATGGCTTTTTCAGTTTCTCTATGAATCCAGCAGTCTTTTTATTATTATGTTCCTCCTCTACCAGAAACTTGTGAGCCAAGGTGAGCTCATAATGCCTTCTAATTGACCGTATAGTTTCTAGTAAGATCCAGCTCACTCTCTTTCCCTTCCCCTCTCCGTTGAGGTGCCCGCCCCATGTGAAAGGGGTTTGCCAGGTTTTGTCCTGCCTGATGCCGTCTGGCGTCGCTAGGACCTGACTCTTTGCTGAGGGGCTTCAGAGTTACTGTTGATGCAACTTGACCATGGTAGACATGTTCTCTCACCCAGAGTTCTGTTCGTGTGGTACTTCGCATTGGCTCATGAAGATCAGACCTCCTCTAGGTTAGTTAAGAGTGTGACAGGAATGTGATGGCTATTAAGTTACACCCCAGCCTTTGCTGCACGTTTGACGGTGCTCCCAAGCTGGAAAGAGCATGCATTTGGGAGCATTTGCTCCAGGGCCGTCGGAACCGCTCCATTCCTGGGTCATGTCATCATTGAGGGATCTGAAGCCTCTCTGGAGGCGCCCATTAGGCCCTCCCCCTCTCCACCTTTGAATCTCTGACTTCCTTGGCCCCCAGTCATACCAGAAAGAGGGCGCTCAGCAGGTGGGGATACCTAAACCCGGGTGCTCAGGTTGAAACTATTTCCCACTCTACCTCTCCAGCCCATTTTTTTTCTTTTACAGTGCAAGTCTTAAACCAGTGTTTCCCTGGAACTTTCTATACCTAAAAATACCACCCTTGGATGTAAGTTGTGCAGTTTCCCCCGGGGGTGGGGTGGGGCTGGGGGAGGTTCGGGGAGCAGAGCGCTGTGCGGAGCTCTGCACACCCAGCCAGTGCATCTTGGCTGTCTCCGCTTTCGAAGCTGGCTTCAAAGTCAGGCCTGGAGCCAAATTTACTCTCCATCTGCCAGCAGTGATGGAACTCCTAGGTCCTCTCACCAGCTTGTGAAAAGAAATCATTCAGGAAACTGCAAGCTGGCAAGTAAGAATTGCAAAGATTCATTCACTCAAAAGCTTACGCCTGCAAATGTTATTTAACTTTGAACAATTTCTCCAGGCCCACCTGCTGGGTTTCCATCTCATTGAGGTTTATCTTGGTGCAGAGGGAAAGCCCAGGAAGGATTCACGGTGGAGATCTGATGGGATATGCCCCCCCCCACCCCCCCACCCCCCGCCCAGGGATGATATCAGCAGAGGGGCCTCCCTGAGGTCCTGGACCTGAGAATCTGTGCAGTAAGTTCACTTCTGTAGAACTTCACGGAGTCGGTGTAAATGCTTGGACTTTCGTTGTTAAAGTTACAAACAACAGGACAATAGAGGGGATCGTCAGTCTTCAGAGTGATCAGATGCCCTGACAATTAAAATGTCTCGAAGACCGTTTTTGAAAGAGTATCTATTGACAAATTAGTTTATTGAGGTAGGCTCAAGGAAGTTAATCTTGGACCATGACCAGAGAGAAGATGAACTTGACAAGCTTGGGGAAGGGGTTACTGAGAGGAACATACCGTAAGGTTTTAATTGAGAAGAAGGCATTTTCCTAGGTCTACATAGAATTTAAAGGGACTTTTTTCTTTTTTAAAGTTTATTTGTTTATTTTGAGAGAGAGAGAGAGAGAAGAGAGAGAGAGAGAGAGAGACAGCATGAGTGGAGGAGGGGCAGACAAAGAGGGAGAGAGAGAGAGCAGGGGAGGGGGAGAGAGAGGGAGAGAGAGAATCCCAAACAGACTCTGCCGCTGTCAGTGCAGAACCCCACATGGGGCTTGAACTCACAAACCAAGAGATCATGACCTGAGCTGAAATCAAGAGCTGGACACTTAACTGACTGAGCCACCCCAGTGCCTTGGGGTTTTTTTCTTATATAATGCAAGTTATAACCAAAAATCACACACTGAAGATTCAAATGCAATTTAGAAGTGTATTTTCTTTGTTTTGGTTGCTAGAAGGAAGTAGTGCGGGCTTTGGTGTGAATTGGGGAAGAAGACCAGATAAACATTTTTCATTTCATCTTTGTGACCCTGAGTTTCTTGATAATCTTTCAGAAAATCCCAGGTTTTTTAATTTGCTGACTGATTACTTGGATCTTTTCTCTTAAGAGGGAAAAGAATCATCATGACTTCTCAGCCAGAGATTGTAAGTTAGAGAAAGCAGGGTAAGGTGCAGATCGGCTTCCAGAATGCTCCAAAGTGTCACCCTACATCCTTCTCAGGTTTGGAACGCCTGGCTCCATTGGTGGGTTGGTTTGGGGTCAACATGAAGGAGGGCACAGAAAGGAAAGGATCACTCTGAATATTGGAGACTCCTCTGAGCTCCAGAGAATGTGGGTTCCATTTAGCCTTTTTTCAATTTAATAAAGTCCACACTGGCTTGTTCTTTTCCTCCTCCTGTGTCTGAGACCACGAAAGCTCTTATCTTTCCCATTGTCAGGGAGCTAGTGATTTTCAGAGGAGCCCATTGGTATATGGCACATTTCGCATGGGAACATGGCCCCCGTGGACCGGAACGCTGGCCAACCTGTCCCTTGGAGTGGCCATAACACGCGGCTCCGTTTTCACCCCCAGTGATCTGTAATCAAGAATCTCTTTAACTACTGGCCATAGCTCGTGGTCTTGAATGCAGTTCAGGATTTGCCACTAAGTAAGTGCTTATCGATAGGCTTTTAAGTTTTCGTGTTTAAGTTAAAAGCGTTATGTTCCCCAAAGAACTGGCTTTGGGGCCCAGATTTACTGCCTTGGGGTTGTTGGAGGAAGTGCTGAGTGGAGAGAATAGGATCATGATTGGAGGGTTGGTAAAATCTTCGTCAAGACGCCTGACAGAGTGCAGTCAGTGAATGGCTCAGTTGGGGGACTGATGGCGGGGGCTCGAGCGGCCTTTTGGGGTTCTTCTTTAATTGCACTTTTGACTGAACACCTGGTTTAGTTAAGCCTGCAGGGCAACATTTAGGAAAACAAATAAAAAACACCTTTGGGAAGGTTGCTCATTTCAAAGTGTGTGGGATCGCTCATGTTTATGTTTGTTCCTCGTCAGGTAAGGGCTACTGTGTCTTTTTAGACCTAGCTCTTTGGGTCGACTTTGACTTGGCAATTAGCTATTTTGCCTGATGATCTTACAGTTTATGAATAGATAACGTTACAGTTTATGAATATGTGTATGAGTATGTTACAGCGGATGTCAGCTATTTACAAAGTTCCCATGACCGGGGCCATCAGTGCCAACCAGGTCCATCTCTTGTATATTCCAATGTGTAGGAAGAAAAGGATTTTGTAGGTGAATCTCTATAAAAGAGTTTGGCATTAGATTTTTAGGAATTGGTAGAAAGCTAAAGGAATTCTTATAAAGACCTAATTAGAGTACACCGGGAACGGTAAAATGTACATGTTTGAAATGCTTTGCCTTTCTGAACAATTGGGAGGTTGTTAGCTGTTTCCTTTTCTAACATTGGCTTCCAGATGATTAATTGGATTTACTTAATTAAATGTTCCACATTTAAGTGGAATGGAGGCCCAGGGAGTGTTCTGAAAATAATATCAATTGTTTTCTATTGATCTACAGTATACAACATGGCTTGCTTCTACTTAGAGCAAAGATTCAATTCTATATTCATCACCTTTTGTTTTAAATTATTTAACTGTAAGTTCTAAAGTGAAAACTCTATTTAAAATATCCTATGGACGATCTCAAAAATCCCATATCATGAAATTCTATTCCTTTACTGCATTCCAGGGGAGTAAGCCAGCTTTGCGAAAGGTTCTGTTGCTGCCACAGTAAGTTGAAACGTTTGGAGGGGTAGTGGAGCTATTTTTAGCAAGTTCCAATGTATCCTGTGGTGGCCAATTTCCAAAGATCCAAAATTAGTCGTGGGATCTTGGACAGCACAGTGTCAAGGGCTCAGACAACATGCCTGTTCCACATCTTTGCATTGCTGACCTGAATCTGACGTCAAGATTGATTGCTTTGGTCAAACAATACATAATTCTTTGGAGATAACAAAAGGGTCACCTCTCACTGTGAACAAACGGGTCAGAAGCTATGGAATTCAGCGCCAGGCAGAGTGGGTGCTGATAAAATTGGGAGCGGTTCAGGCTATTGGAAGATGATGGTACCTTGATGATTAGGACAGTTAAAAACCCAACAGGGGTATTTTTATATTATTGGTACGGGTGTAGAGGTGAACAGCTGAGATCTCTACCCTCCCTTCTGTTTTGTTTACATGGAAAGAAGGTCAAAGGAGGACCCTTTCAGGCTGGAAAGTCTTGCTTATTACAGTGGCCTTTCATCTCTGGAAAAAAGAAGAGACCCAGTTACCCTCCAGAAAAGATCTTACACATGTTGCCCCCAATCATGTGAGAGCCAGATGACCGATTTGCTTTGAAAGAATTCTATTTCCATTTTCTTATGTCTAGAGAAACGCTTCATTATTAAATATATATGTAGCATACAGTTGTCCTTGGCAGTGATCGTTGATTACTGTTTCTCCCCAAGGTTTTTGTTTGTTTGTTTGTTTGCTTGCTTGTAAAGTAAGCCATACTTTACAAGAGGATGTGCTAATTTTGGACAGTTTTATTCTGACTAGCCTTTCTGTTGTCTTAGTTCAAACTGACTTGGCCGAAAGGAAGTTGATTTGATTCAAAGGAAGGGCAGTGCATTTTGGTTGAATTATAGCATCTTATTTGTTGAAAGTTGAGGGCCTCCTAACTGATACAGCCATTCCATAGAGCTCCAGAATTTGGAAGACACGGAGGCTGTCTCCAGGGAGGGGTTTTTCTAAACCCTCCTAGAAAGATGATGACTTACTAGGTTCTTCTGCTATTTCTTCTTTTCTTTTTTTAATGTTTATTTATTTATTTTAGAGAGAGAGAGAAGCAGAGAGAGGGAGAGGCAGAAAGAGAGGGAGACAGAGAATCCCAAGTAGGCTCCGTGCCTGGATCCCATGAACCATGAGATCATGACCTGAGTCGAAACCAAGAGTCAGGAGTAGCAGACTGAGCCACCTAGGTGCCCCCATATTATATTCTTAAGGGCTTACCCAGGGGTTCCATTATATCGTGGACTGTTTCTTTTTACTGTAGTCCAGAGGAGCCCAAGAATGAAAGGTAGCATTCAGTTACCTAAACGGTGATTACCGGAAACTTCCTTTGTGCCAGAGCCCAAGCTCTGCCCTGGGAGTACACTGTGTACAGGGCAGAGGTACACACTGCTTTCTTGGTGTGTATGTTTGAGAACTTGAATGAGGCTTCAGGTTCATTCAGACACTGAGGATTGTCCAGGACCCCGATCCCGTTGGGCTATGATAGCGACTGGAGGAGTGAGGCTGGCCACAGTTGGGACAGTGCGCTTGTCTCCTTCCCTGACTTCACTTCCTCACTTCGGGGACTAAGGGAGCAGTGGAGGTTTGGAAGGGGTGAGCTCAGGTGGCCTGGACCCGTGGGCGGTCCCCTCTGCCCAGGACGCACAGCCGCACTCTCAGAGCACCTGCAGTGGAGGGTGGTGTCCTCAGACCCGTTCTCTATGTTCTCTACGAGCAGAGAGGGCCTGAAAGTCAGGACATTCCAGATAAGTAAGTATTCAGGTGTTCATGAACTTCCTTTCTGGACCTTTGAGAAGTTTACAGTCACCGCCATGGGATTGTCAGGGAGCTTAGATGCCCAGACCCCTGTGTGACCAGCTCACTGGCTCGCCTCGAAAGACCACCAGGTGCGGTGTGCTTCGCGGTGTTTGCAAGGACAAACTCACAGAATCCACCCGCCCTGCGGGACTGCCTTTTGCAGTGGTTAATGCACCTTGCGGTCAGGAAGAGAAATACGCCTTTCCTGAAGTGGAAGAGCCCCAGGATGGAACAGGAGAATTGGCGCTGGAGCAGAGTGGGATCACAAGGCTGCCAGGGGGCCGCCCCTGGGGAGTCTCCGCGCCGGGTGCCGCAGGGCTGCTGCGCGCTCCTATTCTGCTCACCTACTGTGCGCTCAGACGTGCAGCCCGAGAGCAGCGTCTGCGATTGTGCAGCAGCTTCTTGTTACAGGGGTTCCAGCGTGTTGGTCAACATCACCAGACCGTGTGCTTCTGGAGAAGGGCCCTTTCTCTCTTTCACAAGCCATCCTCTGTACCCTGAACGCTGCTTTGTCTGCCTCGAGTGATGGATCCGTGGGTTACGGGACATCGGATGCCACCCTCTGCTCATGTGTCTCAACTGGGGTGCGAACGTGGCCCATCCATCATTTCTCTGCATATGTGTTTGTGAACCAGAAGGATTAACACACTTCCATTCTGTTTCCTTCCTTTTGTCCCTTTATGTGAACTTGAACCAGAAGCACCTTGTTTGGACATAAATTTTGGCAAGTAGTTTTGGAACAAGAGGTTACTACCAAGGAACTTTTGTTTGTTTTGCCAGGGTGTTGTTTCAGATTTGAAGAATTTGGAAATTATGTGTGGTATTGCCCTTTGGGTGTTTAATTTGGACAAGTGTGTTTATGTTATAATTATCTATCAATTTATATACATCTGTGAAATCCCCTACCTGTAAAAAATGTGCCTCCTGAATATGGACTCTCCTGTTGTCTCCTGTGCACAGGATTTCTCTTTTCTTTTCTTTTCTTTTCTTTTTTTCTTTTCTCTTTTCTTTTCTTTTCTTTTCTTTTCTTTTCTTTTCTTTTCTTTTTTCTTCTCTTCTCTTCTCTTCTCTTCTCTTCTCTTCTCTTTTCTCTCCCCTTCCTCTTCCCTTCTTTCCTTCTCCTCTCCTCTCCTCTCCTCTCCTTTCCCCTCCCCTCCCCTCCCCTTCCCTCCCCTCCTCTCCTCCTTACTTCCAAGTTGCACCTGAGAAAGCTAGAGAACTCAGAGGTCAAGAGCAGCAAGGGCGGGGGGAGGGGGGTGAAGAGTCTGCCTTCTGCTTGTCTGTGCCCTTTAGCACTTCTCTGTCTTCCCAGCTCTTTCCCTGACTGTAGAGGAACTAAATCTCCCTTTTCTTTAGAGGTTATGGATACCATACTGAGTCTATTTGAACTTGACACCCTCTGTGTTTCATGGTGCTTAAGTTCTGGATAACTATTATGAAAGCTCCTGTTCCATATGACCCAAGAGACAGTAAAAGCAGTGAGGATCTGGGTACGGAAGTAGGAGAAAGAGGATGGAGCCAAAAAGAACTTTTGGTTCACAAGCCCCACCTCCCCTTCTTGTGAAGAGCTTTAAACAGAATGAATGAATAATTGAAGGCTGACTTCCTACTTCCTTCCAAATATACCCATGGAATTTTATAAGGATTGAAATAGGAGGAGGAGGAGGAGGAGGCCAGTATTTGAAGGCATGGTACTAGTTTATAATTTGAAAAAAAAAATAATTCCGGCACCGGTTCCGTGGATGGCTTAACAGTATTGGCAGAGACCTATAGGTCGGCGTCTGAAATACCCCTGGCACACAGAGCTTGCATGTTGTATTTGGTCCTAATTGCAGTTTATTAGTGGTAATTTCAGCTCGGTAGCTTAGCTTGAAATAAAGGCCACAGTCCTGTATCCTGAAGCTGTTGGGAGGAACCGCTGGGCGGGTGAGGGAACAGCCAGGGGGAGAGCGAGCTCCCAGCTGCCGGGCAGAGGCTGGCTGCCTCACGAGGGCTGGCCAAGTGGCATCGTCACCTCTCGGAAAGGTGCTGACAAGCCTGGCTGCTGGAGAGAAGGCCGTGGGGACTTTTGTTTCGTAATATGGGGCGGCAGCAGTGAGAGCGGGCTGGCATACTGAGGCAGGCGGCATTTCTCACCCAAGGCCTGGCTGCCATCCTTACGTGGCTCCCCAGACGACGATGTGGCTGACAGCTGGGTGCTCTCAGAGCTGGGGGGAAGACTCATGGTAGCCAGCGCCATCTGGATACAGTGCTCCAACAGGCTCAACACTCGGAAACGCTGCCCTTCTGCCTCTTGCTGGGGATTTCCAGAAGTACAAAGTCTTTCGAATAGAATCACCGTCTCTTGAGAGCTGCCTAATCACAGAGGCTTTTCAGACTTCTAGAACTGGGTCCTCCTGAAATCCAGAGATGCCTGGCTCCCAGGTGAAACTGATTTAATACCAGGGAACAGAGGCAAATAATGTAGTTCTGTTATTTCTAGGCCCCTCTTATCTTTACTCTCTTCTCCGAAGTAAGTACAATAAGCCTTTGGAAAATGTGGGGTGGGGCTTGGGGACAAGACCCCGCCCCCCCAGGTCAAAAATCTGCATATAACTTTTGACTTCCCCAAACCTGACTACTAATAGCTTTCTGTTCATCAGAAGCCTTGCCAGTCACATAAACAGTTGATTAATACGTTCCATATGTATACATAGTACATACTGTATTCTTATAATGAAGGAAGCTAGAGAAAAGAAATGTCATCAAGAAAATCATAAGGAAAGGGAAATATATTTACAGTACTGTGCTGTAGTTATCAACAAAAGAATCTGTTCAAACCCATGTTGTTGAAGGGTCAGCTCACCTTTAGGGGATGCAGTTCGTATCATTGTACATTGATACATCTGTTTGTTTCCATGATCTATGGCTATGCAATACATTATCCCCCAACTCAGTGGCCACGGACATTAAGTTGTCACTCTGTGTCTCAGTCCTGCACCAGGCTGGGCTCAGCTGGGTGGTTCTCGCCGGGTCTCTCACGAAGTGGCCGTCCCGTGGCTGGGCCTAGCATCATCAGAGGCTTCCCAGAGCTGGATGGTCAAGCTGGATTCACTCACAGGCCTGGCACCAGATGGTCATTCTGTCTGGCTTCCCTCGTCTTACATGAAGGCATGGGCTTCAACAGGCAGGAAGCACATGTTTCCAGGCCATTATAGGCCGTGCCCAGAACTGGCACGGGCTCCTTCCGCTGTGCCGCATCGGTCACGAAAGACCTCGGGCCTCGCCCAGAGTCCCGGGCAGGAGAAACCGAGTGCGTTGCGATGGGCGGGGGCCAAGGCACGCACAGAACATGTGGGGCGGAACCGGTGTGGAGGCCATCTGTGAAAAAGTCCCATCTGGCACATCATTCCTCACGTGCAGTGTATAGGAACCGACAGAATACATGTGTGCTCACTTGCTAAGGTCAATCTTACTTGACGTCATTTCTATAAAGACGAGATTTGGAAGTTAACACATGGGTACTTCAGCAAATACAACATGCAGATGTCAAACTTAAAAATTACAAAATGAACGATTTTTTTCCCCATTAAAATGCTTTTTTCTTTTTAAGCTCCACAGTGAAGATTAGTTGCAGGATATCCTTAAATATCAAAGTCCTGTGGATCTTTTTTTTTTTTTTTAAGTTTTCTTAATGTTTATTTATTTTTGAGACAGAGCGCAAGCAGGGGAGGACCAGAGAGAGAGGGAGACACAGAATCCGTAGCAGGCTCCAGGCTCCGAGCTGTCAGCACAGAACCTGATGCGGGGCTCGAACCCACTAACCGGGAGATCATGACCTGAGCTGAAGTCAGATGCTTAACCGACTGAGCCACCCAGGCGCCCCTGGATCTTTTCAATATGATTTTGAGGCAGCATGAATGTAGCGGTTACCAGAGTAGATCTGGGGTCGGAGCTGCTGGGTTGGTAGCTCAGTTTTAGGAGCGTCTCAATCTCTCTGGGGACCACTCTTCTCAGTTCTGAAAGGGTAAGAGCTGTTCCTGCCTGGTAGGCGTTCTGTGAAGATTAGAGACCGGGGGTGCCTGGGAATTGCTTGCTCTATAGTGAGCACTCTACAGCATTAGCAAGTGTTTGTGTGGTGAATAAACATTCTCTTGCCAAGCCCAGGTGTGGGTTAACCTCTTCCTCTACTTCCAAGCACAATGCACAATGCCCTTGGATCGGCTCCTCTGTTCGGTCACCTGCTCAGGAATTGCCCACGCAGAGCGGTAGGAGGGAAGTGGGAAGAACAAGGAATTTGCCCAAAATAAAAACACGGCTGGGAACTGTTGCTTGACTTTGCAACGGAAGTAAATGTCACTTGATGTTAGGAAAAAGTAAAAAAAAAAAAAAATGCTTAGTGATTTCTCATCCGTTTGTGCTGGGTGTCTTCTGCTTTCCTCCGGAGATCCTCTCTGGAGCCTTCTCCAGGGTTGGGAGGTCCAGCTGCGTGGGCCAGGTCGCAGATTTCCTAGCCTATTGCTCCCAGCTAGCTTCCTCCCATCGGGGCCCTGGAGGGGATGGAGGAGGGCTTGTGTCCTGGGGAGTGCGCATGGCTGGCTGCATCCTTCCAAGGCCTCAGTGCCCCCTGGCAGGGGCCCTCTGTGCCGCCCCTCCAGGTGCTCCTTCTGTCCAGCCCAGGAGGCTTAGAGGTAGTGGCCGAGCTCACTCAGGCTCAAGACTGTGCCTCATGTCCCTCCCCGTCACCAGTACTCCCCTTGTTCCAATGCCCAAGGAGAGCGTGGCCGGGGTCCCTCCGAACCCTGGCTACCCCAGCCCCAGGATGGTAGCACTGACATCCATTTTCAGGTAGTTGGCTTTGTCGCAGCTGCTCCTGCCAGCATGGGGAAGAATGGGAGCAGTTAAACACTCCATGGTCTTTCCTGATGCCTGTAAAGAGCTTTTGAGCGGGATGCTTGGTCTCGCCAATGTCACTCCCAGCCCTTCACGGGAGGCTGGTGTACATTATTGGAGGAGTTACTTAGTCACATAAAACTCAGCAGGGGTGACACAGATTGTGTGGCCGGATGTATGATCACGTGCTGAAACGGGACCAGAATCCCGGCCATCTGATGGCCACACCTCACCGACCACCAGCGTGGAGAGGAGGGACCAGGGACGAAAACGTCCAACTTGAAGTCAAGCCGCCCCAGGGCTTCTGGACTGATGACTTCCCAGGAGGAAACTGCTTTGGAGGTTAACTAAGGGCGGACAGTATTTCCATTAGAAACTCGGGAGCAACTGTGTTCTAGGTCCATCTCTTTAAACTCGATAATTCTTGTCGAGCAAGCTGACATCTTCACCGGGTCGCACAGTGCTGGTTTATGCAATTAAATACACCTGTATATGCTATGAATTAGTTTTGATAAAATCAGTAAACTGTATTATCCTGGGATGGCCTTCATAAATGGTGTTTAAGATATCCTTAATCTCAGATATACAAACACATAAATATCTGTTTATGTATTGCTTTATACACATGCATCCCATGTGGCTTTCTAGCTTAATCCTGAACTTAAATGTTTGTGCTCTTAGTTAATTGATGTGCTTGGAGAAGACTCAGGCACATTTCCCCTTCCTTTCAGTATTTATTTGACCTTGGGAAGCATTTGGTAGCAAGAACTTTGCATCTCAACATACAATACAAGTTTTATAGGAGGTCATAGTTTGGATGAAGTGTGTGGCTTTTAACGAGAAAGAAGTGCTCCTTTTGATTACTTTTGTGGCTATTAATAACCCCAAGGGAGTTCCCAATTCTCTGGAGCTCCCCATAATTTTTAAAATTATAATTCCTGCAGAGCACCTTGGTAGCTCAGTTGGTTAAGCGTCCGACTTCAACTCAGGTCATGATTTCATGGTCTGTGAGTTCAGGCCCTGCATCTGGCTCTGTGCTGACAGCTCAGAGCCTGGAACCAGCTTCAGATTCTGTGGCTCCCTCTCTCTGCCCCTGCCCTGCTCACGCCTCTGTCTCTCTCTCAAAAGTAAATAAACATTTAAAAAATTAAAAATAAAATTATAATTCCTGCAATCATTGGAATAATTTTTTTTTTCACAATATGGCCCTAAAAGGGGCTACAAGGACAGATATTCCAAACAGTATGATTTTTTTTGCTCTAGATTCAGTTATTTCCCATCTGTAGAACTCCATCTTCCTGATATAACGCTTCTGTCCTACTGTCGCCCCGCCCCTCTATTGATTCATGCTTAAAGGAAGAAGACACCATTTCTCAGTCTGCTGTACAAGGAATTTCGGCCTCTCTGAAAACCTTACCATACTTTTCTCCTTCTTGTTCCTCTTCCCTGAGGAGTCCCAGCAGAGACAGTGCCTGGAAGCTGGTGGGGTTTTGGGTTGGCTCAGTGCCTGGGGGTGCTCCTGGCATTTGGAGCCCGAGAGCCAGCACAAACGTTATTATCTGTTGCCTTTGTTTGAAGAGTCCTGGTACCTTCTGGGTCAGAATCCAGCTCCCTGTCAAGTCCTGACTCAAGCCTGGGCTCCTTGGGGAATGCTTTTTTTAAAAAAATTTTTAAATGTTTTTTTATTTATTTTTGAGAGAGAGAGACAGTGTGAGCAGGGGAGGGTCAGAGACAGAGGGAGACAGAGAATCGGAAGACAGGCTCCAGGCTCTGGGCTGTCAGCACAGAGCCCGATGCCGGACTCGAGCCCACGAACCGTGAGATCATGCATGACCTGAGCCGAAGTCGGAACGCTTAACCGACTGAGCCACCCAGGCGCCCCTCCTGGCGAATGCTTTGTACGGGTCTTGCCTACTCCTGAAATTCTGTTGCCTTTGCTGTCATTGCCAGTCATTTCATGTAAAAATTAGGTGAAATCAAGGGCTCACAAAGTTTTCTTTTAAATGGTCAAATGGTAAACATTTTAGGCTTTGAGGTCTCCATGCCTGTGTCATGAGTACTCATTCAGCTGGGCTGTCCCAGTATGAAAACAGCCATTGTCATCATGCAAAGGGGTGGGCATGGCTGCGTTCCAATAAAACTTTATTTACACAAATAAGCAGGGGACCAGATTTGGCCTGCAGGCTGTAGTTTTTGACCCTTGGCGTAAAACCTATGAAATAGCTATTTTTGTAGTTCCCAAAATGGTCAACTGTTGCCCATTTCATGTGATTCAAGGTAACATATTGTTTACCCTGCTGTGAATCTCATTATCATCTGAATGTGTCTCATTTCTACTGCAGATACATCTGCATTTCTCTTATTCTCCCTTCCCTGTGTGTTTGGTATTAGCTTGTTTTTATCCTTTTAATGGGGTCCAAGTCAAACCCTGTTATATATTGGTCATGCAATAGACACATGTTTAGTAAGTATTTGAAATGCAGAACCCTAAACTTAAAATCCCTTTGCTGAAAGAAAACTCATAGTTTATTTTTTAAATGTCTTACTTATTTTGGAGAGAGCACAAGAACCATGAGATCATGACCTGAGCCGAAGTCGGACGCTCAACCGAGCCTCCCAGGTGCCCCCCAAACTCATAGTTTATTACATACTCCCTTGGTTACCCTGAAAAGTGTTTATGTGTATATTTGTAATTACATTAACAGCGGTTGAGATTTGCTAAGTCCTTACACCGTGACCAAGGGGACGCGCATTATCACGGCTGTGGCCGGTGTTGCCATCTGTATTTGTTTCCAAGCACTCCCACAACAGTCTGAAATCGGGGTGTGGGCACGGTTGCTTCCTTCTGGAGGCTCTGAGGGAGAATCTTTTCCGTGGCTCTTCCCAGTTTCCGGTGGTCGCCCCCAGTCGTTCTTGTTTTCTAGATGCGTCACTCTGGACTCCACCTCAGTCACCATGTGGCATCATCTCTGTGTCTCTTTTTAGAAGCACATCGTACGTGGATTAGGGCTCACTCTCATCTGGAGTGATCTCATCTTTAAAAAAATTTTTTTAATGTTTATTTATATTTGAGAGAGAGAGAGAGACAGAGCGTGAGCACGGGAGGGGCAGAGAGAGAGGGAGACACAGAATCGAAGCAGGCTTCAAGCTCTGAGCTGTCAGCACAGAGCCCGACACGGGGCTCGAACTCATGGTCTGTTGAGTTCATGACCTGAGCCAAAGTCGGACGCTCAACCGACTGAGCCACCCAGGTGCCCCTGGAGTGATCTCATCTTAACTAATAATGACATCTGCAAAAACCTTATTTCCAAATAATGTAGCGTTCTGAAGTTGCGGGTAGACACGGATTTGGGGGTGGGGGGCAGGATTCCACTATTCAGCCCAGCGCAGCGTCTGTAAGGGAGTGATACAGAGCGGCCAGTGCTGGCGTTGTTGGCACCTTGCTGGCATCCTGAAGCCAGCACAGTCTACAGAGAGCTTTTCTGCCCCTGAGGATGGTCCTGAGTTACTTGCTTTGGACCGAGTTTGGAGAGGTAAAATTTTGAGTGCTTTCTAATCATTTGCTGATTTCAGTTTGCTTGGGAACCATTTCTTTCAGAGCCACAGGAGGGTCCCCCAGCGGTGGTCTGATGCCGCAGTGATGACAGATCAGTGATAACTCCCCGAAGGAACCGAGTCCTGTCCCCTTCCCTGTGCGCCCTCCTTGTGTCTTGCTATACATTTGTGTAATAATTTAGGCACTTAGATTGTGCTTAATGGCTTTGATTTCTGAGGTTTTGTAAACAATTTTACATGATCCAGAAGGCTTCCACTTAGAGCTGAGGTTTGAAAAACAGGCGATGAAGGTTTCTCACTCTATAAACGTTTGCAGTTCCTGCGTCTTTATGGGATTGTGAGGATGATTAAGTTTGTCATTTGAGAAATTGAAACCACCTTCTTTTCAGAGAGTGGGTACGTTGGGAGGTTCCGTCTCTAACGGGACAGTGATAAGATAAGGCTCTGCAGAAGGAGGTGACATTTAGACATTTAAAATAGATTTACTTCTTCTACTCAAATCGTAATTGTCCTTTGTGGGGACTCAGTTTGGCGATTACACAGTTCCCTTCCGTATGTTTCATTTTTCAATTTCATTTTCCTCTTGAGTGGGAGAGTTAATTCCTGTTTTATCTAAATAAAGAACAGATTTCTTCAGCTTATAATAGATTTTAAACATTCTTGGATTAGCTCTATAAATCAAATCACCTCTATTGCTTACTAATTGCTTTATCTTGTAAAATTGTATCTTTATCTTACTTAAGCTCAAAATATGCGTGTGCATAATAGCTTGGAAAAGAAAAAAATTACCTCCAAGAAGCCGCCGTTTAGTGTTGGGCACCGCATCCGTCCAAACTACGCAGAGGCCGTGTGAGTTCAATTTCAGCTGAAGACCTACTTCATCAAGAACTGTGTAGAGGGGCGCCTGGGTGGCTCAGTCGGCTAAACACCTGACCTTGGCTCAGGTCATGATCTCACGGTTGCGGAATCAGGCCCTACGTCGGGCTCTGTGTTGACAGCTCAGAGTCTGGAGCCTGCTTTGGATTCTGTGTCTCCCTCTTTCTCTGCCTCTCCCCTGCTCACGCTCTGCCTCTCTCAAAAACTAAATAAACATTAAAAAAAAAAAAAAAACTGTGTAGAAACTCTACAGCCAAAACATAAAAGGGAGAAGGTGAACTAAGACTAGTTGTTGGGAGACCAAATTTAGATTTCACTTTTGCTAAATATGGTTAATTTTGTAGTTACGATGAACCACTAGGGTGTAGTTTAACTTTCCAGGTTAAAGCTGTTCATTTGGGAAGTCCAGGAATTGAAACCATTCGGGAGAATGAGGCATCGTTCGAGACACATCTCCCTTTATTTGCTACCTGCCCATTGTCTTTGCCCCATTTTCTCTCTTGTACCTATAACCCGGATGCTCCGGAGGCCTGAGATCATTTATCATGGCAGCCCGATCTTGCCTTTCTCCCCAGAAGTTGTCAGTACCCTTTTGGAGTAATCCATGCACATAGATCCTGTGTGAGGCTGGGAAGGTGCTGCAGGGGAGAGGAAGTGAGGTCTGAGGGGAGATTCTCTCCATGCAGATGGGACCTCTTAGGACAGGGAGCTCCCTGTACCTGTGTCCTGGAGCTCCAGGTGGTCTTGGTCATCAGCGAACAGGTGGAGCGCTCAGGGTGCTCTGGACCCCCAGGGAAGGTGAAGGAAGTCCCGGGGACAGGTGTGGCTGCAGCTTCCGGAGCATCCCTTCAGATATCTGCGATCCTACAGGGTCCTCATGCAGGCAGGCTCACCTGTCACCTCCTCCCTGGAGGATGCCAGGCCCCCTCCTTGGAGAGATGACAACCGCGGGCCTGCCAGGGACACGGCGACACACATTGTTGGCGCAGGGAAGTTCAGAACTCAGCCGAGGCAAAGGAGTGCTTGAGTTGAAGAGCTTTCCCACCCAAGACGGGATGGATTGTTGATGTGGGACACGGAGATTTTCTGGTCACTTATGTCCCCGAGGGAAGAACACGGATCAATGAGGGAAATAGACCTTAATCATGTAGAGTTATAAAGAAATGCAGTGGGCTGCCTGTGAGGTCTCTAATGGGACTGATAAACCACTTGGCAGGAATATGTAGACAGGCATTGAATCCTGAATAATTAGCCTCCAGATTGGTTGCGTATTTATCATCATTTTTTTTTTTTTTTTGGTTTTTACTTTGTATTCCAGAGTCATTATTTTTCGACAGAGGACCTCTGTATCTTTTTAAACAAAATAAATTTTAAAAAAATCTTAGGATAGTTGTAGATTTATGGAAAAGTTGCCGAGATACAGAGGAGGGGTCCCGTGTGCTGTGTGCGAGGTACCTGCCCTGTTAACGTCTTACGTCTGCGTGGTCTGTGGGGCGCCGTGAGAAGCGGGCATTGATGCTCCGTGGGGCACCGTGAGAAGCAGGTACTCTGTGGGGCACCGTGAGAAGCTGGTGCTCCATGGGGCACCGCGAGAAGCAGGCATCGACGCTCCGTGGGGCACCGTGAGAAGTGGGCGTCGACGCTCTGTTATTAACCAGAGCCTGAACTTCATTTGCACTTCCTCTGTTTCCCCCTTTTCCACGTCCTTTCTCTGCTCCAGGATCCCGTCTAGAATCCCCCGTGATGTTTCGTTGTCTTAGGTTCCTCGTGGCTGTGCGCCTACTTCCTCAGTCTTGTCCTTGGTTTTGATGTCCCTGACAGTTTGAGGAGTGCTGGTCAGGGAGCTGGCGGAATGTCGCTCGGTTTGGGTTTGTCTCCTGTCTTTCTCCTGACTAGACTGCACTTTATGGGTTTGAGGAGGAAGCCCACAGGCGAAGTGCCATTACCATTGGACCTTATTGGGCACGTGTGGAACACCAATTAATTGGGCAAGTGGAACACCACTTAAGGCTCCATTCACCTGGCTGAGGTCGTGTAAATAGGGTGTAACCAGTACCTCCAAAGACTGGAGAAGCCACAGGTCCTAAGTGGGCCCCACCCTGCACTGGCCCCTTCCTCCCCTCCCCTCCCCTTCAAAGTCCTTCTGGTTCTCCTTCCTCCTGTGCTGGGTCCAGTCCCCTCTGTCCAGAGGCCATCTCAATTCCTGCTTAGCCTCTTCCCCGCCCCACTTGGGTTGCCCTTTGTCCTGCTGTTTCGCCTTGGGCTCATCCACACGGGCATCCTGCATAGGTTTGTGGGTTTGCTTGCTGTCTCCCTCCCTAGAAAGTGGACCCCAAGAGAGTGGGGAGCTTTCTTTCTCCACTATATGCTCAGCCTTGACAAACGTGCCTGGTGCATAGTAGGTGCTCAGGAAACATTGCGTGGAAAGCAAATGAATGAATGATTCGCAGAAAGAAAAGTCACAGCATTTAGACGATGATCCTCTACAGTCAGAGGCTATGATTTCGTGGTGAATGAGCACAAGTGCCAGGCCGTGGTGATGCGCCTTCCTCGGGTACCACTCATGGGCACCCATAGCACTTGGCTTTTTTCTGCCATCTTTTCTCGGAGGATTATATCGTGAGAGCTGCGGGGCTTGCTGACACCCTGTTTATCTCCAGCATTTTTCTTCACAACCTTCTGAACTCTGCGTTCCTGTTTGCGTTGTGACTGTATTTGCAGAGGTGCCTCATCTATGAGGGTTAAAACCGGTTTCAAGCAGGGAAATGCACCAGAATCCATCAGAAACATACCGTGTTCTGATACATCAGAAAGGTGTCAGGTAAGCGAGGTGATGAATGATGCGTTAAAATGCTGTGATGATCTGATAGAAGGGACCGGAACTCCGTCAGATTTATAGCCTGAAAAACCAACCCGTGCTGATCTTGGCGTGGTCTTAGCATGCCCTTAGCATGTCCTTGGCATGGCCTTAGCATGTCCTTAGCATGGCCTTAGCATGGCCCTAGTTGTCTCAGAAGTCTTCGCATGGTCTCAGTGTGGTCTTAGCTCACTTGCCTGTGGTCTTAGTATGGTTTTAGTGCGGTCTTCGCTGTCTGAGCCCCTGATGGTTTCAGAACTTGATTGTGTGGAGGGATTTTGTGGTAGTTTATAGTTCTGGTTTGCTAGCCCTTAGCTCCAGTACATGCATGTTCTTTGGAAACATACCTAAAGACTTTTTCCTTCTACTAAGACATAAAGTGCTCAGCGGTAAACCCCTAAAAGGCTTTGTTTCAGCACGAATTATGTGGCAAGAGAAAATAAAAGAGCACATTAGGGAATTAGCAGCAAACTAAAATGACACCGGCGTGGTCAAGCCCCTACTTCAGGCTGTTCTTGCCTTTTGGCGCTGGGAAATTTTTTCTCACTTTGCAGACCCAGAGTCGAACAATGGAAAGTTCAGGACTGTTCTCCTTTTCTAATGCCACGTCAGACGGTCGCCGTAAACTTAAAGTTTTCTGGTTGATAATCCATCAACAACGTGCGATGCTCAGAGTAGAATGCAAACACTTAACTTTGAAATGTTTTGGAATTCTTTTTAGATTTGAGTTGAAAGTAGGACAGTTACTTTACAAAAAGCCACGGCTGGGAAGGGCTACGCAGACAATGTCAGCTTTTATTTGCACACTTTGTCAGTGCCTAATAACGTGGTGATAATTAGTAGTGACATGTTTTACAGAGAAAGGAGGGAAACCCAGTACCAACACACAAAAACGAGGCAAAAACTCACATAAATATGCTAGGAAGAATGGCGTGCAACTTTATATTTATGTGTTTATAATATGCCACAGTTATTAATTTAACCCTGAGAGTAGTAATTCAAGCAGCAGCTGCCCCCAAGTGAACCTTCATTTATCAAGCTAAAAAGTTTTTTCTACTCTCGTGTGGAATGAAAAAAAAATAGGTAAAAGATAAACATGTCATTCTGGGCTATAAAAACATCATGGAGACTCATATTTAAAATGGTTTTTACCTCTTCTTGTGATTCAGTATCTCTCTCTCTCTTTTTTTTTTAGCAGGGTGGTCATTTTCTCCTTTTGGGCATCCATTAAACATCAGGCAGAGAAAGCAATATCTGATCTGAAAGCAAGAGAGACCGCGTCCAACCGATAAATAGGAAAACCTATGGAAATATACAAGGGAGGAGGCCGTTTACGGCCGTGGACCTGGGTGGACGTCGCTAGGCAGTGGGTAGGTTGGGGTCGGTGGTTAAGCTTTCCGGCTTTGTTTTCTCTCCGTAAATACTGTGGAAATGTATGTTGATCTTTACATAGGAAATCTACAGAGGACTGGCTTGGTAAACATGTAATGGGCAGGATCGTTGTGACCATTCATCTTCCTTAAGTGGAAATCGGGTATTTGAGAAGTGACATGAATTTCTTAAGTCTTGGAAATTGGTGAAATGCCATCCTTCCGACCTTCAGGAGTTTATGGGGAATGTGCCTTTCACCTAAGGAATTAGCTGACTCAAGGCAGGGCCGTTATATCTTCAGAATACATGAAAACCTAGATTGAGCACACGTAAATAACCCAGTCGTTACAACATATAATTTAACAGTTCCACTGCAAACCACACACTGTGTGATGGTGCTTGAGGGAAACATTTGTGTTACTGTCTTCCGCAAATTCAGCCATTTTGGAGAATTGGCCCGTAGTTAATTTTTTTGGTGACTGAAATAGAGTGGCTTTGGCCTTGGTCAATTGCAAGTCATTTTTGAAGTTTTTGTCTGGTTTCCATAGTTACTGCGTATGTTTCTTTTTTATGTGATGATGCAAATCCTTGCTTTTCTTGACCTTTCTCACCTGTTGCTACCGCAAACCATAACCAGAAGGGGAAAAACTCCTTTGTGTTAGTTTGCTTGCTTTTTCACGTGTGTGTTCTCAGTCTGCAAATTTGAGTTGCTATGGTTACAGGACACTAGATTGGAGGGAGTCAGCTCATTGGTAAGGTGCAGCCCCTGGATTCTTTGGTGACATTATATCCTTGGTAATGAGCTGGGAAAGTAGACTTTTGTAAACTTGAGAGGTTTACCGATGCACAAAAACTGACCATTTCACAGATCAGTTCTGTCAAATCTCTTCTGTTAGCCAGAGGATTCCAAGCCATTGGTGGGCTAGCCTCATTAGTTATAGAAATTAAATCTCGTCAATAGTTTGAACAAATGGACTGCGACAAGTGACTGTCTCTGCTCACGGTCGCACGCCGGGTGTTATCCCACTGCTTCTCCTCCCTGAAGGCACATGAGAGGCCCTGAGGAGTCTGTACAGATGTAATCCTGATCCCCGGGTCCAGGGCAAGGCTGGACATTCTGCATTTCTAACGAGCTCCCAGATGACGCTGGTGCAGGGGTCTGGGGACTCCACTTTGAGTAGCCAGGACTGTGCTGCATGAAACTCCACAGCCATTCAAAACCTTGGAGAACATTCCTTTTTCCTCCTGCACAGATACCGAGGAAGCGGGCTAGGCGACATTTCTACTGAGTCTCACCGTTGTTTGTTTGGAAAGAAACCTGGTACTTACCAACGGGCGTAACAGAATTCGTTTTCCTGTTAGTGTCTGGTTACATATGTATGTATATGTGAAATGGGTGTGGTGTGTGTGAGTGGTGCGTGGGTATGCGTGGTATGCGTGTGCTGAGAGGGTGGTGTGTATGTGTGTGGTGTGCGTGTGTATATGGGGTGTGTTTGGTATGTGTATGCGGTTGTGTGTATATGTGTGTATATGAGTGTGGTATATGTGTGTGGTGGGAGTGTGGTGTGTGTATGTGAGGTGTGTGTGTGTGTGTTAGGTGTGAGGTGTGTGTATGTGAGGTGTGTGTGTATGTGGTGTGTGTGTGTGTGTATGTGGTGTGTGTGTATGTGGTGTGTGTATGTGGTGCGTGTATGTGGTGTGTGTGTGTATGTGGTGCGTGTGTGTGTATGTGCTGCGTGTATGTGTGTGTGTGTATGTGCTGCGTGTATGTGTGTGTGTATGTGTTGTGTGTGTGTGTATGTGTTGTGTGTATGTGTTGTGTGTGTGTATGTGTTGTGTGTGTGTATGTGGTGCGTGTATGTGGTGTGTGTATGTGGTGTGTGTATGTGGTGCGTGTATGTGGTGTGTGTGTATGTG
>CM053572.1:137578881-137671755 GCA_028646485.1 Cryptoprocta ferox
GTGTGTGTGTGGTGCACGCGCACCCCCGAAGGCCGGGCTGAAGCCCAGCGGGCACCTGCGGGCCTGGCGTGCTGTGTGCGCAGACCGCTGTTCAGCGGATGGAGCGGAGCGTGCGAGGCTGTGCTGGAGCAACAGAAAGACGTAGTTGTGACGAACTCACACATCTCAAACAAGCACAGCTGAGCAGGCAGCAGGTGAATTAAGGGGGGAAGGGCGTCCCTGTCGCCGGGTGTGTGAGGCCCCGCTGCGGGCGCCGCCTGGGCCACGGGGGTTTCCTGGGACCCTCTGCGCCGGGGGGCGCAGCCGGGCTCCTCGAGCCTTCCCTCCCGGCCGCCTGGGAAATGACGGTCCTGTAACTCCCGGGTTTCCAGATTCCGTATCGTCGCGGGCGTGTTTTCTTCCCCGTCTCTGTCCTGTCAGTCGTGGCTCCGGGATCCGCCCTGAAGAGCAGCCGCGCCTTCCGCACGGCTGCCGTTTCCGGGTCAGCGGTGTCGCCCTCTGGACCGGCCGGGGCCGTCCCGGAACCGGTCTGGCCCACCCTGCTAGTGGCCGAGAGCGCTTCTGTGTGCGTGGTTCTTAGATCATCGAGGGTTCACTGGGGACGTGGCACGCTCTCCAAAGGTGTCTGCCGAGCCTCCTGCTGCTGTCACCGTGTGCGACACGCACCTTCACACTTACCTTAAGGACCTCAAGGAAAGCGTGCACGCACTCGTACTCTCATGAAAGCTGCCCTGTGTCGACCTGTAAAGAAGTTTCTGTTCAATTGCATGATGGACCCGTGGGGTTTGCAGTTGTATCCTCGCGTGTACGTGCGTGATGCACCTTTGCCTGATAACATTGTTTCAGGTGTCCATCCTTTGGAAGCTGGGGACAGGAAGGAAAGGATCGTTTGGTGGCGTGTGCGGGAGGCAGGGTTGCGCAGCCTGCAGCCGCGTGGCCATCATCCCTCTGGCTGGGTCCCTATGTATACAGCCAGCTGGGAAGGAATTTTATTCTAATCACTGTAATGTATACTTTATTCATTTTTTAAATATTTATTTATTTTTAAAATACTTTTCTTTTTTAATTTTTTAGCATTTATTTATTTTTGAGAGACACAGAGAGACAGAGTACAAGTGGGGGAGGGGCAGAGAGAGAGGGAGTCGCAGAATCCGAAGCAGGCTCCGGGCTCCGAGTTGTCAGCACAGAGCCCACCGCGGGGGCTCAAACCCAACTAACCATGAGATCATGACCTGAGCTGAAGTCGGACACCTAACCGACCGAACCCCCCACCACCCAGGTGCCCCTTAAATATTTATTTTTGATAGAGCGTGAGCGGGCAGGGACGGTGGCGGGGGGCGGGCGGGGGGGGGACAGAGACCTGAAGCAGGCTCCATGCTCCGTGCTGACAGCAGAGAGCCTGATGCGGAGTTCGACCTCATGAACCGCGAGATCACGACCTGAGCCGAAGTCAGACACTCAAGCGACTGAACCACTCAGGCGCCCCTGTATACTTTATGTATAATTTCAGTTAGTTGTCCCCTAACCTAATGACAATTATTTTCTAACTCGGTATCCAGGTAAGAGCCGGAAGCTTGACTTGGATTCTGCCTCTGATACCTTTGTTCCAGAAACTGCAGGGAAGGATGGGTACTGTGAGCACAGTGTATGCGTTCGGTCCTCCGGAGCTCAGCACAGAGTTGAAAAGGTGAAGTGCTCGTTCCAGAATGAACTGAGGACCACAGCTATGGGACAGCATGTCCCCAAGGACAAGCAGAGCAATCCGAGGGGCAGGGACATTGGCGATGACAGAATAGATTCAAATAGAAGGGCGCTGGGGGCGGGGGGGGGGCGGTGGAGGAGGAGGAGGGAGTGTGCATGGGGGACACAGGCCTTCAGACACGCCTCCGCAGGTGGGGGGCGGGGCCAGCTCATCCATCAGCCAGAGCTGAGGGAGACCAGCTCCAGACCTTCGGTGTCTTCCCAGCGTGTGACCTTCCTGGGACGTGAGCTGTAGGCTGCAGACTGCTTCACACCAAAGTTGGTGGTTTCATCTGACCTTTGCTGAAAGAACTGAAAATTAAAGCTGGGAGATTTTACTTTTGCTGACCTATTAATTAGAAATATGTTAATCAGCTCAGCAGTAGTTTGAAGTAGCCAAGGGTCTGAGCTCAGATGTTCAGTGACTTATTATATACCCCCAAATACCCCGTGATCACATTCAGATGATTATGTTTTACTCTTACATCCCATGACTGTAATGTCTTTGGGCAACGGGTTAATTAATCAGTTACTCGACAGCACAGGCTGATGTTAAATGAGTAATCTTTTATTTTTTTTGAAGTGGAGATACAGCAGTTACCTAATACGACCAATTTGTTCTTGTTGGGTTTTGGCTGCTTATGCAAATAATGAGTTGAGAGTGGGAGAGAGAAACATTTTGAAGAATCTGATTTTAAACTTTTCACCACTCTGTTGCAAGAATGAAGGAATCACAGGATCTCATCCTGTAGTTTTTCTCCAAGAGTTTCATAATACACAGGACTAAGGTTTAAGTTTGAGTGGAATGTAACCGAAGACTTCAAGAAGCTGATCGTTAGGTATGAAGGATTCTTAGAAAGCACACATCCATTTGTGAAGGTGATCCGGGAGTAGTTTGGAGCGATCGGTGTCGCGGGGTAAACACCCACTGCTGTGTAGGCGGAATGGTGGCCCCCAAAACCGCCCTGTCCTAGTCCCTGAGCCCCGTGCCTGTTACTTTGCGGATGTGATTAAGTGAAGAGTCTTGAGATGGGAGTTTATCCTGGATTGTCCGTGTGGGTTCTGGATATATCACAAGAGCCCTTATAAATAAAAAGAGGGAAGCTGTGAAAGTTACTACAGACCGAGAGGAGAGGGAGAGATGAAGGCGAGGCAGAGGGACTGGAAGATGCTGTTCTGCTGGCCTGGAAGACAGAAGTGATGGAGGGAGGACCAGCCAAGGGGTGCAAGAACACAGCTCTAGAAGCTGGAAAGGCAAGGAAAGGGATTCTCTTCTAGAGCCTTCAGAGGGAGCGCGGCCCCGTGGAGGTCTTGGCGTCCCGGCAGAGAAACCCTTTCCAGATTTCTGACCTCCAGAATGCATGGGAAGAAATGTGAGTTGTTTTACGCCACCAAGTTTCTGGTCATTTGTTACAGCAGGAGTTCGTTTTGTACAAAGGACACGAACGTGCCACCCCATCAACTCGTAAGCTTTTGGCCTAAGGGCATTGGGTTTTGCAAGTAAAATTAATATCCAAACGTATGATAGGCTTATATGGAACTGCGGTAGCTTTAGTGATTCAGATAAAGGCAGAATTAAGATGCGAAAAATTTAGAGGTTGACCCGGGAGTATAGATTGTTTAGAAAAGCTGTGGGAATAGATGGATCTGGGGATTCTTTACTTTCTTGGCATTTTATGACACGGCTGTGTGCTCCCATCTGCTTTGTGCGAGGAGCTGCTACCGTCACGATGTTGTACGATCAAAGATTGTAAATTTCGCGAGGGCATGATGTCCTTCCTAACCTTGCCCTCCTCTGCTCCCTCTCTTCCTTCCAGACGCAGACAAGGGTTCTCAGTGGCTAAGGTTTTCTGCAAGATGACTCTATAGGGTGTGCACAGTTGTTATTTGACTTGATTAAGATATCCTAGAAAGAAAAAAACTATATTTTTAGAGAAATTTGATGGAATGTTGAGGATTTGACACCTTCTTGGATGAAATGGAGTGGTAGAATTCTGTCTGGCTTATTTATTTTTTACTGTAAAGAGAGAGGAGTTCTCTAGCTTAATAATATTGTAAGGGTGTGTTGTTAAAGTGCTTAAATTTAGTAAACACAACTTTAACCCCAGGGACTGTGATTCTTTTCCTTTTCCTTTCCCTTTCCCTTTCCCTTTCCCTTTCCCTTTCCCTTTCTCTTCCTCTTTCTCTTCCTCCTTCTTCTCCTTTTGTTTCCTTCCTTCCTTCCTTCCTTTTCTTCTTCCCCTCCCTTCTTTCCTCCTTCTCTTCCTACCCTCCCTCCCTCCCTCCCTCCTTCCTTCCTTCCTTCCTTTCTTCCTTCCTTCCTTCCAAATTCTCAAGATGAGAGGTTTATTTTCCTAAAAGATTTTAGTGGGAGACGTCACATTGTCACATTGACAACACTGAACTCTCTTTAATCCTCATCTTACATGTTTTTCTTTTGCATCTCATTTCGATGAAATAAGACACAACATTTTTACTCCTTGAACTTGGCTTCATTTTATTCTTTGTTTTCATTAATGCTTTTCTTGCGTTGGCACAGAACCCTATTTGATTCACAACACTCTAGGAAAAATGCTTAATTACTGAAAAACTTTGACTGAAATTCAGGAAGAGCATGCAGGGGAACATATTTGTTCAGGTTTGGTTTGTACGACTTGAAAAAACATTAAAATAATCTGAAGCTACACTAAATTGGTGCTTTCATTGAGAGGATCTGGTTGTGAGTGGAGCAGGAGGAGATGGTGTCTAAGGCTTCCTCCAACCTAAACTGCCTTAAAAGGAGAAAACAGAATGCATCGTACTACTCTTGCTGGCATGGGACCAGGCTCTTCTTGAGGTTTTTCCAGAATACTGTACCCAGTGCAGCAGGACTGAATGTGAATGTTGACTTTCAAATCCATTCTGTGTGTGTGCAGTGGGACTGCTCAGTTACTATGAACACCCAATGAAAAAAAAAAAGGAAGAAAAGAAAGAAAAGCAACACTGGATTATGAATTAGAAGCTCAGGATTTCTACTTTTGGATGCATCAGGATTCATCACTTCCTATCCATATGACTTGAGATCAGCCCCTTCGACGCCCGGAGCGTCCCTTTCTTCATTCACAAAGTAGCAATATCTGCTTTCCTCCACTCAAGATTCTTTGGAGGATTTAAAGATTTGGGATGTGGAAACCGTTTCTAAAGCATCATTTTATAGAAAAAGGAATGCTTAGTTAGGAAGGTGTTTTGATCTCGCTGAAGTCAAATAAAAGTAAACTTTTCACACACTTGTTTATTTCTTGGGTGACGTTGAGGGCAATCAGTTCTGCTCTTGAGCTGAGAAACCAGGGACATGGATGGGGGCTGTTTCAGCTCCTGGTTCTTGGAGGAACCACAGTTGTGACTTTCCCTGACTCTGATGTCAGCTATCCAAGACTGATGAATACCCCTTAGCCTTCATCCATCTCCATATGATGAAGCATGCGTCCAGATTCTTCCAACTTTAATCACTGGCTAAGAGAGAACAAGGTGTCTGTGCAAAGAAGAGCACATGGAAAGAGAAATCACATTCCGACAGAGGATGGTATTGTTTGCGTTTGTGCTGCGTACCGTTGTTTGTCATAATTGTCCCTCAAATTGTTGGATTCCTGGTTCTTAGCAGGATAATTTAACTTTGTCTTTAGAGTATATTTGGGACACAGGTACTGGACTAGAGCTAGATCTTCCCAGGTTCTTTCATCAGGCTGTTGTCTCCAGTACATCAAAGATAACTTCCCTTGGATTCTGAAGAGTGAGAGATGTTATTGCACAAGTCATTGCAGGGTCAGACAGTTTTCACCCTTGACATTGGCTCCTGAATCTGCCAGATAAAAAAGGTAGTTCTGTTGTTAAAAGAAGATATCTCCTTGATTTAGCATAAACAGAATGAGACCTATTCCAATTATATATCACAATGAGTAATAGAGGCAAGAGGAATTAATCATTATTACCACATTGGAAGTCTCTTGAGTGTGATACACGTTCGACTATCTGTAAGAGTATGTTGCACAGTGGGAAATACAACTATAACGTTCATCACCCCAAGAGTTAAGGAATCTATTATAATTATTTCCTGTACATGAATTCCATAAGGGCTTGGATGAGTTCATGAATTAAAGAGGCACCAAAGGCTACTGAGAGGACTCAGAATATTTCCAGCTTTTAATATCAGTATGAGGAAAGACAGTATGTGATACTCAGGGCCACAGAATGTGGATTGACATTTGATTGATTTAAGACTACAACTTCTGATTGTGTGTTTGTGGGCCACAGAATGTGGACTGACATTTGATTGATTTAAGACTACAACTTCTGATTGTGTGTTTGTTAAATGGCTGAATGGATTTTGATGCAGTTTATTTGGCAGTTTTGTGTTATTTGGCAGTGTTTGTATGTAATTGTTGCCACCAGAAATACGTTTCAGACTTGTTTAACTGGGTTCCTTGAATTGGTACCTGAAATTCTGTTTTACAGCATTTCTCTCCTGAGGGATTGGAAAGATAATCCTAAATTGGAAGGGCTTCTAATATATACCAATACATGTAAAATATTGTACATGCATTAAGTTGGAAGAAGGGTCTGGTGTATAAATTTAAGAACTTGCAATTTTATTTCAACCATTAACTGAAATGGAACAAGATTAACAAAGATCCCTTAAAAATATCCTGTAATTCAGAGATGAGCCTCCTTTGGGCCTGAAAGTACTAGCATCTTGTAATGATGTATAAATGAGCAGTTGCAAAGGACTTGAAAAAGCAAGTTTCTGAAACATGTTATTTACCTCCCAATAGTTTGTGCTTACCGATCCAGAATTAAAACATCATGGATGAATCATGAAATCACCATTTTGTAGGTCAAAATCTGTCCAGTATTGGGGAACTTATGTGTTCAAGTTCACATAGTTCTTCCAAATCAAGCAACAGACAGTTATGATGTTATTATCATCAGTGACAGCGCTTGGCATCCTGTAAATCCTCAATTACACTTTGTTAAGGACTGAATGAGACAGTAAAGGAATGGAAGATTGAGTGAATGAATGCGAGTTTTGGGCTGGGCATTGTGCCGGAGGCCATGGGTGTAAAATGGTATGGAGTCTAATCATAAGGCTTCTTTTAAAGTTCTGTCTAGATTCCATGGAATTAATTTTCTTTTTACTCACCCTGGTCCTGCGGATGTTGCCTCCCCAGAGAGTCTCTTCCTGGATGTCCTATTGTAAGGCTCCCGTTGCCATTGCCAATGAAAAATCTGCTGCTTCTACCTCTACCTTTTGTTCCTTCCTCCCTCCTATCACAATTTGAAATAATATCCTTTCAAGTTTACGTGTTGTTTGTTTTCTGTCTTCTCTAGTGAGGTCCATGATTGGAAGCACCTTGTCTTATGCAATAGTGTATTCATTTCTTAAATGAATGAATAAATGATTCATGTGAAAAGAAACCATCTAGTGCGATCTGCTGATTTGCATACAGTCTTACCCAGAAACTAAGTGTTAAGGTGAATTCGGAGACTTCTTGCGGAATTTAGAATATTAGAATGAGAAGGGCTTGCCGAGTGAATGGACTGACACTGCAGTGCTGCAGGGATCCTGGGGCTCTAGAACTAATATTCATTCATTAAACAATTGTCTGTTGAATGTCAACTAAGCACTAGGCAATGGATATTAGTGGATCATGGAAGAAATCTAAAAGTGGACTTCTCAAGTCCCATCCGATGTCTCATGCCTTCAGTTACCATGGTCACCTGCTTTTGCAGCTCTGGAGAATGGTAGTGGGCTTCCCCTTGCACGCACCTGATACCCTCTGCTTGGCTGGAATTGGTACATGGTTGCAGATTACTTGGCTTCCCTTTTCTTTTAGAGGCACCGATTTCATTGTCATTCTATTCACTTGTGAACCCACAAGGGTTGTGATAAGCATCCTCTAGGGTTGCCAGTGAGACTCTATCTTCACTTTCCATGAATTACAATGAAGAACGAAGGTTCAAGATAGAGTCTCACTGGCAACCCTAAGAACGAAGGTTCAAGATAGAGTCTCACTGGCAACCCTAGAGGATGCTTATCATTCACTTTCCACTTGTCACATATCATTAAGCTCTTACTCTGTAATATGTACCAAGAACACGGTGATGGACAAGATAGACATGGCTGTAGAATCTCACGAAATTTCCATTGTGCCAACGGAGATGGGAAGTCATAAAAGTGGCCTCAGTGAAGTGGGAAGAGGCTACAAAAAGTCCAGAAGGTTCTAGGTTGTATAGCTAGTTGAGGTGGTAATCAGGGGCATTTGGGAAAGGCCTTATAGAAGAAGGCTGTTATATGGACACCTGGGAAAGGCGAGGGCCTGGGTGAGAGGGTGCGAGAGGATGTTCCTAGCAGAGGGAGCTGCGTGTTGGAAGGCCACGGTGGAAGAAGGCTTGGGACACTGAAGAACTAGATACTGTCTGTCTAGCTAGTGTAGGCCCCATGTATCTATGGAAATTTTACAAACCTCCATTTTTGTGGCCTGGAGAATGGATTGGAGGAAGGCAAGATTGATTGCAGAGAGACCAGTTTGGGAGCCTCTTCAAAAATCCAAGCCTGATATAATGGTGGCTTTTAGTAGAGGGAGCAGAGAGGGAAGCAGGTCCATTTAACAGGAATTTAGGAGGCTCAGTGTATAGGATGTGGTGACTGCTGGATGTGGCAAATGGAGGGGACTTCATGATGAAAAGAGACGTGCCACTGGTTTCTTTCTTCATCTTTAGAAGTGATGCTTCCTTCCCAAGGGAGGAACTGGAGAAAGGGTATTCGTTGTTGCTGGTGTTGGGGCTGGGTGGTTGAATTTAAATCTTTGGAGTTTAAGACTCGACCCACTCCCAGTGACTCATCTCTCCACGAGTTACCTGAGTATCATGGGTTTCTAATCCTGTTCTGGAAGTGCTTCCCCACGTTGCCTTTCTAACGTTTCCCTTTGTGTTGGAAGAACAACTTTCCATGGTGGACACTTCCATATGATGATGTTTCCTTCCATTTTAGACCTACTGAGAACTTATGACATAGTCTTTTCAGGCGTTGCATCAAATATGGAAGCCAAGAAATGAGGAAAGACCTTAGGAGTGTATCCTGCAAAAAGTAATAAGCATCTGCAGCCGTCTTGTGTAGAAGGCGTGGAAAAGCATGTCTCACAAGAGAGCGGATGTATTCCTGAAGAAGGTGATTAAGACACGTGTAGGCAACACAAGATGATGGCATTCAGATAAACTGTTAACGAGAAGTCATACTGTGCCAGATGGCATTGCTTTCTAAAGACTGCTTACACTCCTTCTCTGAAGAACTAGTTTACATGTAAATCTGCACCAACTATTCTGGGATGGCTTTAACTTGAAAGTGACTCGAAGATAATGGAGATATAAAGCCGTGACTCTAGGGCGATGGTGAAGGCGCCATTGCTTCCTGATCAAAGCACGTGCTCTTCTATTACAGAGATAAAACATAATTAGATCTGGGGCACCTGGGTGGCTCAGTCGGTTAAGCGTCCGACTTCGGCTCAGGTCATGATCTTGCGGTTCATGGGTCCGACCCCTGCTGACAGCTAGCTCAGAGCCTGGAGCCTGCTTCAGATTCTGTGTCTCCCTCTCTCTCTGCCCCTCCCCTGCTCACGCTGTCTCTTTCTCTCTCAAAAAATAAATAAAACCTTAGAAAAAAAATTAAAAAAATTAGATCTAATTGTGAGTGAACGTGGCCACATAACCTATTAAAATTATTTTATTTCTAGCAAAATAGCACATACGCCACCTCACTAATTTCATCCCATTTCTAACAGGAATAGACATTGATTGTTCTATGAGGAATTGACACTCATTTCATCATCGGTTGTAGCAAACTTAAAGTAAGATCAGCTTTTAACAAATAATTTTTTTTTATTTAGAGGTGATCTTGGCACAAGCCCATGCTTCCGTGTAGTCACAGAAAGGGGCTCTCTGTAGGAAGCAGGATGATCCTAGGACAGTGTGTGGAATGGGGGGGCATGACGTCTTCGTGATGGTGGACTCATGGATGTTGAAGCTGATTGTGTTCTGGATCCTCATTCCTAGGACCTGCTGCTCTGAAGCTCGCCATAGGCTTTGGCTTGTAAAGACTTTGCTTTAATGGATTTCAACACTTTCTCAACATGGCTGCTTGCCGTATTTGGCCACAATTAGTAGGGGCACGACAAACACTCACAGAGATTTCCCATCCCTGTCAGCCTCTTCTCCCTTATTTTGATGCTGCAAGAGATGCAGGGCCTTTACTTTCAACCCTGCCCCATGGGGGTACACTTTGCTGTACATTAAATCTGGCCCCTCCCTAAATGGGATTCTTGACAATTGTCTGTCTAAAAACTGGACCATGTAAAATGTCCGATGATAGTTATTTGCAGCCCAAACCAAAGTTTTCAAAAGGAGACCCTTTCTATTGATATTTTGTTTATTATTTTTTAAATTGTTTATGTTTATTTATTATTGAGACAGAGAGAAACAGAGCATGTGTTGGAGAGGGGCAGAGAGAGAGGGAGACACAGAATCCGAAGCAGGCTCCAGGCTCTGAGCTGTCAGCACAGAGCCTGACATGGGGCTCGAACCCACGAACCGTAAGATCATGTCATGACCTGAGCCAAAGTTGAACTCTTAACCGACTGAGCCACCGAGGTGCCCCTATTGATGTTTTGTTTAAAAAAACTGTTAGAATTTTATGTATTAATACATTTTATAGCAGTTAAATATAGGTACGAACAAACTGAGAAGTCAGGTAATTTTTGCACCTTCTAACCAATGGTTTAAAGTTAAAACAATTTATGTGATCTGCTAAAGGCGTGCCCTCATTACAGCTAATATAAAATTAAACTTTTACAACCAAATTGACCCTTGTCTAATGCTAGTCTCGTCTTCAAATGATTCTGAATTATCTGGTCCCTTCTACTCTTTCCTCTGTCTGTAGCCATCATGTAAATTATTCTGGTTAGATGTGTTCATTTAATTATACTTGAAACTTTCTCATGAGGTTGAGAACCCCTTCCCTTGTCCCCAGTGCCATTTCTCTTGATATCTACTTATACTTTTTGGTGTTATTTTTAGCTATTTCATCTGGCTCTGTCTTGAGGAATGTGGAGAATAGCTGCTGGGGTGACAGTTAATCTACCAGGACAAATTTCTGATTGCTCACTTTGAGACTCTTCTTAACATTGATCACTGAGGTCATAAACTGGGAAGTCAAAGACAGCGTGGAAGAAAAACCATGCTACCCATCCATGAGCATGAGCTGTATCTCCTTGCAACAATGAGGAAATAGACCGCTGTCTTAGCTTTAGGAATTTGGTCTTTCTGTTGGGAAAATGTGCTGGCAGAAGTGTTTTGAGTGCCCTATGCCAAGACTCTCTCTGGGGTCCTCAAGGCTCAAGGTGCTGGGGCTCTTTGTGTGTGGACACCGGTGTTGTGGCTGCTCTGCCTTCCTGAAGAGGGCGATTAAGTAACTCTCCTCCAAAGGCTTCATGGAAGTCAATGGATTGGAAGAGGTTTAACAGCCTCCACGGGGTAATCAGCAAGAGTTCTGACAACCTGTATGCCTCTCCCCAAGGGGGATACGAGGCAGTGATCCATCTAGAAGACTATTTCCTGTTCCCCCAAACAGTGAGGATGTATCTGAGCTCTCCCCCTGGTAATTAGTGAAAATAACTGATGGAGTGAGGTTATAATTTGAAAGTTTGAGTCACAGAAATGTGAAGTATAATTTTAAAAAAACCCTTCACTAAATGGATTTCTTCATTGGATGAACCACACCCAGTGAGCTCTCTGTTGCAAGCAAGATAGTTTGATCCTTTGGGAACTCATAAATGAGTGTTGGATCCGGGAGAGGAAGAGGGAAGTGGGCATCACATCCTTTGCCCGCCTGCCATGTGAAACTGTTTAATCATTATTGTAGTAATGTTAGATGTTTCCAGAACACTTCTTCACTCCCTAAGCTATTATATTTTTCTGCCCAAATAGAAGAGGAACAGTGAAGCTAACTCAGACTTTTAATTTTTCAGCATTATGAACTTTGTTGCAATTTTTTTGTTCAGGAGGAATTACTAGGTGACGGGTTTTGACTTCCATCAAAAATACAGTTATAGGAATGCTCAAGATGTTTGGGCATCAGGCTGTTACTCCAGGCATAAGGGATTAGGAAAACAGAGAGGAAAGTCTAAGCCTTCAGAGGAGGTCATAGGTTGAAAATTGAAGAGAAGATTAAAAAAATCCAACAAAATGTTTCTCATAATTCAGTTGAACACTTGATGCGATCCATTGACCATATCAGTAGCAATATGGCGTCTCTGCTCAGGACCCACCAATGACAGAACTTCACATGGCTTGGCCCTTGGCCCTTTTTGTCCTCATTCACCACTTTCTCCCTTGCTTCATCCTGCAGCCACGCTTGACAACATGCTCTTCCTTCAACTGCCAGGTGATGCTCATGGCTTTTGCCTTCCCTTTAGGAAGGATTCTGCCCCAACATCACCAGCTCAGGAACATTCTACTGACTGCTCTGAGTCGCTCTGTCTCCTCACTATCCTCTGTTCTTCTTCCTGCTTAGTATCACCCGCCGTTACATTAGGTTTCTGTGTATTTATTGGTTTATTCTCTGTTCCCTCTCCTGCATCCGTCCCCTGTGAAAACGAGGACTTTGTCCTGTTCCTCCTGCAACTTTGGGGCTGGCAGAATTTTCTGGGAAACAATAGAGGCTCCAGCATATCTCAAACAGATACGGTGTTCATTAGAATTAACACCTTTTGTGGCAATTATATATTTATGAAAAATAAACATTTGTGTCTTTTTCGCTTAAGAATATTAATATGGAGAAGATTGCAACACATAATGTGGAAGCCCATAATATCCTTTACTAGTTAGCATGAGCTGTCATTGATTGGGCACTTTCCCTGTGGTGGAACTCTGGACACTTGCTGTCTTAAATGATGCCAAGTGTTGGGTTTTGAAGAAACCTTTGACTTGAGATTAATCTTTGTCCTGTGACAACAGGCAGTTTTATAATACCCCTGGTGTCTGGGCAAGGAACTTTCTATCTTTAGTCAAGAATGATGTCATTTTAAGAGTGGGACCCTTGTGCTGACTTTCATCCATCACTCGGTGTCCAGTGTTGGAAGAGTTGGCTTGTAAATTTTGAATATACACAGTTTTAGGATGATACTTCAAATGCATGGGGATGGCCTCATGTGAGTGTCCCACCATTCAAGGTTGGCCCCAGGACGCGGAGGAATCTGTTCAGAGGCATATGGTAGTGGGAGGAACTTGGTGTTGGGATACCTGGCTCTTGTGTTTGCTGTGCTGTCCACCTGCTAGGAGCTTCACATGGGAACATGTAGTGTCCGAGGCCACCAGCCTTCTCAAGAGCAGAATAGCCTGCTGTGAGTGTCCAAGAAATAACCCGTGTCTGGGCACCCGGGCTCCTTCAGTGCTACCTGCTCTGTGGCACCCTCCCTTCAGCCCCACATCTGTCTCCGGGTTCCTGTGGAGGGGGCGCTGCTCTCCCGCAGACAGCACCAGCCACTGCGTCTGCAAAGTCTCTTTGTGGGGTGTGGAGATCGGATGTGTCCTTCTTGCCCAAACTGAGTCCTCCAAACGGGTGAGAACATTGAAAATGCTTTGAATACTCTCTCTCTTGCTCACCTTCTTTGTTTCTTTCACTCCTGGGAAGGCCAGGGGTGCCCGGGTGGCACAATTGGTTAAGCATCTGACTCTTGGGGCACCTGGGTGGCTCAGTCAGTTGAGCGTGCGACTTCGGCTCAGGTCATGATCTCACGGTTTGTGGGTTGGAGCCCCGCATCGGGCTCTGTGCTGACAGCTCAGAGCCTGGAGCCTGCTTTGGATTCTGTGTCTCCCTCTCTATCTTTCCCTCCCCCATTCATGCTCTCTCTGTCTCTGTCTCTCTCTCTCTCTCTCTCAAAAATAAACAAACATTAAAAAAAAAAGCATCTGATTCTTGATTCCAGCTCAGGTCATGATCGTGGGTTCATGAGTTCAAGCCCCGTGTCGGGCTCTGTGCTGACATCGCAGAGCCTGCTTGGGATTCTCTCTCCCTCTATCTCTGCCCCTCCCCTGCTTGTGTTTTCTCTCCCTCTCCCTCTTTCTCTCTCTCTCTAAAATAAATAAACAATAAAAAAAGAGTGATTCATAAATACTGGAAAGGCCAAATGTGCTATTTCCTTTCACCGACAGCTCTGTCCCAGTGACTCATGTATCTCCCGAGTCATCACTACTTGGGGAACGTACCATATGCAACGCACAGTCCAAAGTGATCAAGAAAAATGACTTCTCTGGAGGAACACTTGGTCCCCCTGGTTGAGTTGGGGTTTCTGTTCTTGTGTCTCTTTGGGAGACTGTTGGAATCAAAGACCTGAACGAGATCTGCTGGTCCCTGCCACCTCCCTTCCCCCCCCATCTTTGCTTCTTTCCTCTCCCCCTCCCCTTCCTCCTGTCTGCCCCCAGTCGAGCCCTTTGGGAAGGGCATTTCACGGTAGAGTGGCCTCTGTGTCCTCGGGCAGCTTGTCTCTGGTGGATTTCAAAGACGTGACTTGCAGTTGAGGACTGCGGGGCAGGGCCCCCCCACCGGCACCGGGTGCTCCAGTTTCGCTGGCAGCGCGCCCAGGGCCAAGGCCAGCACGTGTTCGCGTGCGCAGGGGTGGGCTGGCTGACCCTCGAGGACGCCGTGGAAACCCCGTAAGCCCAGGAGGCGGCTGGAAGGGAGGCCAGGCCAGCTCTCTGCTATTTCTGGCGTGAGGTGGTACTGGCACGCGGCGCAGGCTCGCCACGCTGTGCATGTCTCCGTAACTGCAGATCCCGTGTGCTCAGGAATGCGGCTGGCACGGCCTGGCATTCTTACCTTGCGCCAAATGGTGCCTCTGACACGCACGTATTTCAATGGGAACGATTCTCAAGTAGAAGGACAGCTTGGTCTGTGCTGCAAGCAGGTGGTTGCTTCTACTTTTATTTATTAGATGCTAAGTGCGCACACGCGGCTCCTGTCCCACATCGAAACTGCGACCTGGCAGTAACTCTGTCCTCCGGGGAAAATGACCCACGTGGAATGCAGGGAGGTGTTACTTTCCTTCCGTCCTAAACGCAGACCCTTCAGACGTTTCTGCAGCCGAGCAACATTGTCCTTTTATGTAAAAAAGCATTTAGGGCCAGAGAGTGAGAGTTGACTCAGAGTCCTCATGATTAGGTATCTGTCTGCTTTGGGTTCTGGAGTGGTTTGCAGCATTTTCAGTACTGTCCCTATGCCCTGAAAAAAAAAAAAATTTAGAACCTTGAATTCCATTACGTGTTTAGTAATTCCAGTGGAATAATCCAGAAATTCTACACGTTACGCTTTCTATCGGTGGATTAACAGAAAGTTTTAGGTTTGCCTTTTTAGCACCAGTTTGGAAAATGTGTAGTTGCATCTACCAGAAATCTAAATTTACGGAAGATCAGTCAGGTAAGAGCTGTGTCATTGTCATGTCGCAGGCTGCGTGTCCAGGGCCGGCGGGGTGCCCCTGGGCGACTGTTGGGACCCAGGCTCCTTCTCTCATGCCCTCAGCTGGCTTCGGTGTGTGGCTTTTGTCTTTATGCCTGCTTGACAGCTGAAGGGTGCAGGAAGCCTGCTCCTATGTCCTCTGTCCTGCAGCTGAGCGCCTGTGTCCCAACAGGAAGAAGGAGGCGGCCTCAGTGTGTCAACTCCTGTTTGCAGACTCTTCCAATTTCCGGTTTGGCTTTTGGATGCTTTCCTTTGCCCACTTAATATTTCTTTTCTTATTCCGTACACAGAGAAGCACCCAGAAGAGTGTGTGTCTGGGTATATATACTTTATAATAGAGTATTTTATATTCACACACACTTTCTCATTCAGACACACATAGGCATATTTGTTTTTATTTTTTATTTTTATTTTTAAATTTTTTAAACATTTATTTATTTTTGAGAGACAGAGAGAGACAGAGCATGAGTGGGGAAGGGGCAGAGAGAGACACACACAGAGAATCCGAAGCAGGCTTCAGGCTCTGAGCTGTCAGCACAGAGCCCGATGCGGGACTCGAACCCACAAACTGTGAGATCATGACCTGAGCTGAAGTCAGCCGGTTAACCTACTGAGCTACCCAGGTGCCCCAAACCATATTTGTCTTTAGAGTAAATGATAATTTATTAGAAATTTAAATTCTCCTATCTCAGCCTCCTACATTGTAAAATGTAAATATACATGGATTTTCTTTTTCTTTAAAAAAAATTTTTTTTAATGTTTGTTTTTGAGAGACAGAGAGACAGAGCACGAACGAGGAATGGGCAGAGAGAGAGGGAGACACAGAATCCGAAGCAGGCTCCAGGCTCTGAGCTGTCAGCACAGAGTCCAACGTGGGGCTCGAACCCACGAACCATGAGATCATGACCTGAGCCAAAGTTGGAGGCTTAACCGACTAAGCTGCCTAGGCGCCCCATTTTTTTCTTTCTTTGTAAATGTTTATTTATTTTTGAGGCGGGGGAGGGGCAGAGAGAGAGGGAGACACAGAATCTGAACCAGGCCCCAGGCTCTGAGCTCTCTGCATGGAGCCCGATGCGGGGCTTGAACTCACAAACCGCGAGATCATGACCTGAGCCAAAGTCGGACGCTTAAGTGACTGAGCCACCCAGGCGCCCCTGGATTTTATTTTTCTATGGTATGTTATTAAAACTCTAATAAAAGGTTGGAGCTTAAGTTGTGTTAGCAAACATTTCAACAGTTATATGAAACTGCTAATGTATTGTGTGAATCAAACGTGTTTTAATTGGAGAAACCCTGTCTTATGTAGAAGGTTGCTGATTAATTTTTTCCATACTATGCATTGTATCATCATAAATACCAAGATAATCAGTGTAAAAAATTCTAGCCTCACACAGTGGCTATTAGATCAGTGTCTGGGTTTTTTTTCATAAAGGCAGAGAGTTAAGTCTCTTACTAGAGATTTGGTGTGATGTTTAGTGAACATTTTAGCCTCTGAAGATATTGATGAAAGTTTCTTATGGAGCGAAGATCTCCAAGCTTAGAAGGGATGTGTTGGCAAGCACCAAGAAGGCAGGGAGAGACCCACAAGGGAGCAAGTGTACTTGACCCTAGACCGCAAACATTTTCCTTTTCTGAAATGAATACAGCGTGGGTGGGACCAGGCACCAGCCACAGCCCGAAGCTCTGTGCATACAGTTGCCAGAGACAGCAAATACTTTACTATAAAAAATGTCCCACATGTTGCAGGGCTATGTAGTTATACTAAGACATCGTTCATTGTTTATCCGATATGCAAATTCAACTGGGGGTCTTGGATTTTATCCGGTGCCCTCTGTGTGGGGCATTGTGCTGGCCTGGTCTGGATTAACTCAGTGCAGTCGCTGGTGGTAGAGTGGGGATGTCTGGATCAGTCGAGAGAACATGAGTATTCTTGGTTGTGTAACAAGGTGGACAGTGATGAGAGATGCATACATTAAGAGCTACCATGGGGCACCTGGGTGGCTCAGTCGGTTCAGCGGCTGATGTCAGCTTAGGTCGTGATCTCACAGTTCGTGGGTTCGAGCCCTGTGTCAGGCTCTGTGCTGACAGCTCAGAGCCTGGAGCCTGCTTTTGATTCTGTGTCTCCCTCTCTCTCTGACCCTTCCCCTCTCACACTCTGTGTCTTTCTCTCTCTCAAAAATAAACGTTAAAAATTTAAAAAAAAGAAGAGCTACCATGATTCAACCTTTGGGATATTTGGCGTTTTTCCAGACAGCTCTTCACTGTGTCGTAGGCGCAGGAGTTGCCTTACCATTTGGAAAGTATTGCTTCCGAAACCTCATGGGGATGGCGTCGGCCCCACTGTCATGATCAATACGGGGCGAATTTACGAATGATCGAGTCTGAACCATGTGTTGCATTTAATCGTATATTGTTAATAACACAAAACGAGTTGAGGATTAATCACAACTTTATAAACTGGTGCTAAATTAACTTAGTGATTTGCAACTGGCTCTGTGTGGTCGGCTTGTTGACAATAACTTATTAAAAACCTGCAATTTCTTCTTAATTGCATATGTGGTGCTGTAGGGTGATATGGAAGATATTCAAATATGAGTAACAGATGGATGCCTGCTCATAGGGCTTCACATCCCATATATTCTCTCGTTACTGTTTTCCATTTATTCATATACCTCTTTCTGTAAAATGTAACTTTCCTTTATCCAGACACCACTAACTTTGGCCTTTTTACTCTTCCTACACTTTCTTATCTCAATTTCTTCTTGTAACCTTCTGCATGATGGGAAGAGTTTCTCTGCTCCGGAATCCACTTGGAGTGTGGTTTTTGTTATAAGTGGATGGAAGTTAATGATACATGACTAGGTCAAAACACTAGTAAGATGATGACAGTATTTGTGTACTGATGGTTGTGGTTTTGTTGTTTATCTGCCATGGCTGTAGTTTCCTTATTTCTAGTAATAAAAACAACAACAACAACTAATGAATCAAAGTGTCCATTCTGGACCATGAGAAAAATGTCAGGTGTCGAACTTCATGCTCCCACATGAGCTTATTCGTAGGGCTTACAGTGCGTAAGGCATTGACTGATATTCAGAGATACAGTAGGTCTTTCTCTGGTTTCAAATAGGTTTAATGGGGGGAGGAGGAAACATATATTCAGATAATTAGACCAATGAGGCATTCTTCGTGTTCCTTGGAGGGCAAGTCTTCTTCGTGCCGTTATTAATAGTGCACTTTCTGTGATTTTGTGGTGCATTCACGATCACATACACCCATCATTTCTGTTTCTTGCCTTTTTTTCTTTATTTGGCACTTTTTCATGACTGAGAAGAGACTTTTTTTAGTAATGAAAAGTTGACTCGGGTGGGGATAGAAAGAGAATAAAGAACCGACACAAAAATATTGATGTTTTATGGGGTGCCTGGGTGGCTCAGTCGGTTAAGCATCCGACTTCAGGTCGGCTCAGGTCATGATCTCGCGGTTCATGAGTTCGAGGTCGGTGTCAGGCTCTGTGCTGACAGCTTGGAGCCTGGAGCCTCCTTCAGATTCTGTGTCTCCCACTCTCTGCCCCTCCCATGCTCATGCTCTGTCTCTCTCTGTCTCTTGATAATAAATAAAAAATGTTAAAAAAATTGATGTTTTAACTAAAAATAATTGTTTTTAAGTTTCCCCATAATGGTTTGTGAAATTTTAAGAGCAGTGACACTTTAAAAAAAAATTTAACGTTTATTTGTTTTTGAGAGGCAGAGACAGAGTGTGGACACGGGAGGGTCAGAGAGAGAGGGAGACACAGAATCCAAATCAGGCTCCAGGCTCTGAGCGGTCAGCACAGAGCCTGACACGGGGCTTGAACCCACAAACCATGAGATCATGACCTGAGCTGAAACCAGACACTCAGCCAACTGAGCCACCCAGGCACCCCTTCAGTGACACTTCGGATTCCTGGGAAGTCTCCTGCTGGTGTTGGTGGGGCAGTCAGCCATTTTTGTGACCAGCTGCTGCGGTTCCCTTGGTCCCCACCAGGTGGCACCACAAAAGCGTGAGCATCCTTCCCACCCAAGGGAAGGGCTGGGACCCTTTCCTGTGCTTATATTTACACCCACTGTTTTGCATTTACTCATTTGAGGTAGCATTATCATAATTGCGGCCTGCATACATTTTCATTACGTTTCTTTTAGCTTGCAGTAGCTCATGTATCTGTTGATAGAGTAGGTTCTGTAATTGTTCATCCTATACACAAAACAAATACACAAAATACAGAACAAAAACATAGATGCTGCTGCTGAATCCAGCCCTGCCCAAACCATGCTAAAACATTGCCTTTTATGTTCATGGTTCAAGTCCATCTCCAACATCTAGGCTTGGGTCATAATGGCCCCAGGCCTGACACTTGTATTGGGTCAGAGTTGGTTATTATAGTACTCATAGCCATGAGAAATGAGCAGCTACAGAGAATCTATGCTCATCTACTGTTCCAGGCTCTTTTTCTCCCTGGTGCCATATTGCTGGCTGGGAAATAGACCCTTTGAACCCCACATATGTATACTGGCTGTGACTCAGTGAGAATCGACAGAGTAGTCCAGAGAGAGTTGAAGCATAATAACAACTCTGTCTTAAAAAAAAAAAAAAGTCTTAACTTCCAGAAAAGTGTACTAAGGTTCCTAACATTTATTTCTGAACCAAAATAAAATATGGCAAGGTTTGTTGTAATTTTCTTAAAAGAAATGGATGGATGGTGAATGAAAGTCGTGTTCCTTTAGGGTGGCATTGCCGTATTTTAGAATCTTCATGTGTATTTATGATAATGATGCTCTCAAATGTATTGTTGTAATTCTGTTGTTATTACAGAAACTCTTTGGTGTATAGGTAGCAAAAACATCTTTGAATGTGTGCCCAGGGTTTGTACTCTGTGGGCAATAATTGAATCCAGTTTCAGGAAATGGTTTCTCAATTCTGAATGAATGGGTATTTCATCAGGGTTAATCTTGTATTAAGCATCGTAAGATGTGTTGGTTGATAGCAGGAAGCTGAGGAACGCTTGACTCTTATTTCTGAGAATCTACCATCTGCCAGGATCTGGAAGGAAATAAGGGTATAGAAGCCAAGGCCAAGGCCAGGTACAGGAGCACTTTACGGGCCTTTAATCCAATCCCAACTTAGCCTCTACCCTCCAGTCCTCATTCCCCTCTACTTCTTCTCTTTCCACCCCTCAGCTTTATCTGAAGCAAGGGTCAACCTGTGTTGCTGGATTAGAGATTAGATCCCAGAGCAGCCCAAGCTTTCTTCTTTCCCCATTTCCTTGAAAACCTCTGTCTTAATCTTGACCTCACCCCTTCACTGTTGAGGAAAGGCCAACCCAAGAAAAAAGATCACCTCAGCCTACATATAAAAAGCAATTATGGGAGTCTTGAGGGCAAGCCAGCAGCTCCCCAATGCCGACTTCTCTGGTTCAAGTGCTGACACTTGGCTTCGCGGGCCCTGGGAATTCAGGCAGGCTACTGGTGCTCATCTTGCTTCCCAAGCGGGGTGAGAGAGAGCCACTCCTCACCCAGATAGACTCCTGCCCCTGTTTTTCCTCCTTTCCCATCTCTTTACCTCTCTGACCTAATGGAAAAGAAGCACTTTCCTAGAGCACAGTGAGGCATCTATTTCCTGGAACACAACTGTTTAAAAACACCTTTGAACTTGAGCACTTCCTCTCAGATTAGGAAGGAAGGATGGCTGGGAGGAGCTTTGAGCATCCTGAGCCACCATCCCTCACCTTGTTCAGTGTCTGCTCTTTCCTGAGTGAGGAGTCAGGGCTGAGGGATCCATGACAGCCCCATTGCATGTATAACACAATCATGAATATCCGGTGAGAGTAGAATGGTAAGAAGTGGTTCTTTCCAGGTATGTAAGTTACACATCAAGTTTTTTTTTTATAATGTCAGTAGAAAAATGTTTCTAGGCAATAGAAACATTAAAGGCACAAAATGACTTAATAATTTAAAAGGCACCTGTTCTCTTTCTGCCGTGGTGACCAAAGGGACAGTTCAGTCAACATTACTGGTGTCTCCCCTTTGGAGTTAAAGGTACTGCAGTGACTTCCGGAGTCAGAGGGCAGGCTGTGGGTATGTTGTCCCTCAGCCTCCCTGCGGTTAACTTTGGATGGCCTCTTTGTATTCATTCCTGTTTCCTGCTTTGCCTGCTGGTGATCCCAACAATTAGCGTATAATTTATCAAGTTAGAATACAATAGAGTGCATCTGCCTTTGAGCGCCAGCCCAGAGTCCAGCCACTATATGATGAGGAAAGACGGGCTACGTCTGCCTCGTGTAGTTTTAGTGAGAAATTAATGAAGGCACATCAGCCCAGTGGTTAAGAGCAGCAGTGAATCACTGCTCCTCACCTATCTGCTGTGTGATGCTGGGCAAGATATGGACTTCTGTGGCTCATTCTCCTCTTCTGCAAAATGAGGACAATAATGGCACATCCTTTTGGGGTCTCCTGAAGATGGACCGTCACCACCTGTAACATGCCTGCATGTCTATCTTGAAGCGCTGGCTGAATACTAGCAAACACAGTCTACATTATGAACCTGCCTTCGCATGCTTCCAGAGTATGCTCTGCCCCTCGCCCTTCAGTCTCAAATATCGGGAGGTGCGCCCAGGTATTGAGACGTCTGACTTCTGGCTGCTTCCTCCATCGTTGGCGCTGTGGCTCCACTCCCGAGTGAGGGTGTCCAGACATTGTGGGCTCTGTCTGAAAATATCATGGGAAGGCAGCAAGCTTCAAAATGCCTAAGGCTTTTTCTTTTTTAAATAAAAAGATACTCGAGCGTAATGATTTTTGAGGCGGTATGAACAACGGTGATGCTTTTCTTGCAAAACCACTGATGTTACATATATATCGGCTGGCTACCATTAGGAGCTCATCATTCTCACACGTTCAGCAATGTGTGAAAGCGGTTGTCTCTGTATCATTTGGGCTTCACTAGCTCCAAGTGTTTCAGAGAGAAATATCATGTCCCTGTAAGTGTCTAATATGCTAACCTAAAGGGGGAAAGAAAAATGGTACCATACGATAGTCTCTAATAAAGCAGGGCATTTAGAAGACCGTACCAGATTAACTAATTTAAAAGACAAATATTAGATTGGTATGCAAGGCTATTTTAAGGCCTTTTTATGCATGCATATTAAAACACAAATGAGTAGTGATTATCTCAAATAGGCTGCTTGGAATATTGTCCTTCCTGGGAGCTGGTTGTGGGGTATGTGTGGTTTTACGGGCTTTAAAAATACCCTCACGGACTGATCTGTAAGTCATGGAACAGATACCTAACAATAAGAAGTGAAGGATCCGAGTAGTTCTTCTCAAGACGCAGCCTTCCTCAAGTAACCTCACGACTAGTCCCGGACAATGGTTTTGGCTTGACTTCTAGCAGGCAGGCTGGCGAGTTGAGTGGACGGAGCATATACCTGAGATTTTAATGTCTCTGAATTTCAGATATGACCCTGCCACTTACTAAGCTGGTGGCCTAACTTGGACATGTTGTCCGATGTGAAAAAAATACATATAATATTTCTTTTGGCTGTATTCGCTGCAACTTCAGTGTGAGAGGTAGCGGCTTCAACACAGCGTCATGGCCATGGTAGACAGTCTACGTGGAAGTTTCTAGTGCTTCCTTATGGAATAAACTTCTATAGTGATATTACCCTTAAGCCTCCTCTACAATGCATTTTATCAAAGCATGCGATTATACATTCTTCATTCATGGACTTTACTTTTGCTCAAATGTTCACTCAGGAAGTATGTAGTGCCTGCCATACTTGGGGATACAATGGCTGACCTTCCTCCCGAAGCTTCCATTCTGGTGCGTGTGGAGGAGGTAAGGGGAGCAGGTCATCCATGAGGAAACAAGTGAATATTCAGCATATCAGGAGAAAACAAATTCTGTCAAGAAAAGTTCAGGAGGCTCATTTCAGCCTTTTTAATTCTTTCTTCTCCCTTCACCACCACTGAGGATGCCTGGGAAAATCCGGTCTTCCTCTTCCTAACTGGCCTCTCTCACTGAGAGGAAAATGGACATAGATGGTTTAATTGAATGAATTGTTGATATTTTTAGGTGAATAAATAAAGCATTTGCATTGTGTAGGTTGAGAGGAACCACATTTTATGTTTGTCTCTGTGGGGTTCATCAGGGCAAGGATTGGGGGCTGCTGGGCAAGTCTGGCGTCAGAGTTCTTTCTTTTGCCTTGAAAATTGTGAAAAAGATATGATGGTGGAGCTGGTGTGGTCTTCACACATTTTAACACAATGGTAGATTCATTTTCATTAGGCAAAGCTATCTTGGGAATACTCTTATGAGTCTTGTTTACGTATTTCTCCCCTAGACGTTCCTCTTCCAAATTTGGCATGGTTTTAGAACTTGGGAAAATTTGAATTTGGGCCAGATGTTGGTGAGAAGTAATGCGTTTGGCAGTTTGGCTCAGGCTGGCCCCTCCCATCTGGGGTCTTACCGTGGGTAGGGCCTGCCCATCTCTGTCCTCGTAACTACCCTGTGCAGTGAGTGGTTTGGGGGGCTCCAATGCTGGGCGGGAGCAGAGCACCTACTCTTACTCATCCTGCTTATCTTTTGAAGACCCGCCTATAGATGTGGCTTTTAGAGAAACCGTGTGGATCAGCATTATTTTTGCTAAGAAAGGAAACACTAGAGAGGAAGGCCAAGGACACTCACTTAGCCAATAGAATCTCGTAGGAAGCCCCAGCTGCTCGGGAAGACCGTCATAGGATCCGAGTCTGTTAACTGGCCTCTCGGATTTTTACATGACCTGTCTTCCTTCAAACTGGATGGCTTCCTTTGGTATAAAAAATGATGCTTTAGTAGATAGACTATGTGGCACATGTGTAGAAAATGCATTTCAAACTAGATTGGCAGCTCTGGCATTTTGGTTTGCAGACCAAGAATGTTTTGTGAACGCCCACATCATTTCATTTTTAAGTATCAATAGGAATGTATTAAGTTCCAAGTGAGCACCATCCAGAATGAAGCCAGCATTTTTGTTGACCAGCACTTTCCCATTTTGTCAACCTTATTGTTCTCTGTCCATATGAGGCATTGCTGTGCCCAGAAGAAAGGAAATATTATTTTTTTCATCCTCAATTCCTTCATTCTTTTCCATAATTTTATATCCCTTATGCCATGGTCTGACTGTTCGCATCCCCCAGGATTCGTGTGTTGAAATACTCACCCCTAAGGGTGATGATAGTAGGTGGGACCTTTGGGATGTAATTCGCTCATGAGGGTGAAGGCCCTATGAAGCACTAGGTCATTGGTGCTTTTATAAAAGGGATCTCACAAAGCTCCTTGGCCTCTTCTACCATGTAAGGATACAGAGAGAAGTCTGTAACTCAGAAGAGGGTTCTCACCCCACTGTTGTGGGTGAAGAATACTCCTGTTGTTTCTAAACCACCTTGTCTATTGTATTTTGTTACAGAAAACAGATGAAGACACTGTAGCAAACACTGCATGTCTCAAACATGGGGTTCTCATCCCACTGTTGTGGGTGAAAAATATTCTTGTTTCTAAGCCACCTGGTCTAAGGTATTTTGTTATAGAAATCTCAACAGACAAAGACACCGTAACAAACACTGCATTCTCAAACCAGTTAGAAAGTCTAGTGCCTGGAGAACTAATATGAGTTAGAATTTGATTCCCTTGCCCGTTGGGCCACCCACGTGGATAGGAGGCCACAGTGCTAGTCTTTTGGTTAATTTCTTTAAAGACAAATTGGTGGATGCAGAGTGCAGTCTCTTGCTTTCTGTCAAAAACCGTGAAGGGTCTGGGATTTGACCCTACTTGCAGGCGAATGGCTTATCTGCCATAGTTTGATGGATGCTGGTAAAAGCCATGAGACTCTCGGTTCAGAGATAAAGGACTTCATTTCTAACAGCACAGTAAGCGGCATGAACATTGTGTTTGCATTGACTCCATTGCTGCCGTACAGACCCCATGGGATAGGCATGGAGGGCCGAGGTGAATTAGTACATGCAGTGGATGTGCATCGTGGCTGAGAAACTCAAATATTTGATAATGACTGCATGTAAACCCACCAGTGTTTGCCCCAGAAAGAGACCTTAGCTTTTGTTACATGGGACAGTGATCAAATCTGACACCATCTCTGTCTTCCAAGACTGTTGTTATACTAACGTCCTTGGAGAGATGGTTCAGAACAAAAGTTATCAGTGTCTCTGCTCTTAATATGTCTAGAAACATGTGATACCCATGGTGGATTATGTACCAACACTTACATATACATGTATCCACTGACAGCTCTTCTCAGAATCTTAAAGGTTTGTGACTTTGTTCATATTTGTCCTCTTGCAACTAATTATTCCTAACCTTTAAAAATCAACTTCTTTCTTTGTTCTTCTCCCACAGCTCACCCTTTTCTTCTTATCCTAATACTGCATCATATTATGTATTTCCTTTTTATTCATACCAATTGATATATTTTTCTGATTTTCTTATTAGGCCGTGAACGTTCAGAGGATGTTCATATTCAGTCATCTACTACCATGCTTGTGACCTAGAAGGTGCATGCAAATAAACGTCTGTTGAATGAATTGGTGAATAAATGCATTCTAGATTCTAGTTAGCAAAAAGAAAAACTTTGAATATCTACTGTGTAATTATGTTACTGATTCAAAGGATAAATAGAATAAAACAGGAGTATTCTTAGAAAATTATTTTGAAACACTTGCACATATATTTCAACTACAAACCTTAGCTGGGCTTGTGAAGTTTTGTGAAATGGCTAGGGTTTACTCCCATATCGGGCCTGTATTGGTGATGTCACACGGGCCTGCACACCTTCAGGACAGTTGTGAGCTCTGAGACTGCTAACCTTCTAATCTATGGTGCTGAAGGGGAGGGTGTTGAGAGGTGCCCTCAGGAACTATTTAATGAGTTTATCCCACCCTGAGCAAGGCAAGCACCTCTGACTCTAACTTCTGCAGCCCATGCCATAGCCATGGTCCAGACGCTAGCAGGATGGTGACTAAGTACTTTCTCCTAATTCATGTGTGACCTCCTTCTGCACTTTACAGTTGACACTCATTTCTTAATTTTACTCAGGGAATAAATTCTCAGCAAAAACCATAAGTAAATACTCAGAAGAGTCTTTGCAACTTATATTTATACTGTAGCTTTGGAACTGGCAAAGTGGAGATTCTTAGTAAGAAATAATTACCACATTTTAATGATCAAATAACAAGTCACATATCTTATTCTTTTAAAAAAATGTTTATTTTTAAGAGAGAGTGAGAGAGAGCAGGGAGGGACAGAGAGAGGGGGACAGAGGATCTGACGCAGACTCTGCACTGACAGTAGAGAGCCCGGTGTGGGGCTTGAACTCATGAACCGTGAGATCATGACCTGAGCCTAAGTCGGAAGCTCAACTGACTAAGCCACCCAGGCACCCCACGTCACCTATCTTCTACACATTAGCTGTAGAGCAGAGATATAATCAGACATACAAACTAAGAAAGTTACATTCAAAGTTTATTTCAGTTCTTATAAGTAGGGTTTGGGTAAGAAGTGCAAATTGCTATACTGGAAGACTTGAGAGTAACTTCAAATAGATTGATTTATTACTTATCTATTACTGTCCATTTTTATTTTTATTTATTTTTAAAATAATGGGGGAGAGGGGCAGAGGGAGAGAGATCATCCTTTTTTAAATGTTTATTTATTTTCGAGAGAGAAAGAGAGAGTGTAAATGGGGTAGGGACAGAGAGGGAGAGAGAGAGAGAGAGAGAGAGAGAGAGAGAGAGGTAGATGGAGAGAGAAAGAGAATCCTAAGCAGGCTCTGCATTCAATGAAAAGGGGATAATTAAGCTCAGTCTTCATGGAGAACATTTGGAAGTACAGATCCAGGTATGAACATGGCCAACTCATTTTTTAAAAAAAGTATTTATTAAAAAAATTAACTAGGGGCACCTGGGTGGCTCAGTAGATTGAGCTTCCGACTTCGGCTCAGGTCATGATCTCAATGGTTCATGAGTTCAAGCCCTCACCGGGCTCTCTGCTGTCAGTGCAGAGCCCCCTTTAGATCTTCAGATCCTCTGTCCCCCTCTCTTTCTGCCCACCCCCCCCCCCCCATGTCAGGCTCTGTGCTGACAGCTCAGAGCCTGGAGCCTGCTTCAGATTCTGTGCATCTCCTTCTCTCTCTTTACCCCTCCCCCTCTCATGCTCCATCTGTCTGTCTGTCTCTCTCTCTCTAAAAAATGAATAAACATTAAGAAATTGACTAAAACTATGCACACTATTTAGCACATGCCAGCCATAGATAGTACTCGCTAAAGGTATAATAACCCTGCATCTGTTGCATTGAACCTGGGCACACTGGGAGAGAAAATCCAATGGATCATTTGTTGACTCACTGCTAGAAAACATTCTTTCAAACATTTTCATTTCTATAAAGGTCAGTTCTGAGCCGCTTACGGCGTTTGTGTCCCTTCATGAGGTGCCGGTGTCATACTGACATTGCATCAAAGCTGCCGTCAAGTTAGCATTTTCCATGTTTGTTTCCTGTGAGTCACAGACAGTGTAGCAAGGCGAAAGTTCCAGCAAGGACATGGCACACATTTCTAAGAAGAGAAAACACCACAATATCGACTTAACTCTGCATATTTGTAGTCTGGAGGAAAATAACTTTAATCCCATTATCAAGGGCTGTCAGGCCCTAATGAGATTTTTCTCTCCTTGTTCCCTTGTCTCCATGGCTCTTAGTTAGTTCTGTCTTATAAATAGAAAGACTGTACTGACATTCTCCCCACAGAAATAAATAAGTTAATAATTAATTATTAATGCTACCAGGGCATCATTCTTGAGGACTCTTACCGTAATCACACTAGGCATGTGTGGGTAAGATAGAGAGGAAGCCATCTTGAAAACAAATATGTGAGACTTTCCAACTTTTTTTTTTTTTAATTTTATTCACTTACTGTTTTTGTGAGACAGAGAGAGTGTGTGGAGGGGGGTGGTAATAGGCGAGGGGGAGAGAATCCCAAGCAGGCTCCACACCCAGCACAGAGCCTGATGCAAGGCTCGATCCCATGACTGTGAGGTCATGATCTGAGCCAAAATCAAGAGTCGGATGCTCAACTGACGGAGCCACCCGGGCACCCATGATTTTATAACTTTCTGAATAAACATTAATAGTGGTGATGACAGTATGCTTTTTAATGCTTGTTTTATATATATTTATTAATCGAGAGACTCTTTTTTAGGTTCACAACAAAATTGTACATGAAGTCCAGAATTCCCCTTTACCCCTTGGCCCCTCCTACATGCCCACAGGCTCTCCTGCATCAGTATCCTACACAGGAGGGATACATTTGGTACTACGGAAGAACGTATGTTGACGTGTCATTAATACCTAAAGTCCATGGCGTACATTAGGGCTCACTTCTGGGGTTGCACATTCACTAGGTTTTGACAAACGTATAATGACGTGTCTGTCATTTTAGCTTTATACGAGTTGTTTCACTGCACTAAAATATCTTCTGTGCGACACCTGTTTGTTCTTCCCTACCCCTAACCTCCTTGGAAGCCCTAATCTTTTTATCATCTCTATAGTTTTGTCATTTCCAGAGTGTCATCGACTATAGTTAGATCATACATGTGTAGCCTTTCAAGATTGGATTCTTTCACCTAGTAATATGCATTTAGGGTTTCTTCCAGTCTCTTCGGCCTGACAGCTCATTTTCTTTTTGTGCTGAATAATATTCCTCTGTCTGGAGGGACCACAGTGTATTTACCCCTTCGCCTATTGAAGGACATCTTTGTTTTGGATATCATGAATAACAGTATGCCTTTGGAAGAAGTCTCTTTAATGCTATTTTCTCCTGAATAAAGATTTCTGTAAAAATGCAAAGTAGAGGGAATGAAGCTGTTACAGATGCCAAGGAGACAGTGAGGAGAGCTTGAGTGTTGGGAGGTCAGTGGGCATGGGGTCATCTGGTGTCCAATTGCCATGTGTTAACTTCTCCCCCAGACGGAGGGGAGTGTAAGGCCTGGTTTTCCCATTGAGATAGGTAATGAGGTCTCTTTCAGGATGGCCCAGGAGTCCAATCGAGGAATGTTGAGACAAACACTCTCTGATGTTACGTAGATGTGATTTTGAATCCCTGTGTCAGCACCTACCATTTGTGTGAAGTTAAGCATGTTTCTTAATCATCTTAAGCCTCAATTTTCTCTTCTAGAAAAGGTGTCAATAACGCCTTCTTGGTAATGTGTACACAAAGCTTTGGCTAGGAAAAGTGGTCAGCAGGTAATTACTGTTTTCCACTGAACTTACTACTTTACTTTTTAACTTATTACGACATTCACTTATTATCTTCTTTATTCTTTTTCCTTTACAAAAATATAAGCTCCACGAGAGCGGATATTATTTATCTGACTTGTTACTAATGGGTCCTCAGTGTCTTGAAAAGGGTCTGATACACTTAATAAAAAGCTGTTGAATGGATGAATGAACTTTCCAAATGAACTGATGGACGTGACAGAAGCTTTTGTGTGCCTTTTGTCTGTAATCCAGGAAGACTGGTAACAGATTTGCCCATGAAGAGCGTGAATAGTAGCAAGTGTTTTTCCATAAGTTGAGAACCACTACTAGCAAATCAGTTAATCTTATTGTGGTTCCCTGAATTAGGATCTCTACTCATGATTGGAGAACCATCAGATTTAGCCGTAAGAATTTAGGGCACTGTGCGCCCCTTTCGGATGGGTGAAATATCAGTGGCAATAATTTTTTTCTTCCATTTTTAAATTATTTTTGTGTTTATTTTAAAAATTTTAACATTTTTGTAGTGACAATTTAAAGGTGAGCTGATTAAAATAAAACATGAAAGTTGATGGTAGAAATCTGAACCTATTTTTTTAAAAAATATTTTTAAGTTTATTTATTTATTTTGAGAGAGAGAGCAAGTGGCGTAGGTAGGGGCAGAGATAGAGGGAAAGAGAATCCCAAGTGGGCTCTGTGTTGACAGATGCGGGGCTCCATCTCATGAACCGTGAGATCATGACCTGAGCTGAGATCAAGAGTCAGACCCTTAACCAACGGAGCCATCCAGGCACCCCCGGCCCTGAACCTAAATTCAATAGGAGAATTTGACAATGCTTATTGTCTGTTCATCAACTTTTACTTTCTTTAACAAGTACCTGAGTGTATCTGTTCATGACTTTGAATTACATGGACAATCTAGACATATAGATATGTAAGAACTTCAAAGGCCCTGAGGTAGGGTGAATGTCTGTTGTGGACAGAGTGCCGTGATGGGCTTCTCAGGTGGGGGAAACTGAGGCAGAGCGGTGTGTCATACAGGTGCGGCCCCTTCTGTCCGAAGCTGAACCGAGGATGTCCTGAGCCACGTGCTGGCCACGTGTGGTGGAGCCCTAAGGAGGACCGCCGGGCACTGGCTTGGGACAGAAGACTCCCTAGTTTCTCTGGTGTTGGTCTGCCACTGGGTTCTGACACCACTGTCATACAAGCCACTCAATGAGGCTGAAGAAGAAGGGATTGAGCCTTGGCTCTGCTCTCTTTATCTGGAAGAAGACGGAGGGAAGGGCAGGTGGTGGGCGACAGGCAAGGAGAGTTTTGGCGGTGGACCGACTGCCGCTTCCCAGTTCTCGGAGAGAAGCTGGAGAGCGTCAGGGTTCAAGGCTTGGGTGAAAGGTGACGTGATCGTCAAGGACACTGTCTGATGGGGCACAGAGCACCCACAGGCCACCGCAGCTCTCTCTGGGTAGGTCCCGAGGAGCAGTGGGACAGCCGGCCACATTCTCCCGGTGGCCCGTGGTGGGATCAGGTGTCTGTCAGGTCCCCGAGAGCTGGTTATTTTTGGAGCTCCACATTAAGCTGTTTTGTGTCACGCCAGCCCGTGCGAGCACAGGGCCTGGATACCTCCCTGCGAGAGGATGGACGTTATTTATGTATTATACATCTATATTATTTATTTTTATTTCTATTTTAGAGAATGAGTGAGCGAGAGGTCTCGCATGAGTGGGTGAGGGGCAGAAGGAGAGAGAGAAAGAGAGAGAATCTTATGCAGGCTCCATGCCCAGCACAGGGCTGGATCCCACGCTCCTGGGATCATGACCTGAGCCAAAATCACTATTCAGATGCTCATCTGCTGAACCCTACCTGGGCTCCCCAAGACATCTGGTTTAATGAACACTTTTGAGACAAGCCACTGATGGTCAAGGCCCAATTTTACTGTGAAATTATTTTAACTGGGTGTTTTTTTTTTTTTCCTCATTCAGAAAACTTAAGGATGGATCACATGAAAGGAGAAAACGATCTACTTTCCTTTCTGACTTACTTCTAAGAATCTGACTTGTAGTCTCCCAGAGCCGCAGTGGAAGGCTGGGGTTATGCCAGACAAGTCTTGGGTCACTTTAAATAAGGCTTATTATGCTTGCCTTGTTTCTCTTCTCTGCTGCATGGGCCCTTGAAGGAATTCAAACTGGGCCTTTCTTAATGTTCTCAAATTGCAAACATGGCTCCTTTTTTGTAGCAAATGAGCAGAAGAAAGTTGATAATCTTATTTGTTAAGTGCATTTACTTTGAAGAAATATGTTCAGACGTTTTAACATATGTTGGATTATTCTACGTACATAGAATTCTACGTACATATTCTATGTCCATAGTCCCAACCAAAGAATTCAATTTGTTTCGGGAGCTGGTGAGGATCATTCCCGCCTTTACTTAGAAATTCCTCATATGTTTATTTCAAATAGGCTCTGCCCACTGGCTCACTGGTATAGCTTTTCCCTGATCACGCAGCAAGAGAGAAAGTGCTCATGACAGCGAGTGGGGGTAAGGTGGTGGTAACTGAAATTCAACATTCCATGGCTCAACATTGGAAATCTTGAGTGGTACTTGAAGGCAGGGGATTTAAAGCAAATAATCACCTGGGTAGCCCTATTAGATAGAAATCTGTGCTTTGAATCGTAATAGGTGATAAAGTTAGAAGTAACGTATCCGTCGCTAGCGTGCGGTCGTCAGAGCTTTTCCCATTTGGAGCTGTGTCTGCCCTCCTCTGGGCTCTGCTCCAAGGGCACTTTCATTTCCTAAGTGTTAAATACCTACTTCACGTTTTTTATTCTGTTTGAATTATTTCGGACATGTTATTTGAAGAGTGGTTCTCCTCAAAATTTCTGATACTCAAATTGGATATGATGGACCAGACATATTTGCAGCGTAATCCACAGTGTCTAGCCCGTTCTGACTCATGGTGGGAAAATACGGTTACCAGCATCTCTGCCGATCCCCGTGGCTCTCTCCCCAGTAGCACCTTCTCAGTTACCTTCTGTCTCACCCCACCTAGGTAGGGCCTGTCTCCCAGAAGGGCCAGCACAGATATGTGTTTTATGAAAGATTGGGGTTTTGTTCCTTTTGGCACAGGTTTTTAAAAAAAATTTTCTATGTATATTTATTTTGAGAGAGAGAGAGAGAGTGAGAGAGAGAATGAGCAGAGGAGTGACAGAGAGAAAGAGAGAGAGAGAGAGTATCCCAAGCTAACTCCGCACTGTCAGCTTAGAGCCCAACTCAGGGCTTGATCCCATCAACTGCAAGATCATGACCTCAGCTAAAATCAAGAGTTGGCTGCCCAACTGACTGAGCCACCCAGGGGCCCCTTGCACAGTTTTTAAAAATTTATTTATTCATTTATATTTAGAGAGAGAGAGATTGAGAGAGCACACTAGTGGCAGAGAGGGGCAGAGGGAGAGAGAGAGCGAGAGCGAGAGAGAGAGAGAGAGAGAGAGAGAGAATTCCAATCAGGCTCCATGCTCAGCACAGAGCCAGACTTGCTCAGTCCCACGACCCTGGGATCATGACCTGAGCCAAAATCAAGAGTCGGACGCTCAACCAACCAAGCCAGTTAGCCACCCCTGCACAGTTTGAATTAAAAGTAAAGAAACTCTTGTATTCTGGGCTGAGATAACACCTGCCATTTGGTGTAAGCATCTCTAGAAAAGTGTTAGGAAACAACTAGCATTTTGGCTTTTTTTCCCCCAACAATTTCCCTTAGAAGTAAAGGGAACCTGTTTTGTGCCTGTCTCAGCCTATCCATAGTAATGCTATTGGCTAGAAATAGCTGGGGACACTCACCTGCGCCCCCCTGCCCCGGCTCCGGGAATTTCCCACAGACATTTCCATCCCTTCCCAAACCAAGACCAGCCCAGCCCTTGGGGTTCCCATTATGATTGCAAGATGCCCTTTCAGGAGCAATGTCAGGAAACTCGGGAAACATAGAGGTTTACATCTTACAAGCAGAAATCACACGGCGTGCCTGGGGACACACAGCGAGGTCACGGGTAGTCAGAGAGCACACAGGCCTGGGGTCCTGCTTTTATTGGGGGTTGAGTGTGGGGCCTAGGGGCTCACAGGCTCCCTTTTCATTGGTGGATTTGAAATGAAAGAGTGGGAATTTAAAGTGTGGGAAGAGCAATGATGAGTGATACAAATAGTGACTGAAATCGACCCTGATCTCTTTAAAATGAAGGAACCGCCATCAGGAGCAGGTGGCCTGACCCTCGGTCCTCTTGTGTGGCAGCGTGTATATCTAGAGAGTTCTCTTTGAGGTTGGATGCCCGGGGTTCAGAGCTCACTGTCAGGGCTGACACTGCAAACCCATTGTGGTTCGCGTAATTCTCCAGTCAAATCTCGTTTTTTCTAGTTGAGTCGAAGCTGCTAATGGACAGACGCTGTTTGGATGTTATGTCTGTATGTGTCACCTGCTGTCTGGACCTCAGGAAAGCTGTTAGGAAGATGGTGTGTGAGCTCTTCCCCCAAACACGTTGTTCAAAGTGGGCTAAGTGTCATGAAAATATAAAGTGACTTCTTGCTGCAGCTAAATGCAAAATTACAACCAGAAACCAAACCAATCAAAACAACTAACCAACCAGTGAACATTTCAAAAGACGCTTTTTGCAAATAAGGCTGTGTTGAGTTAAAATGCAAAAGAACCCCAGAGGAGAGTTCATACTAAAATTTATTCAATTTGGAAGGAATTTTAGAGATTTCTAACATTATCTTTTCTACAGTCCATTATTAAAAAAATTTTTTTTTAGCGTTTATTCATTCTTCAGAGATGGAGAGAGACAGAGCATGAGCAGGGGAGGGGAAGAGAGAGAGGGAGACCCAAAATCCGAAGCAGGCTCCAGGTTCTGAGCTGTCAGCACAGAGCCTAACGTGGACCATGAGACCATGACCTGAGCTGTAGTTGGACGCTTAACTGACTGAGCCACCCAGGCGTAGGGTAGGGGCAGAGAGAAAGAGAGAGAGAGAGAGAATCCCAAGGAGGCTCCGTGCTGTCAGCACAGAGTCCGAGGTGGGGCTCAAACTCAAGAACTGTGAGATCATGACCTGAGCCAAAATCAAGAGTCAGACCCTTCACCAACTGAGGCACCCAGGTGACCCACAACATTTTCTTTTAAATGCACACATCCTTTATCACTTCCAGGGTCCAAGATTGGGGAGGGGAGCCAGGGTCATGTGCTCAGATGCCCGTCTTGGGTCCCGCTCAGGATCAAGACTGTGGATTATACGAGGGTTCACACAGCCTCTTCAGGCTGAGTGTTCCAGAAAAAATACAGGGTGCCCAATTGAATTTGAACTTCAGATAAACAGTGCATACTGGTGCCAGTATAAATCTGTCCTGTACTGACCCTTCCCAGCAGTATCCGCTGTTTGTCTGAAGCATACATTTCACCGTAAGAGCTCTGTGCTGCTTGTCTGCACCTCAAATCCAGTGCACATCTTATATTTTTATTTGCTAAATCTGGAAGCCCGACCCATGATGTCTGGTGAGCAGAAGCCACAGTGCCTATAAGGTGGATGTGTGATGGAGGGTGGGGGTGGAGGAGAGAACGACCCATCCTTTAGAGACCCAGAAGCATGGGCTCCCTAGAGCCCCAATACCGCAGATGCACCAGATACCATTCTCCTTGAGAACCGGCTCAAATGTAATGGTAGTAGTTGAACTGAAATTAAAATGGACTCACCTGGTACCCATCAGGTGCTTTCTGAATGCCAACTTCATAATTATCTTAGTTCATTCAGGCTGCTATAGCAAAATACCATATCCTACTAGGTGGTGTATAAACCACAGAGATTTCTCACAGTCCCGGAGGCTGGGGAGTCCAAGCTCAAGGTGCTGGCAGATTTGGTGTCTGGCAAAGGCCCAAGTTCTGGTCCACAGACAGCCCTTACTGGTTTTCTCAATTGGCGGAGAGAAGGTGAACGATCTCACGGGAGCCTTCTATGGCCAAGTCCATGCCTGAGGGCTCCACCTCAGGACCTGATCACCTCCAAAAGCCCTCCGTCCTGAAACTGCCACCCTGGGGGTTAGGCTTCGACAAATGAGATTTGATGAGGAGGGGACATAACCATTCACCCCAGAGCGCTAAGCAACTGTATGAATGGTCCAAACAAGACTTAACTGGGAATAAATGAATTTCTAACAGTAAATACACCAACATATAAAAATAAATGTGATCAGTTCAAATGCGATACCATAGAGTCTACTGACTTACTTCTAGTCCTTTGCTTGAAATTTAAAGTAATTCTTCTGCAGTATTATTAAACCTTGCTCTTTGATGATAGGTCTTTTAGTGTTTCTGTTTAGTATCATTAACTTCAAAGACAGTGAGTGTTGAGTGTGTTAGCTGTTTGCTTATAGCCTCCTGATACAGGAAATAAGAAGCCGTGTGTTAACACACAGATCACATATAGAATCTTCTATAATTTCCTGACTGCAGGAGGCCAAGGAAATGATGTTAGGGGCTAATTATTATTGACATATTTGTCAAATGACTATAAAAACTATAAACATAGCTGTCATTTTAATTTTAATTTTACTTATTTAGTGTTCAATATTTATTTATTTATTTTGAGAGGGATTGCAAGCAGGGGGGAGCCGAGAGAGAGGGCGAATCCCAAGCAGAGTCTGTACTGTCAGTGCGGAGCCCAACGCGGGGCTTGAACTCCCGAACCGTGAGACCACGACCTGCACCAAAATCAAGAGTCAGATGCTCAACTGTCTGAGCCACCCAGGGGCCCCTGGCTTTCATTTTAATTGGGGAGAGGGACACAGAGTAAATACTTTGCCTTAGTCCTTGAAAAAAACTTCCGATAAAATTGCCTGTATTTGAATGGTTTCAAGTTGCGAACCTGCTCCTTTATCCTCTGAAAAAACTCTGTGAATATCAACACTTTCAAATTTTCAATTCTTCAGTTGAACAATTCGAGACTCTCTTTTCCTTATTATTCTCAAGTGACAAAATTTTGATCCAGTACTTGGAGGACCCCTGTCTTGCCGAATATGATTTTGTGAATAAAGAGTTTTCTCCCGGGAATTGTCAGGTTTAGAGTCCTGTTACTTCGAATTCCTTTATGCACATGCGGGCTACATGGTCTGTGTCAGCTGAAAGCCATAATCTCCCTTGACTTTATCTGTATCTTTCATATGTTTGTTCCTCTCTGATCCCTCCACAGCTGCTTTTTCTCTTTAAACAACACTCATGTTGTACCTGAAGCTTTTTAGTCATTGGATCTGATTTGGTTTTCTCTTCTGAACCTTTTAATGTAGAAGAATGTGATGTAAGCGCTAGGCTAGTGCTCACTAAAGCGAGGGGAGACCAGGACGTAGGAGAGAAATGACTCTCAGAATTCTTACTGCAGCATTTTCGGCTGCCTTCCATAAGTGGCTGCCAATTTACTCACCTGTGTAAATCCTAATACCCTTTTTGTCCCGCGAGATTTGTTTTTGACACAAACCATGAAGTCTCTAAGGGTCCTGCATACTTTGTTTTGCGCTCAGAGCTTTGTTCAGGCTTTTGTTGTGGGTATTCACTTTCTTCCAGTTGGCTCTGCAATCTGCCAAGTCACTCCTTTAAACACGACTGGTAACCAGGGTCTGGGTTTCCAGGTATTTTATGAAAATGGCAGTGGGAATCTTTGCCTTCCTGAGATATTGAGAGAAGAGTGTGAGAGGGATAGGGGGTGGGAGGGCGGGGAATGGGAGAGAGGGAGGGAGCAGGGTGGGGGAATGAGAGTTGGGGAGGAGGACCCGAGAGAGGAGGGTGGAGGGGAAGGTAGGGGGAGCCCTAGGAGTCTTAGAATGAGAAGGTGAACCACCTTTTGTCAATAAATGCCATTAACTAAAGTGCTTCTCAACCCAAATAAGTGGCACGGTAATTTCATGCAATATTTAATACAATAGGGTCACAACAGGAAAAATAATGAACAGTCCTTTGAAGCTGGGATTTAGGTTAATATGTGCTCTTCATGAATTTTTAAATTCCTAAGAATTTTATAAAGGTAAATGGAGAGAGATAAAGGAAAGAGGCTCCGTTTAATTCCCTAGAATAAATGATCATTACAGCCCCTCTGCTAAAGTCCAGTCGGAGCCCCTTACGGAAAAAATTGCCAAACAAGGGAAGTCGGTCTCAGGTCCCCTGCCAACTGCGTGCGTCTCTTTCCATCTCTGTGTTCAGTGCATCTTCTGGTGGCTTGAAGCAGGCAATGGCGGGGGCATCATGGGAATCGGCTTTCTGAAAATCCGGTTATTCAACCTTGGCCAGCACCCTATTGGATGCCCCCATGGCCTTCCATGTCACTTGTGATGGCTGTGATGGGCTGTTTTTCTTCTTACCTCCTTCTCATCCACAATGCCAGCCTCTAGGGACACCCACTTCGGGTAGTGTCTTGTGCTCTTGATCATTCTCTTTCTGAAACCAAAATGTCTGTGCTCTGAGTTCTTTCCTTGTAAGCCTTAGAGGACCTCCTCCAGTTCCCTTGACGTGAGGCCCTGTGATTGCGTTGAATCAGTAAGATGTTTTTCCCAGGTGCCACGTGTCCAAACATGGCAAGCTGGTCCAGACCTTCCAGAGTCTGGGATATCCATGACCACAGTGCAGGGAGCGTCAGGCTCTGTTCAGCACTTGTCATCCTCACCTGCCTGTGTGCCGCTGGCCTTGGCGATCACAGCCGTAGCGCGTTAAAGGACAAAATCAAAGGATGTTTGGGTTGACAAAGGTAATTTTGGGGAGGTTAGTGAAATTTCATGAGGGGCAGAGGCTCTATGTTTTGTTTACTGAACCATCAGTTCAATTTCAGTGAAACAAAATGGTTTGATCTCGAGATAGGTTTTCCATTTTGTGCCTTCGTCAGGGGCATTTGACTGACCTTTGTCCCCAGGGAGGCTGAAATAGACATGTCTGTGCATTAGGACTCCTTCACTGGGGTGGGGTGGGGTCGTACAGGGCCATGCTCTTTGTTTAGATGGGAGCACCAGTCGGTGATCAAAGGCATCTCCTCATTGGAGCCTTGTCCATGGCCTTTCAGTGAGCCCCTGATTTCTGTAAACATCTAACCTTCGGGAACCTTAGTGCCTGTGGGCACCTCTGTTATTAAATCTGGCCTCTAAACAAATGAGTGGAATAAAAAAAAAAGATCAGGAGAGAGAGAAAGAGAAAAGGAAGTGAAATACAGACTAGAAACGGAAAAGCTAAGGTTTCGAGTAAAAAAAAAGAAGAAAAATTAAATCTCTAATAGTTTGAGCAGAAGTCTATAGAATTTTTCGGGGTTTGTCCCAATGAACAAAACTACGTAAGTGTAAGTAAGTAGTCTTTTTAATAGTAAGATTTTCCCTTCCAGTTTGCCCGTCATGGTCTGTCCGGCTCAGAGATGATCCGGATTGACAACCAGAGAGTGACAGGGACATATTTCACATTGTGACCTAAGCCAAAATACCCCCATCTCCCCAAAAAGGTACCCTTTAAGGATCTGAAGTTCCTGTACCCTAAACTGGGAGCGAAGCATAAAGAGGAACGAGCTTGCATGTATTATACGGGCTGTATATTTCAGTCTCTTCATAGTTAGGCTCGCCCATCTCTAAACGGTAATGAACTGTGTCCGTCTGCGAGCCCGTGGATCTAAATTTTACCAGATGTGATTCATCCTTGCCTTGCCGTGGATTGAGGATAGAAGGTTAGAAAGGAGTGGGGGGCCGAATACGTGTAATTTACACACTTGTCATGCGTGTGTCTGTTTCGCGCGAGGCGGGGAGGTAAGTTATGGGTCTGCCGCACTCGTGAGACGATTCTTCCCTCCTCCGCGGGCTGCAGGACCACGCCTCTCTCACCTCTTCCAGCTGAGAGGCAGTAGGAGCAGATTTGCCGTGTACAGTTTTCCCGATTAACTGAAGAATACACATGGCGTGTTCACACTCACAAAAGCAGAGTTGCCACCAAAAACGAATCTAATTGGCTAAATAAATAACCCTAAGGTTTTATTGCCTGCAGCCTTTCCTTTATTGAATTATTAATGCTGTGTCCCCCTCCGGATCAGCAGCAGCTAATGACGGATTTGCCCCAGGCAGTTAATATTCTCCAATCAGTTGTAAAGATCCCTAATGACTTACTTTGCTAACTTACAGCTTATATTATTTGCTCAGCTTTCAAAACGGCTTTGGAATCAGGAACATAGTAAATATATTCCAAAACTGTATTTGGTTGTTTTCTTCTAGTCTAAGCCAGGTGTTCTTAAACTGGGGGTGATTTTTTTTTTTTTTTGGGGGGGTAATGTCCGGATCCTGTTGTCGTTACCACAGCTTGGTGGGAAGGTGCGTGCTAGTGGGGTTGATTGGTTAGAGTACCAGGACGCTGCTGAACTCCATCTAACCGAGAATCCTCAAACTCCAAACGTCTGTACTGCTATGGCTGGGAACCCTTCGTTTAAACAGATTCTAAAGGAGGAGGAAAGAGAACAGTTATGGGAGGGATTCCCCGTGGGCACGCCATTCCTTCTTGCACTTACGAGGTAGTTTGTGAGACCGGCCATACTCAGCGCCAGGCTGGCACTGGGGTGTTGGGGTGCCTGAGTGTGAATGTTTTGCTCAGGTCTGGGCAGGTGGCGTCAGTGGGGGGATGGCCGTCCCCAGGATGACCCCCAGCCTGAAGTGCCACTTGAGATGAATAGATTGTGGTCATGATTCACCGTGCGGACACAGGGCAGATACTCCTCTCTGTCTGCATTCCTGGTGTGAAGGGGGAACTGACGCGTGCAGGGGAGTTTTTACAGTTTCACGCGGACGCCCAGCCTCATGCTGCCAATAAGAACCACTTCCGTGTTTGCGCTGTATGTTCAGGAGGCGCAGTGCGCTGTGCTTACATTATTCCTACCCGTGCAGCCTTTCTGCGGTCCATGTTACTACAGATGGGGAAGCTGAGGCTCAGGAATGGGAAGCCGCATGTCCCGTGTTCCCAGAGCACAAGCAAAGGGGTGGACCCCCTCTAGAGCCTGCCTTAGAACCTCTGCTCTGTGTCCCCCCTTTGCACCATTGGGGGGAGAAGCTGTGTTACTTTCTAATGACAACTGGTATTTTATTTGACCTTTTTTTTTTAAAATAGGTTTATTTTTTGAGAGAGAGAGAGAGAGAGAGAGAGCGGGAAGGACAAAGAGAGAGGGACAGAGAAAATCCCTAGCAGGCTCCGTGCTGTCTGCACAAAGTGCCACCTGGGGCTCGAACTCACAAACCGTGAGATCGTGACCTGAGCTGAAATCAGGAGTCGGACACTTAACCGACTGAGCCACCCAGGTGCCCTGGTCTTATTAAAGGTTATGGTAAACAGTAATGGAGGGTTATGTCAGCTGAAATGATGAACATGCATTAAAAAAAAATAATAAAGCATATTGTGCAGTAGCCTGGGTAAGGTTAAGGGTGAGTTAGGCTGATTCAGCTCAAGAGGCTGGTTTGGGCCTGGCGTGGACTGGAATGCTGACTCCACGCAGCCTCCCGAGCAGGGCTCTTCGGAATCCCTCTCAGGTACTTAGCGTCTGGCTTGGCGTGGATGCCTCAGAGAGTCTTCTTTACTTAGAAAAGAAATACGAAAGGCAGCTAATGGTGTGAAAAGCTGTTTTAGCCTCAGTCATAGTAAAGGTAATTTAAACTATCCACTGATTTTCACCTATCAGATTGGCAAAGATTAAAAAAAGATAGATATCCCCAATGCGTGCAAGGGTTCCTGTAAAAATAACAACCATTTGATGGCTTACGGAGGATCTAATCTTAATTGACCAGGCAATTCCACCTCTAGGAATTGATCCTGTATTTATGCCCACCTCACCGGGCAATGGTAGAAGATGTTCATTGCTTTCTGGTTTTTAACGGTGGAAAAAACCTAAGAGGGGACCTGGTTAAATAAAATGTGGAGTGATATATGGTCTTTAAAAATCAGGGAGCACAGCTGTGTTTGCAAACATGCAGACTTATGCACGTTATACTGAGTAAGTTATGAGACAGCGTCTCTCGTCCCTTTGTGTATGCATTTTTGGTCGTAAGCACGTGAAAATCAAAGAATATACATCAACCTGTCCTCATCGGCTGCCTCTGTGAAATGAATTGTATTGGGGGATGGAGGGAAAGTTTTCTCACTTTCTGTAAGCCTATACTTTGAACGACAACTACCATATATTCGTTTAAAATGAAAAACCTTTCATGGGAAACACATTGAGCACCTATTAGTTGCCAGGTGCCTTGCTCGGCACCGATACCACAAATATGAAGGAGACATTTTTTCTTGCGATGGAGCAGCTTCCAGATAAACTTAAAATGACAACAACAAGTTAGTATTGGCCAGGTTAACCTGATTTTGGGGACTTGAGTTACTTTGTTGCTTAGGACAGGTTAAGATATGAACAAAGTCATTTGATACCGTGCAGGTGTATTACTTTTTGCATAGTTCTTTTTTTAAATATAATTTTTTGTCAAATTACAACACCCAGTGCTCATCCCAATGAGTGCCCTCCTCAACGCCCATCACCCACTTTCCCCTCTCTCCCACCCCCCATCCACCCTCAGTTTGTTCTCCGTATTTAAGAGTCTCTTATAGTTTGCCTGCCTCCCTCTCTGTAACTTTTTTTCCCCTTCCCCTCCCCCATGGTCCTCTGTTAAATTTCTCCTGTTCCACATATGAATGAAAACATGTGATATCTGTCTTTCTCTGACTGACTTATTTCACTTAGCATAATACCTTCCAGTTCCATCCATGTTGCTGCAAATGGCCAGATTTCATTCTTTCTCATTGCCAAGTAGTATTCCATTGTATTTATAAACCATACTTCTAAAACATTTTTCTTTGACTCTTATGAAAAATAAATGTTATTTACAAGCTGCATTTCTCATCAAAGTGCATTCTCTGTGTGTGAGATGCTTTCATGGAGAATCTGTTCCCAAGGGGTCTGCTATGAGACAGGCCCTGGGGATATCTTGATAAGTAAGAAGCATGTGGCCTTTCTTTTTTAAAGGCTAGTTGAGGAAACAGAAAACAAAGAAGGTAGCAAAGACATGAATATATCTTAAAATTGAGAGTAAGGCTGTGCCGGGAAGAGTTTGCCAGGGCTGACCACAGAGGCCTCCCTGAGGTGACTGTTCAAGTGGCCTTGAAGAATGAGAAAGAGCCAACTGGACAAGAAGGAGGGAGCATTCCAGTGCCTGAGATCCCAGAGGCAGGAAAAGGCTGGCAGTGTTTCAGAATCCAGTGGCCCCAGACACTTGGCCGGAGTGGAGGAGGGGCAGGAAGGCAGGGCTGGGTGGCATGAGAGGGCTCAGAGTGGCGTAGACATTTCTATCCCAATAATGGAAACAGTCCTGAGATAAAGGGTTCCTCCCAGTTAACTTGGAGGTGGGAGACGATTAATTCCATAGCGCCTTGCACGTGGTGGATAATCCTTTCCTCATTACTTAGCAAGTAGACACATCTTCTTTAAATTTTTAAATTAAATTAAATAAACAATTTTAAGTTTATTTATGGTTTTGAGAGAGCAAGTGCAAGTGGAGAAGGGGCAGAGAGAGAGGGAGAGAGAGAGAATCCCAAGCTGATTCCGCACTGTCAGCGCAGAGCCTGATGCACAGCTCAAACTCACGAACCTCGAGATCACGTCGTGAACTGAAGTCAGATGCTTAACTGACTGAACCATCCAGGCCCTGTTTTTTAATTTTTTAATTTCATTAAAATTTTTTAATGTTTATTTATTTTTCAGAGAGACAGAGACAGAGCACAAGCAGGGGAAGAGCAGGGAGAGAGAGGGAGACACAGAATCTGAAGACAGGCTCCAGGCTCTGAGCTGTCAGCACAGAGCCCGATGCAGGGCTTGAACCCACAAACCGTGAGATCATGACCTGAGCTGAAGTCTGGGGCTTAACTGACTGAGCCACCCAGGGGCCCCAGGTGCCCCTAGTTTTGAGAGAGAGAGAGGGAGAGACAGCAAGAGAGTGAGAGTGAGAGAGAGAGAGAGAGGGAATAGAGAGAGAGAGAGAACCAAGCAGGCTCCATGCTTAGCACAGAGCCCAACACAGGTCTTGATCCCACAACTCTGGGATCATCATCTGAACCAAAATCGAGTCTGGTGCTCAACTGACTGAGCCACCCAGGTGCCCCAGTAGATACATCTTTTAAACACATATAGATACTTAGAGAGGAAATACCAGAATGTCCTAAAAACAAACAAACAAAACAAAACAGTTAATGTGGTTCTCAGACTTGCCTAATACTCCGTCATCAGACTCCTGTTTCCTGGTGGGAAAGTCTGTCCTTGCCTTTGATCCGTGTCTATCACAGCTGGTGACCCTGCGTGTCTGGCTTCTGCCCCCGAACCCCTTTGCCGGCAGATGCTTTGATTTAACCTTGCCCTCAGGCTCAGCCCCTTCGGGTGCACCACTTCCAAACTTGACCTCCGCCTGATGTGCCAGAGTGGCCTTCCTGAGCTGCTCTGACTCAGTGGAAAGTCACCTCCGTTCACAGCATCTGATGGTCCGAAGAGCTGGACTCTTCACGGGAGAGACCACTTGCTTCTCTCAACATCCACAGCTTTTTATTAGCACCTGCTTTATCACGCTCACTGTTTTTCTAGTATTTAAGCTCTTTGGCATATTATTACTATTTTTTCTTTTTTGAGGACAGACGTCCATGGTATTTATGTTGCACGGTGCACAGTGAACAATAACATGTTGTATGGGAGGGGCATAATGATTGTGCTTTTCACCAGCACCTTCGGACTCCTTGGCGGCACTGATGGGTTTGTCACTCTGTCGTCTGGTCCCTGTCCTGACTGTGCTGCTCCAGTTCCAGCATCTGGGCTCCTGCTCTCTCCTGCTCTCAGGCCATGAGAATGTATCACTTCTCCACTCCCTGGCTGTCAAGTCCTGGGGACCAGTCTGCAGATGGTCATCACCTTGTCCCTTGCCAGCTGTCCAGTCTGGGCTTTCCTCGGGTGTCCCAGGCTGGCCCAGCATGTCCGATACACACCAGCCGCCCCAGCTCATCCCCCGTGGCTGGCTGCATTCACTCTGGCTTTCATGCTTTCCCCACACCCTCTCCTTCCTTCCTCTCTCCTGTTTTCCCTCTTCTCTGTTCTCGCCCTCTTTCCCGCTCTCCCCGGGTTATATACTTCAGCGTGAGTTTGGCCAAAATTTCAGGGTCAAATCTTAATGACTTGTCTGCTTGCTTTCCTGAACTGGCTACTTGATCTTGGCAGTCTGGTCCTCTAGTGCCTGTCTGGAGAGTCAGGACCCAGGACATGGCCCCCCGATGGTTTACTGGTCCTCAATGGGCCTACCGGCCCACTAGTATCCTTCATTCTTACTGCTGGTTTCCATATTCAGCCAGGAAGTTGTATTAATTAAAGCTGTATAATTTGCTGGCAAAATTGTTACTTACGAATAGATTTTTAAGGTTCTGTTTATTGGTATTTTAAATCATTCACGACTAGGTGACCTGATAGTTCTTTCCCTGATGACTTTTATCATACTTGTTAATTATGGGAAGGGACAGGAAAAAAAAACACAGAAAAAAGTGAAGAATTTAAAATACGGAGCAAAGGACTGGTTAGCATTAAGGAAATGAATGAATAATACTGCATAAAAAACATGAGTATTATGCAGTTGCAAAATTCCTGCTTTTCACAGATTTTACTACATGCATGGACTTGTATCTTAAACATCTTCAGTAAACATCAATTCTATATAAATTTGTGTATTTTATATATATCATGTCTATACTTCTAAATAACTATGAATAGGTAAGAGGCCAGAATGAAATGTGTGAAAATGATAATGGTGATCATCTCTTGGTGGTCAGATGATGAATGATTTTTTTGTTCTTTTTTGTATTTTTATAAATTTTCTGCAGTGGGTATGAACAGATTATATAATGAAGACAAAGAGACCTATGGAGACATTAAGTACATATCTGTAAGTAAGCAAGGATTCTGTTCAGGCTTTTACATTTTATCTATTTATTTACTTTTTGCTGCTTTCCCCATCACCTCCCAAGACTCTGCTCCCGCCGGGGATTTGCTGTTTTAGACAATCCCCTTTGGCTGTTGCCCCAGACTGGGCCGGGGGTTAGTTCTGGGCTGGTACAATGATGCAGGGAAGAATGCAATCTAGCTGCAGGAAGACTAACCCAGTTCTCTGAACACAGGGCAGGAACTTTGCGTTTTATACCTCTTCGCACAGCACAGAATTGATTTCCAAAGTTCCGTAATGCCATCAGGGGGTGCCGTAAAAGAACAAAAATCAAAATGAAGAAACCTCTTCCAGAGCACTCTATGTTGTCTTTTCTATGCTCGAAAGTGTCAAGAGGCAGATAGAAGAAAAACAGAAAGCAAAAACAAAAGCAGACACTGCCAAGCTTTTAGAGAAAAAGCGAGAGAAAAATTTCCCAAAGGACAGATGCCTTTAGAAAACATACGACAATGCTGTATGTATTTTGAGAGACAAAGGCAACGAGTTGGTAGTTTTTTTTTAAATTAAACATGTATAGCCCTACTTTTAACAATTTCGTTACGCGTCTTATACTATAAAGAACTTCACATCCTCACAAGTTGTTACTTTTTTCCAATTTTCTGCATCCTTCCTTCAAACGCAGTTGGAAGTGAAAATGTACCACAGAGCTTTTAATTTTGAGTAACTGAGTTTGCTTGTGACTGTATCATTCAGGCAAGTATTTAATTACTCGTAGTAAAGGAAATTCACATAGACTTTCTGGTTGAGAAAATGGTTAATAGCAACAGTTATTCAGTGTTATACACATGACTAATAAAATTTAGTTGTGGTGCATGTTTTGGATATTAAAAAAATCTCTCTTGCTTATTCTTTAAAATTTTTTTTAATGTTTATTTATTTTTGAGACAGAGAGAGACAGAGCATGAGCAGAGGAAGGGCAGAAAGAGAGGGAGACACAGAATCTGAAGCAGGCTCCAGGCTCTGAGCTGTCAGCACAAAGCCCAACACGGAGCTTGAACCCAGGAACTGTGAGATCAGGAGCTGAGCTGAAGTGGGGCTGATGCTTAACAGACTGAACCGCCTGGTGCCCTCTTGCTTGTTATTCTAATGACCCAGAGATCTGTTACTTTGTCAACAATCCTTTTGAATTTCCTAAAGTTACAGCTAGTTCTAAATCAAGCTGTTCCTATTGTTCCTTACTTTGGGACTGAAGCATTGCCAATCTTTCTGGTGGTTATGGACTGGGGGCAAGAGGCCACACTGTCCTCTCCCTCCTTTCCTCCCTCAGTGATACAGAAAGCTCGGGAAGGTAGGTGTGCCCGTGAAGTAGGAGGAAATCTGTTCTATCTCTGTGCACCTTACCCTGGCTAGACTTTAGATTTCCCTCCAGGTGCCCGGCTGGGCAGTGCTACAGGGAAACCCACAAATGCAGTCCCGCAGGAATCGAGAAGTCATCCCAGGGGCACCTGGGTGGCTCAGTCGGTTAAACGTCCAACTTCACAGGTCATGATCTCGCGGTTCGTGGGTTCGAGCCCCATGTCGGGCTCTTGCTGACAGCGTGGAGCCTGGAACCTGCTTCAGATTCTGTGTCTCCCTCTCTCTCTGCCCCTCCCTGGCTCGCACTCTGTCTCTCTCTCTCTATGTCTCTCTCTCTCAAAAATAAAATAAACATTAAAAAAATGAAAAAAAAAGGAAATCACCCCAGTTGTTTTTAGATCCCATAACTGATCTCAAGCACCCACATCAACTTTCATGTAGATTTAGGGGTGTGATCTGTGGATGTGATGGAATTGGGTGAAACTAGGTAGAGTAACCCCAAATTTGTATAATAGAAACATTTCTATGCATAAAAATTCCCAGGCAGAACGTACTTCCAAATGTTACCAGGAATCATTTACGTCCACCACTGAGAAGTCGCTATTGTTTTTTTTTTAGTTTTTTTGTATTTTCCAGAATTTGTTATGATAAATAAATATTCTGAAAAATATTGTAATTTATTTCAAGGAGGATTTGAAAAACGCACTAAGGAATGTTTAATTCCTTAGCTAATCTTTCCAGATAGCCTTAGAAAGCAGGAGAACGTCAGGTAGGAGGCCTGGAGAAGCTTCCCCAACTCTAGATGAGATTCCTCACAATCACAGCCTTCATCCCAAGAGTGGAAGGGCCAGCCCACATCTCAACTCAGACATTTCCAATTTGGCCGAATTACTGTCATTTACTGTTATTAAGGCTACAGCAGAAAACAATGTCTCCTCCTTTATTTTAAGTGCAATCTAATCACACGTTTCATTCGGACGAATGAAAGAGTCCTTAGCTGACTCTCCCTGCGTTTTTAGCAACAACATGAGTCAGTGAATCGAGGGACAGCCTGCTGTTCCGAATCTGGATTCGGTGGTTAGAGGGATGTGAGTAACACCGAGCTTCCCATAGCCCAGAGCAAAGCTTCTTACCTCTCTGCTATCCACAAAATGAGGGTAATCAGGCTTATTTGCTTACCGAGCTCACTAGGGTGTTGTTAGAATCAGTCGGAATCTGTTAGTAAAAGGGCTTTGAAGTTTTAGTGCCCTGAATGGTGGTGTTGCTAATAAACCTGTAGAACCTTCCTCGACACTGTTCCCCTATTTGTAGCATTTAGTAATTCGGTACCAGGATCCAGCCTCCTGCAGGCACAACGCCACACCGTCGGGCTCAGACCTGCCTGGACCTCTCCGCCCACCTTGGCTCCCATCCCCAGGCACAGGCGGCTACCTGCCTTGGCTTGATCTTGGCTTACAGGCTCCTGGTGCGTATTTACCAAATTCTGTCAAGGTAGAAAGCCACCCATGCTCGCAGCCCTCCAGTCTGTGCCTGGAAACACACTTTACCCACATGTGCCCATTCTGCTGCTTGGGAAGTTCTGGAAAGCTGCGTGGCAAAATAGCCTTGGTGTCACTCAGCCAGTGCCCTAACGCTCCCACCCGTGGACGTGGGAAGTGCCCAGAGTCATCATCCAGGAAGGGGGTAAATGCTCACATCGTCTCAGGACAGTCTGTGCAACGCATTTCCCTGTTCTTGGTGTCTCCGGGTCGTCTCGTGTGTGTGGCTCATGAGATGGAAGGTGCGAGACTTTGCGTCTGCGGAGGGGATGGGTGTGGACAGTCGCAGATGAGGATGCCTTTGCCTGTTGTCTTCGGTGCTCACTAAGAATAATGGAACTCATCTCTGCTCCACGTCTGCCAAACCCCATTCTCCTTTCTCCTCACATCTGCCCACTCGTGTGATAAATCGGAGACACACCGATCTGAAAACACAGTCTCCCTCTTGGCAGCGACTTTGAAGAGTATTTTAGAAATGCTTGTCGGGGGTGGATGCCAATTTATTTAATGCTGAGCGGGAAGAGGAGGAATGAGAAGAATCAGCCAACTACCCAGGTGAGACCAATCCCAGATCATTAACTCTGAAATATTTATGATAAATATTGAAAATAAGCACTTTATCGTAACATAAGAGCAGATTGTATTCATTTAATGACTCTTTGGTAATTGGATTTCCTTATCTTTCTCTATAAATACGTTTGCCTACTTTCCCAAGCTAGAAATCTCAGAATCATTCTAAATGCTACCCTTTCTTTCACATACCTTCTCTGATAGCTGCCAAATTCTGTCTCAAAATACTCCCCTAACCCCAAATATTCTAGCCCATTTTCCATGCTCTTTAAACCCATTGATAATCTCCATTTTTTCACGGGCCCCATGACTTCTCTTACTGGTTTAATCCCTGTTTCCAAATGATCTCCACTCTGGTAACCAGGTTCTTTGTACATAGCCGCTCAGATCCTAGGCTCTCAGATCTCACTGCTTTCCCCTTGCCCTTGAGATAAAGTAAGAAATGGACTTTTCTTAAATGCAGGTCCTTTCAACAATGTCAAGGGACCACTGTCCTGGAGAAGCTCAAGAGTTAAGTAAGACTTTAGGGGTCAAGACTATTGCAATAGGGGTCGAGAGAGATTGAATTCAGTTCCACTGGATTCACTGTGCACAAAACAGTGGAAGGGTTTTGAAGCACTTGGGTGAGCTAGTGGGAAAATACTGAAAGATGTTGGGGGAGTGGGGTTGGTCCTTGGGCCTGGGCCATCTGTGTTTGCTAATTGGTGCTTATCAATGGTGGGCTCCCCTCCTCCCACAGAGACTAGGACATAGGGGCCCTATTTTCCTTGATTACATTTTAAAGGGATGGCTCCCAGGTCCTTGAGAAAACCCACCCTGGGTTATAAAACTGGCAAGAGGTTGGGAAAAGATTTGTATCTCAAAGTGGCAGAGAAGGAATTTACAATGGTAAGTTTTCTAAAGTAAATGCTCTAAGGAGCATTTGGATAGGGAAGAAATGGGCCTACAGTGTAGTAAAACCAAGGGGAAAGGGAAGGGCTTCTTCATCAATGGCCTGGTGCCACTGTAACTCGTAGCTTCATCTTTGACCCTCTAGGGTCCTGTGCATTGAGGCCACACCGAGCTTCTCACTGAAGCTGTTTCAGGCTCTCGTTCCCACTCCATTGTCTTCTATGCTCTTTTTCATGCTTCCAGAACCTTTCACTTTAGCACTTCAGGCAGTGACTAGTTCCTCTGCCCAATGACCCAAAATGGGATAAAGTAATTAAATATCTACATGGCAGTCAGCTTCATGGATTATCATCGAGTATATGGAGTATGTCTTGGCACATAATGGGTGACTGAACGCCCCCCCCCACCTTTTTCAAGTTTATTTGTTTATTTTGAGAGAGATTGAGCAGGGGAGGGGCAGAGGGAGGAGAGAAGAGAGAATCCCAAGCAGGCTCTATGTGGTCAGCACAGAGCTCGATGTGGGGCTCCAGTCCGTGAACTGGGAGATCATGACCTGAGCTGAAATCCAGTCAGACGCTCAACCAACTGAGCCACCCAGGTGCCCTGAAACACCCTTTTTTTTGATGAGTCAATTTCTCTCAACTGTTTCGAGATTGATACCTGAAGACTTTTGGGAAAATTCTTAGATTTTAGCCCTTGGGAAAGTCATTGTATTTTATATAAGATTCTGATTTTAACCCCCACATCAAAGAAATTCACAAATAAGCAGAAAGTTTCATGGGAATCACCTGGTAACTCGTGAAACCCCAAACTCTGAAGCCCCAACATAGGGATTCTCATTCAGCAGGTAGGGGGTGGGCCTGGGATGGGCCTGGGACCCTTTGATGTTTTTTGAGCATTTTGATGTTTCCATCGCAATTCTGATGGGGAGCCTGAACGCAGAACCAAATCACCTCAGGCCATAAAGCTTTAGAGATGATGGGCCTGGTGATCCTAAGATTAAGAATGCAATGACCGGTTTTTGGAGAATCTTGGGAAACACATGCAGTGTGGGTCCCCCTGCCCCACAGACTGCTGTACACACGTGACACAGCAAACCTCTGGGCACAGGCAGGACTGCAGAAGAATGGGGAGGACTTGCGGCCAGCATGCGTTTTAAATGAGGCCTGAGTGGGTTAGTCCTGAGGATCTTGTTTGGGGGCTAAGGTGACCACACACAGGCAGTCATTCACGGGGGCTTACAGCCCTGCCCTATGTTTTCTTCTGATGTCCACCCGACTGATGCCGCTGGTGGCCGGATGCCATTGAATCCTTGGGTCCAGCTCCCCCAACACAGGCTTTGGAGGTTCAAATGGTTTGGAGAGCCCCATTTAAACTCCAAATTCACTATAGAACAAAACAAAGAAAAACACAACCCTAAGTTTTTGGGGGTTTCTTTTTTTTGGTGGTGCGGGGAACCTATTGAACGCTAGACTTTTAAACGTATGAAAAGTTATTAAAATTCTTTCAGAAGTGATTGAAAAGGCGTTCATGTGTGCAGCAAACAGTGCAAACAGTAGAAAAGTCTAAATGATAATCCCTCTTCGGAGGCAAGCACGATAAACATAGTCTTATGTTCCTTTCCAGAGATTTCCGAAGCAGTTGGAAACATTCTTTTTAGAAGAAATGGGGGCCTAGCTATTGTTCGGGGCCATGCTTCTTTTCATGTAACTCTTGATCTCCAGGAGAGTTCAAGGCGGCATATGGGTTTACCCTCTACTTTCCAATGCATTCATTTTGAAAGTTATTCCATTACGTGGGTCCAGCGTAGTGACTCGATCCGGGGCAGTCTGGCTTCCTAGGGGACATTTGACAGTGTCTAGAGACATTTTTGTTTTCACAGACTGGGGGTGGAGCAGTGCAGTGTGTGACAGGCTCTCAGACTCGGGCCAGTGATGCTCCTAATCGTCCTACAGCGCCCAGGCAGCCCCCACAGCAGAGGATTAGCGGTCCCCCAAGGTCGGTGCTGCCAGTGTTGATAAAACCCGAGGTGGCATCGCTAGTCAACCGGTAACAACCACATAAAACAAAGTCACAGGATGCACACAGTGAAAACTCGTGTCCGGGGAAGGGGTGCAGTGAGCGCACTGCGTTTCCAAATCGAGCTGTGTGGGCAGCATGTCCCAGTGTGCGTTTGGTGGTTACACCTGCTGGTTTGGAATGACCTTGGTGGTCTCAGCATCTAGTACCTGTGTATTAAATATGCGTTGCCATTTCCTATGGTGCAGATCCGGCGAAGGAGAGCAAGGTGCTCTGGGACATGGGGAGGCCATGTCGGCAGCTGAGGTCTTGGCGGCTCGGAGCACCTGCCGAACATATAATTTCGCCGGCAAAATGAGAGTTTCCGTTTTTAGCCCCAGAGTTTTTATTTTTATTCCTTTTTTTAATGGTTTGGATTCTGGTTGCTTTATTTTTGTGGTGGGTCTACTGTGTTTACTTCATGCCCAGGATAAAGGATCCTTTCTTTCCAGAATGATTGCAGTGGGCTGACTTTAGAAGCACACACAGACACACACACACAACAGCCTAACTTGCTAGGAAAATCATGCTTTATTATTAATAATATTGTCCTGCCCTCCTGCCCTTCCCCCAAGGGGCTGTTGACAACCTTTACTATTGAGGCAATGACATAAGTTTATGTTGGTTTTGTTTTCTTCTGTATCTAAATAAAGCAAGGCTTTCAAAAGCAGCATATCTTCAAATCTCCCTCTTTCCTTTGGTTGTTTCGATGAGCTTTTAACGTTGGTTTTATCAGAAGCCTTGCTTCGTCTCTGTGATCCTTTCTCTGCTTTTTTTTTTCAGGCCTTGTCTTTCCCAGATAAGACTGTCTTGTTTAAAATAAATTAGGAGAGCTCCCCACTATATGAGTCTTTGTGAGAACTCAGATGTAAGGTGCATCCTTATTTCTCGGACGGTTTACCATACCTTAGTTGTGAGGCTTGGGACCCAGATGCTCCCAGCGCTAGAGCAGGGGAGTATCAGGCAGGTGAAGCTGGTCACAGTAGCCTCTAGTCTTTAAGCCAAGATTATATGTAGCAGTGCAACCGTCATAACAATGGAAATCTGTAAAGGAATGGTAAAAACATTTGTGTGTGTGTGTGTGTTTAAATGGTGTCATAGTCCCAGGATGTTTTTGGTCTTTGGTTTCCTGGTTAGTCTAATTTGGAGATTATAGGATGGAAGGGAAGTCACTTTCTAGCACATAGAATGGCAGTTGGCAAGCATTTGGGTATTACATACGTGTGTGTATGTGTGTGCACCTGCAAGCACACCCAGCTATTTAGACTCCACTTTTCTTTTTGTAAATTAAAAAAAAAAAGGCAGTCCATGAAGGCCTGCACCACAGTGTCCCCCATGTACAGTCGTGCAGTGAAGTGTCTGTGACTCCGCCACTTTCTACAGGGGTGTCTTTCAAGGAAGGGCAGTAGTAGAGTGGGGTAGAATGGGATTCGGTGGCGTTTCCGAGCCGGTGTTGACAATCTGCAGTTGATTCTGCTGTGAAGACCAGGTGACTACGTATGTTTACGTGGAAAAGCATTCTTCTCCGTGCCTTTGCACTGTTGGGTCCACCATTACTTGGCAGCTAAGAATTGCTTTTTCAATTTCTAGTTAAAGATCTTGCTTTATGAGGGCCCTTAGTAGTAACGAGGCTAAGCTGAGGCTTTCCTTGGGCTGAGTGCTACTGTTGTCGGTGATGCGTTCAGTGTCTGCTAAGCCAGCCTGGGGTCCTTGCATTTGCTTTGTCCTAAGTGATAACCTTTGTTTTCTTCCATGCCTCTGGGGCACTCTGGAATATTGAGTGAACATTCTCTGTATGACCCTGAAGGAGAAGGATAGTTTGAAATAACAATTAGGATTTAGCCTACCCATCAGTAGTCGAGTTCTTCCTGGTTTGCCCAAAGAGTTCCATAATCTGATTCTCCCATAAGGGGTTTAATTAATTAATTAATTTTATTAGAGAGCGAGGAATTTTTTTTTAATTAAAAACAATTTCTAATGTCTATTTTTGAGAGAGACCAAGTGAGCAGGGGAGGGGCAGAGAGAGAGAGAGAGAGAGAGCCTCAGCAGGCTCTGTGCTGACCACAGAGAGTCCAATGCGGGGCTTGAACTCATAAACCATGAGATCATGACTTGAACTGAAACTGGACACTTAAGCGACTGAGCCACCCAGGCACCCCAAGAGGAGAGAATCTTAAGGAGGCTCCATGCACAGTGTGAAGCCCGATGCAGGGCTTCATCCTACAACCCTGGGATCATGACCGGAGCTGAAACCAAGAGTCAGGCACTCAACCGACTGAGCCACCCAGGTGCCCCTCCCATAAAGAGTTTTTAAATATCATTTCTGTGCTAGGAAATTTCCATGCTAAATGCATGGCATAGATGGGAGAAGCCCATGACTAAAGATGTAAATATTTCCCTGAATGGTGTAAATACAGTTTTCTTTGTTTTCTTAGCCATCTTTGCGGTGAGATCCAAAGAGAAGCCATATGCTACTTGTTCAGTAAGGTTCCGGGGAATCTAGGACAGCAAATAGAAGGAGTAATTGGTAGCTTACTCTTTATGACAAAAGCAAAATGCATAGGAGAAAACAATTAAATTTCAGTCTTAAAGCAATAAATAAGCTAAAATTTTTCAAAACATGATTACAAAGGCTTATCAGTTTCCTACCAGTAGAGGAATTTAAGTCTTGAATATAGGGTGGTTGGTCCTTGAACAGTATGGCTTTGAACTGTGAGGGTCCACTTATGTGCATATTCTTTTTATAGTACAGGACTGTAAAGGTATTTTCTCTTCCTTGTGATTTTCTTAGGAACATTTTCTTTTTTCTAGCTTTATTATAAGATTACAGTATCTAATACATATCACATACAAAATATGTTAATTGTTCAAATTATCAGTAAGGCTTCTGGTCAACAGTAGGTTATTGGTACTTAAGTGTTTGGGAATTGAAAGCTATACGTGGATTTTCAGCTGTGCTGTTGGGGGTGAGGCAGGTCAGCACTCCAGTTCCCGTGTTGTTCAAGGCTTAACTATATTTATTTTCATTTGCTTATATTGTATACTTTCAGTGACAAGAGAAGAATGAATTTTATGAAACAAAGAACTCTATCATTTCTAAGAGCTAGAAAATATAAACTTGGAACATTTGGTTCTGTTTCAAATTGATAAACATGTCACCATGAGGAAAACATGCCCCCCAGCCCCCCAAATGAAGATGTGATTGAAAACATTTTGCTCTGTATATGTAGCCAAATTTTCCTACTTGGATGTGCAACATACTATATAGAATTTTTAATGGAAGACAGGATTCGTTTATTTAAACATACCAATCATGCTTAAAGTAACACAGAATTATGCTTTTAAAAAATGGTTTGATACATATTGCTAGGGATTGATTTGTGTCCTCCCCAAATTATATGTTGAAGCCCTAACTCCCAATGTGTTGCTATCTGGAGATGGTGTCTTTGGGAGGTGATTAGGGTTAGATCCCTTCCTGATGGGTTAGTGGTTTTGTAGGAAGAGACACCAGACAGCAAGAAGGTGGCCTTTTCTGTAAGTCAGGAAGAGCCTTCTCACCAGGGAACTTAATTGGCTGACATTTTGATCTTAGAATCCCAGCTTTCATAAGAGTGAGAAAAAATGTCCTGTTCTTTATGCCACCCAGTGTGTGGGACTTCGTTATGGGGCACTAATTAACTGATGCATTTACATAATGCTTCATGTTTGGGAGTATATTTAATCTGTAGGATATGTTGAAATAGTGAGATGTTTGCTTGAATATAAATGGCTTTGTTCTGTGTAAAATACAAATCACTGCATTCATGGCTTCATTAGCACGTATTCTTGTGCATTTGTTGATAGTTTTTCTAACCCTGAGCTGCTAACATAACACAATTTAGCAAAACCTTGCTCCTGCCTCTTCAGACACCCAGATGCTTCAGTTATACTATTGCTGACATCAAAATCTGAGTCTCGTGGATGTTCTAGGGATGGTTTATAAAACACATCTGAATTTTGAAAATAAGTTTTGACAGTATTTGGTGGGAACCTTTATAATAATTATAAGTCAGTTAAAGACTGAACTATCCGGGGTTGGTAACTAATGACCAAATGTTGGTATTTTGATCTTCGGTGACTTTCTTTCTCTTACTTGATTAAAGCCTTGCTGTCTTGAGAACAACAGAGTAGTGAACAGAAAATGTGGATGAAACATCTGGAATGCTTCATTTTATGTTGTAGTTAAAAATAGTCTTATTAAAGTTGGGCATTTAAAATATATATTTATAGTTTATGATACACAAGTTCCGTTGAATAAGCTATTATATAAGCTTATTTAAAACTTTTTTTAATGTTCAATAATTTTTGAAAGAGAGAGACAGAGCATGAGTGGGGGAGGGGCAGAGAAAGAGGGAGACACAGAATCTGAAGCAGGCTCCAGGCTCTGAGCTGTCAGCACAGAGCCCGACATGGGGCTCCAACCCATGAACCATGAGATCATGACCTGAGCCAGAGTCAGACACTTAACCGACTGAGCCACCCAGGCGCCCCTAAGCTTATTTTAAGTGAAATTACTTGTGTCACTATATAAACAGCTTGAGTTTTAATGGTCTGTATGACTTATTTATTAATATATTAAAATATTGCAACAAACATAGTGACTTAAGAGAGCACACATTTCTTATGTCACTGTGTCTTTGGGTCTGGGGTTTGGATATGGCTTAGCTCTGTAATGCTGCAATCAGAGACAATTGCCTGGGGTTGGGGTTTCATCAGAAGGCTTGACTGAGTAAGGGTGTGCCTCGAGGTTCACTTGGGTTGTTGGCACAGTTCATTTCCTTGTCATTGTAGGACTGGGGGCTTTACTTTCTTGCTGGAAGCTTCCGGCAGCTCCTTCTCATATGGGCTCCTCCAGCATGGTTGTGGCTTTTTCCAAGCCAGCCAGGGAGAAGGAAGCTCCAGAAGGTGGGTGTTGAAACCTTGTATAATATAATTGTGCGATGACTCTTGTCACTTTTGCTGTGTTCCATTGATAGAACCAAGTCACAGGTCCCACTAACCTCAGGGGGAGGGACCATACAAGGACATGAACGTGTGGAGGCCGGTTTCCTGAGGACTACCTTACATTCTCTGCAAGAGGATCCATCGATAACTTTCTGGGAGACATTTCTAATTAAAAACATTTTTTATGGTTTTATTTATTTTTGAGAAAGAAAGAGGGGAGGAGAGAGAGAGAAAGCGCAGGGGAGGGGCAGAGAGAGAGGGGGACAGAGGATCTGAAGATGGCTCTGCGCTGACGGCAGTGAGCCTGACGCGGGGCTCGAACTCATGAACCCTGAGATCGTGAACCGAGCCAGAGTCGGATGCCTAACCGATTGAGCTACCCAGGTGCCTCCATTTCTAATTTTTTAAAGAAAACAATGTAATTATGGGTAAATTTAAAAAATAAGGTTGGATATTAGATATTAGCCTTATGCTCTATTTATTTATTGCCACTGGCATTGATAAAAATCTTCCTGGTCCAGATTTTATCTTGTGAAAATAGATCAAATCAAGGGCTGTGTCTGCAAAGACTCCCTGAGCCAGTTTTCACCCCATAGGGCTTATCTTCTCCTATGTGCAGACAAAAGTGGCCTGTGAGGCTTTAGGGGATGTCCGTAGGGACACAGATTTGACTGTAAAATGTGTGTGTGTCTGAGACTCCCTGTCCCAGCCTCTCGGGCTCTTCTACCTGCCCCTTAGCCGTTCTTGGGTCCCCCAAATATTGGTGCTCATGTATGCTCGGTGGGGTTGGCGCTGCTCTGTTAGGCGACCTCCCTCGCTTTCGGCAAACTTAGCTTTAAACGTACAGATCCAGCCCATTTCGGAGCCTTCCCTCATCGGTCTCGAAGCTTCAGCTTGTGGACTCGTCACACAGGCCCGGATGAGTGGTTTGATGGGCAGCCTGACCAGACGCTGTTGGAATTTGCTTGCCGACCACGCGTGGATGTGTGCCTGCCGTCTGTGTCTCATTAACAGGCTTAGGATTGATGTGCTTACACCGTGGAGCAGTTTAAAATTTGATGCCTGTGCCTCGTTGGCCCTTGCTCGTTTAGTTGCACGCAGTTCCGTCAGGCTTAGACTTTCTGTATTATTCTGAAATTTTGAGAAAGACCCGCAAACCGGTCAGGTCAATTTTTAAGAGGTAGCAGACTTGACGATTTAGAACAAAACTACCATCACTAGGGGAAATCAACAGGACCCATCTGTCAATAGCTCTTTGGATCTTTACACTTAGCAAAACATTAGCGGATAAAAAGGGGACACGCTGATTTTTATTTTATTTGTTTATTTTTTTAAGTTTATTTATTTTGAGAGAGGGGTAGAGAGAAAGAGAGAGAGAGAATGTGAGTATGAGCAGAGGAGGGACAGAAAGAGAGGGAGAGAGAGAGAATCCCAAGCAGGCTCTGCACCATCAGCACCGGGTGACATGGGGCTCGAACTGATGAACTGCAAGATCATGACCTGAGCTGATACCGAGTCTGATGCTTAACCAACTGAGCCACCCAGGCGCCCCAAGACATGCTGATTTTTAAAGAATAAAGTTCCTTTGTACTTTACATCAAAAACTTGTCCTGTGACTCTTTTAAAACATGTGGCCCTTCCTTACACACTACGGAGGGCATCAAAATGACGTATTTTAGTGGTTTTTATTTTTCTGGAAACGTTGATAGGAGGAAAAAAGACATCACGATAGGCATAGAATGAGCTTTTGCAGTTGCAAAGTGCAGAGGAAGAAACCAGATTCCCAGACAAGTAGGTTTTCTGTCCCCAAAATGGGCATTGAAGAAAATAATTTGGGGGCCCCTGGGTGGCTCAGTCAGTTAAGCGTTCGGCTCTTGATTTTAGCTCAGGTCGTGACCTTGTGGTTCCGGAGTGGGGCCCCATGTCGGGGGCTCTGCACTGACAGTGGAGAGCCTGCTTGGGATTCTCTCTCCCTCTTTACCCCTCCCCTACTCATTCTCTCTCTCTCTCTCTCTCTCTCTCTCTCAGAATAAATAAACCTAAAAAATTTTAAGAAAATAATTTGACTAATTTGACGTACGGACTTTATTTTATAAATTAAGTCAGGAGACCCAGAAGGATGAAGTCGCAGATGCAGGCTCATAGAATAGATACACTTCACCCTTGGCCATCGGGACCCCTTTGGGGTAAGAAACCACTCCATCTGTTACAGTGGTGATCGCGTGGAGGGCCACCTTGGAGCCGGGAACTTGACACACACCATTTTGAAAACACAGCTTTCCTGCAAACTGGTCCCTATTACTATCCTGCTTCTGTTGCAGAAGAAACTCAGGAGTTCATTTAAAGAAAAAGTCCGTGCTACACGGATAGAAAGTAGTGACAGGTCTGGAACTCATGGTGCCCTCCCTTTCCCTCTGGGGAGCCTTTTTAGGAGTTTTCTTAAAAAAGAGGGAGTCTGGGGGCGCCTGGGGGGCTCAGTTGGTTAAGTGGCCGACTTCAGCTGAGGTCATGATCTCATGGTTCATCGGTTCGAGCCTTGAGTCAGGCTCTGTACTGACAGCTCAGAGCCTGAAGCCTGTTTTGGCGTCTATGCCTCCTCTCTCTCTCTCTCTCTGTCCCTCCCCTGCTCACACTCTGTGTCTCTCTCTCTCAAAAATAAATAAACATTAAAAGAAATTAAAAAAAAAAAAAGAGGGAGCCCGTTATAGATTTACTCACACGGAGCAGCCCCGGATGGAGGACAACTTCTGTGTCTTACGTGACTTGGGAGCTTCCGGGCCACAGTTTGCACTTCTGGGAATTGATCTCAGGAACATCAGGTTTCAGCACAAACACGGAGACCATTTCCTTTACAAAAGCTCTGCAATAGGTACACACTTGGACTAATTTGCTAGGATTGGTTTAGACAAACGAAGGGGTAACAGTATTAAGACTCCAGAAGGTTTCAGTGTCCTGGGGGCTTAGAGGGACTCAGGACTAAGGAGGTTTTCATGGGGAGATAAAGTCCAGTTTAGTCTCTTTGAGGAGCAAGGTTATTGGGAGGATTTCTCTCTTTGATCTTATTTTCTTCCAGGGACGCAGGCCTCTGTTGCCATTGAAACACCTCATTGAAAGGCAGTTTCCAAACGGTTTTCAAAATGAAGTCTGGTGAGGTCTGGTGCTTCTCAAAGTTTTCCCAGCCCTGGCTTTGCCTTCGCTTTGAATCACAACGTTTATTTTTCGAAGATTTCGTGGTTGGGCCCTTCTGTATTTGTTATTGCAGCTGGTCCGGCTTAGACCTTCCTTCGCCCCCCTCCCCCACCCCCCGTCCTGTCCTTTTGTGGTTTGGGGTAAAGTCCAGCAGCTTTAGGACCAGGCTGGAGGGATGGGGGGCCAAGACCTGGGACACATGCGCTTTTCGTTAGCTCCCGAAGCTGCAGGTGTCCTCGGTAATGCTCTGCCGGCTCACCAGACACGTCCTACTCTCCTCCTTTTCCTCTCTCTGCCCTATGTGCTCCTTAAATCCCCCTGAAAGTGAGGGTTTTTAATTTTCTCCTTTTGTCATGTTTTGTTGTCTGCTTCCAATTACCCCTGTCCCCTGCCCTAGCCAAATCCTGCTTCTCACCTGCACCGGGAGCCCGACGCTCGCCTTTCCAGAAGCAATTATTTGCAGCCAGTTGCAGAAGAGAGATTAAAGTTCCCAGAAAGGCAGGAGGGCCACGTGCCCTGTACCTTCCCTCCCTAGCTGGGCCAGGGACAGAGCAGCTCTTTGTCAGGCTGGGTAGTAAGGCACTCCAGTCCTGCTGAAAGATGAAGCTGGTGAGTGGAAATTCCGCAGGGAACCTAGAAAGATGTACTTTAATTAGAATTTATGCCCCAATCTAAGTCCTGTAACTGTTGGCTTCTGGGAAACAAAGAGCCAGGTCCTGCGGTAATTGGCAGACGGAGGCTTGATTCTTTGGAAGCACCTTCTCTGCATAGTCCCCAGACTCTTTTGATCATGTTCTTTCTTAAGTGCTTTATGCGTTTCAGGCTCTCCAGATAATGTGTCCCCTGCTGACCTGCTCTCCCTTCCCAGAAGGGTCTTCTGTAAGTTTTAGTCAAATGCCAACCATTTCTCTGCTTTTCTGTCCAAAATCTTAGCGGCACTAAGCCCCCCCCTTCCATGCTGCCACGGGATCTCTTTAAAGCTCCCACTTAACTTACATATACACACGTCCTTATTTTTAGCGTCTAGTATTCCAAGAGATCAGGGAATTTTTAGAGCCAGATTTGGCTGAAAACCCAGATGGAATAGTCATTTGAAAAAAAAATTCTCACAATTTCTTATTACAGGATTGCTTGATCGCAGTTTGAAACCCTTTTCTTGTTCTGGCCTGTTCCCGTTGGCACATTGCCGTCCCGTCTTGGTGCTTGCTCTAGAAATCAGCCAATGATACGCTAACCAACCAGGAAACCCCGTGAGAAGTGTGGTTAGTTTGCAGTATTCACAGCCTCGGGGCGTAGGCAAGAGAAAGCCCTGTCTGGTGCTAGTGGGATAAAAATGTTGGTGCCTGACTCATTATCCATAACTCTTGGGTTTGGTTTATCGCTCTCACAGACTAATCTGTTTTTCTTTGAGAATGCCTTTGTGGAGCTGGCCAACTTATCTTTGTGAGATCGTGATAGAAACTTCTCTTCTTGAACTTGGAAAACAGTATGCTTTATCAGTTTCTTTTCTTAGTCTGGAGATGCATGTGAACCATTTCTGTCATGTTTGCTCACTTTCTATGATGACCAACCATGTAGAGGTTGAAGGGGAGAGCCGTGCCCCATCGTTTCTTCATTATGAAAGAAGGAAAGTCGTTTAAAAGGAAGACAATTCCAGAAGGTGGTAGTTCTAGTTCCTAAGATGATAATGAAAGGGGGCAAGTTGCTAGAGAAGAGCTGGAAGGCCATCGGGAAGCAAGAAAGGACGGGCTTTGGACCGTTTTTATTCGCTGGCATATAGGGATTACATTGCATGTTTTGCGTTTGCTGTTGCTGATTTCGGTGTCTAAAAGGGACTTGGTTCGATTAAGACTTCCTGGACTGGAAAAGAACGGTATTCACTCTTCGGTACCAGTTGAACTTTCTCCTTTACATGCTATGCAGTGAGGACACACTTTCCTATTTGACACATGATGGATGGAAATATGTCAGAAGGGGCCGCGGGTGACGTGTGTTGGGATTGGGAAGCCCAAGTTAATAGCCTCAGTTGTCAAGAATATATTATCACAACTGTAATGAGACACAATCAACCCTTTAGACTGTAATCATCCCTTAAATCTCTGGAGGAAGGATCATTATCTGAGGCAGAAGACGGGGATCTGGTTCACATTATATAGTGGGAACTCTAAAGAGTCCGTCCAGCCAAAGCCAGAGCCTTCATTCAGCAAGTGACCTTGGCCACCAGCTTGTCATCCCCAATGGCTGGTAATTGTCCAGATTTCTGTTTCTGAGGGGTCTAATTTTCACTCTAGAATGACTGCAGAAAGGTCTGCCCGCGGTGGTGCCAGTCAGGTGCCAGGTTACACAGCCTGCGGCGAGCGTGGTGAGTTATGTGCTCTTTGGAAGCAGAAAGGCCAACATTTTGCTTTTCAGGAATGATCAGATAGCTTGTGTCTTTCAAGTTTCTATTGCTTGGACCTAATCTCTCTCCATGAAGTGATCTGCACTCCACACACATAACCCTACAGCCCACCTTCACGTCAATCAGCTGCTGACATTCTTGGGTAGAGCTGGGAACACTGTGATGGTGTTTTTGTTCATGTCCTTCATTTGCAGTCCGTCCTTCTTATTCATGGTGCTCTACACTGTAGGTTCATCAGAAGCATGGAATCAGCTAAGATCAAACCGTCACTCCTAAGGGCCATACAAGGTTAGGCTCTGATAACTTCTAGTCACCTTAGCTTCATCAACCCATCACTAAAGAACCTTGTTTTTTGTTTTTGTTTTTTTCTTAAAGTTTATTCATTCTGAAAGAGAAAGAAACAGAGAGAAAGAGAAAATCCCAAGCAGGCTACACACTGACAGTGTGGAGCCTGACATGGGACTCGAACCCACAAACCATGAGATCATGACCTGAGCTGAAACAGAGAGTCAGAGCCTTAACCAACTGAGTCACCCAGCCTTCCCTAAAGAACCTTGTTTTATGTGTGTTTCTGTTTAAAGACCCCTTATTTAATACACAGTTAATTCATTAGCTTTGAACTCACAGACAGTAGCACCACACATGTTGGGGTTACAAGTAAACGTTAGCAGATGGGTGAATTCACAAAAATGGAATTTGTGAATAATGATGAGTGACTTTTTTTTTTTTACACGAGTATGAGTTACCCTAAGAAAGAAGTCCTGTCTGGAGTCATCTGACTTCTTTTGTACTCTGAATCTCGCAGGTGCAAACGTAGATGTTTAAGCTTGTGCTAATGAAGCAGGATTTTCTGTGGCCCTGGTTTTGGTGGTTGCAGCAAAAGTGATGGAAGATGTCACGGCTCTGAAGCTGCTTTCAGGATGTTCCTTCTTTCTGGGTCCCTTTGGAAGCTTTCCTGCCTGTCCTTCCGGCATTATTATATCCAGACGCAGCGCTTTTGAGTCGAACTGGAGGAGAACAGTGATTTTGAAGCTTTTGTTCTAAATCACACCTTGAATAACCAGCTGGGTGCGGCTCGAGGCCCATCTGCCCAGCAAGATGTGAACAACAAGTAACGTTGATGGTGATTTTACAGTTTCACACCTTACTCCCTGTTTTCTCTTGAAATTTGCGTTAGGAGAGTGTGGCTGGGAGCTGAACGAAAGTTTCATTTGGTCTGAGTTCAAGGATGTGGCCTGATTCGAGGGAGCCCACCCACCGTGACTTGGCTTTTAACATGGTCCTCAGACCCCCTGCCAGAAACACAGCACCGGCCTCCAGGCCCAGGTGGGGGCTGTTAGGTGCAGGGTCAGGAGAATCTGGGGTGGAACGCGTTCTGCTTGCGAGATTGGGTATCGTCAAGTGCTGGGCAACGCCAGCTGGAGTTCTACAGCTGTTGGTCCCCAAGCTGCTGACTTCTGTTGACAGGCCAAGGGCGGCTTAGGAATTCCTGCCAAGTGTCTCATTCAGGGACTCGTGCTGCTCCTTGACAGCCATGTGTCTGTCAAAGCAAATTGGAATTGAGGAGAAGGGGGTTCCCTCCGGTGATTTTAGCCACAATGAAGAGATCATCTGAGCAGTGACAGTTTCCGGAGTGACTGTCCTTCAGGGAGGAAAGCTTACGTCCTTCCTTTCTGTAAGGGTTTGAAGCCGGATGGATGAGCTGTAGTGGGAAAACCATTGAATGACTTGGATTTCTCTCATGCTTATTATTTTCTTCTCCTTTACTGAATGGCTCAGATAGAGCCGTGGTCATTACTTGCTGGTCAGCTGCATACCCTCTGCCTGGGAAGCTAAATTCCCGTCTGCCATCCTTGGCTGAGTGAAGAAAGATGGTCTGGAAGTTGGCATCTCCCAAGGTTTGCAGCATAGGGAAGTCATGAAATCTGGTCTCTTCCTGACCCTCCCCTTTCTCATCTTAGTGAGGTTATAACCGATATGTGTCTTTTTAGCTTCTGTGGAAAGACCTCCGTGGACCCCAGAATAGGAAAAATAGAAGAGACCTAATCCGAAGGGGGTGAGGGGTGTCTGTCAAGGAATGGCGCTAATACCATGCGGTTGCATCAGATGATGGTTTGGCGTTTTCTCTTAGGAGTCTTTGAGAAAAGTAGCTGTCACGAAAATTTCATGTCCCTTTTCTGATTCGCAGCTCTTTTGCAATCTTTGGAAATGGTGCACGACTTGAGAAATTGTCAGTAAATAATGAACACCAGCCAGCCATGCTCTTTTTGCCCAGGGCACGCTGAAACATGTGAAGGAGTGGCCAACAGGGCAAGACGTTTTGTTCCTGGTACAATAACAAATCTTAAATCACCTTTTTCCTCCCCCATAATGCATGCAGCTTTCCATTCGAAAGAGGGGTTTTGTTTGTGGCTTAATTTCCCTGATGTCTACAGTGACTGTGCACTGATAGGGCAGTCCCTGGTTAGGTAATAATGTCTGATACGACAGAGGAGGATCTCTGCTGAGATGCTGGATGTCTGCTTGTCCAGGAGAGTGAACGTGGAGGAGGAGCCTAAGTGGACTGGAGTGTCTTAGTCCAACCCTTGAGTCTATATAGTTTGAAACAAGAAAAAAACCCAAAGCAAGGGCAGGTCTGTGTACAGTTGTTACCTGACTTTATTTTCTGCATCATGGTTTTGTCTCCTGTGCTAGAGTTACAGAATCTTTACTTAACGCCCTGGATTCAGTTGTCAGGCTTATTACTTTCACGGAGTAGCATTGCTTCCATAGGTGTAGAAAGTGGTAAATCGGAATTATAACCGCAAACTCACAGACTCAAAAAAAAAAGTATGTTGAGATTAAGACGTGCATTTGGGAGTCAAGCAGAACATGGCCCCAAGAACATATTGATTTTCTGGTGCTTAGTTACCTAAAACACTTTTAAGTTTTTAATTTGGTGAATTACATCATCATTTCATGTTCATTTTGAACAAGCTCTTCTCTGTAGCTACCTGGGGAGAAGGGGTGGGTGGGGAGGGGTTCAGGTGGACAGGGTCAGGTGCTTTCAAAATGTTGCACATGTGAAGGTGCCGGAAGCCCTGATTAGAGAGAAAACAGAAGCCCAGGACACAAGACTGGGGGTTTTGTCTTGATCAGTGAGCACAGAATTGTTGCAGGGGAAACCCTGCAATTTAACTGAACATCATTCATTCAGAAATGGGAGTAGCGTTTACTTAGTAAGTCTCCTGGTATTTAGGAAAAACAGATTTACTCAGGGAATTGTCCGTGTAAGCCTGAGATTCACGAGGATGATGTTTCTATTACTGGGACAAGTCTTTTCCTAGGTGTTCATTGGTGGCCATGGGGTTGGGCTTGTTCTCCTGCTGTGACCGTTCCCCAGAGCAGCTGCCTGTCCGTGGGGACACCTCTGAGCACAGGGAGAGGTTCTCGGGGTCCAAGATGCTTCCCCAAGGGAGCCTGTGAAGGATCCTCGTGTCTGCCAGCTGACTTACTAAAGCCAGAAGAGGGGAGACATTGACCTGTTTGCATAGCAGAACGTGTAATAGATATGGGTTTTACAAGAGTATGAGTAGCGTCTCGAACCTGTGTGAATCGCATCTGAAAGCCACTTCTGAGATTTGAAAACCTTCCAAAGGGACACAAAAAAAGAATTTTATTTTCAGCGAAGATGGGATCAAGGCAAGCCTAGTGTCTCTGGGCCAGGAAGTGTGATTTTGACTCTAGACTTTCTCTCCCGCACAGCCCCCATCCCCGCACTCCTCCCTGGGCACCTGCTGAGTGCCTGGCGTGCCCCAGACCTGGGTGGGGAGCAGGCAGCATCTCGGTTCTGTCCAGGGTTAACTTGCTCTCGGTGACTTTGACTCAATGGTGATGTCAAACAGGAAGGCTATCTGTAGAAGCTGACTTTAGGTCATTCCCCTGGTCTGTGAACATTTCCACACACCCTGAAGTCAAAAGAGGGAAACGTCATCAGATGTTTCTTGATTTTTCTTTCTTGAACATGCTCATTGATGTGGGCTTGGCCTCGGGGATTCCAAGTTGGGTGTTGGCTGCCCTTGACATGGGGAGGCCAGCAGGGACACAAGAGAGGACGATAGGAGGTAACCAGAGGCAGGTCTGGGTGTCCTGTTCACAGAGGAGAGGCGGTCACATCACACGGGGACACCGAGGACACATGCAGGTTTCAGAGTGCCAGTGAGGATGCAGGAACAACTCTGGCTTGAGTGGTGAGGGCAGAGCAATCAGATACAATCTAAAGGGCCAGAAATACAGAGTTCTGGATTCAGATCAGCTCCATACAAATCACAAGGAGGCCAGTTTCTGCCCCAGCAGCTTGTGGAATTGAAAGAACGAAACAAATCAACACCAGTGTCAGTTTCATGCTGTTTGTTCAACAGAGGAGGGGGGGTGTTTTCCTGATGGTTTATGAAGAGGAAACACAAACCCAGCCCCACCATGGGGGGCAGGGTGGACACTCTCAGGCCTGGTCCCACGCACCTCACCTGCGTTGGCACATTCACTGGCAGAGCACGTCCATGGAAAATGATGAGACATCAGTCTGCAAGATGTGGTCTGCGTTCCAAAATGGTCTTGCTTACCTTCCAGTTACTTCCATGGAATGGGCTCTAATTGAATGGGGGTGGTTAGGGATGAACTGTGGCTCCTTTTATAACGCGTAAGCTCAGAACCTTCCCAGGATTATTCAGCACCGCTGTCCCAGGTTTGATTTTGCAGTAAGTCGCTCAACAAGGGAGAGGAATGCAGCCAATGGGAGGTGGGGGTGTGGGGTACCGTCAAGTCAGCCTCCGAGGCTGAACCTTTTAAAGGTGTGTTTGCAAAGAAAATGAAAGAAGAGTCTTGCCTCTTGGAGAGACGCAGCAGGTTTACATCAGGACACGCCCGACCTCCTGGTTCCATTTAGTGAGTCCGATTTGATCAGATTGTGTCCTTGATGGAGCCGCAGGACGGGCAGGGTGCTTCATGACTAATCTAAGGCAGCTGACATGCTTGCTTTTCAACATAAGGGAAGCTGGGCTGCTTCTTCATGGGGAGGACGTTGCAGTACTGTTCGTGCCGAAATGGACATGACTCATTGCCAAATGTAAAAAAAGGAAAATCTTTTTATTCGCCCCGCATGTGTAAACCTTCCAAACCCAACAGTGTTCAGAGGAAGGTAAGACACCATCTGGTTTGCTGCGTAGTAGCCTATTTCTTATTTTTATCACTAATTTATATTGAGAGGATGACAAATAGAACGGGATGAGGCGTTTAGTTACGCAACGCACCCGAGGATTGTTAAGCCTTCTGTTGTCTCAGAAACAAGACATCCTTGGGTGAGATGAGCCCCATGCCTGTGCACCTTGGCCGATTCAAGGTGAGCTACCTTTTCCTTGTGCAGGCCTTTGGCGACCACTTTGGACAATGGAAGACCCAACCGGTAATTGGGAACTCATTGCAGCAGGATTTGGAAGTCTTGTATTCTTCATGTCTTCAGAGAGATGAAGGTGTTGAAAAGACCTCAGAGTATTTGCTGGGTTGAAACTAGAAAACAGCACCGTAGTCTGACTTCCAAGTGAAAACACAAATTGCTAAGCCCAGATCACCTGTTCCATGTACAACAGCAGCCCTGGGTTCGAGGTACACACGGGACATAAGTCATGGGACCCTGAGAACTGACACAGACCAACGTGCATATTAGATTGCCCTGCATGGGTTTGTAGTATTTTTTTTAAGTTTATTTATGTATTTTGAAAGAGAACAGAGAGACAGAGAATCACTAGCAGGCTGTGCACTGTCAGTGCGGAGCTCAACATGGGGCTTGATCCCAAGGAATCATGAGATCATGACCTGAGCTGAAACCAAGCATCTGATGCTCAACCGACTGAGCCACCCAGGCGGCCCCATGTAGTAATCTGATTTTCCTTAGTTACTGAACTGAAGGAGAGCAGCTTTTCATTGCTCTCTATTGAGTTGGAGAAAGAGTGTCTTTTTTAAAATTATTTTTTAATGTTTTATTTGTTTCTGAGAGAGAGAGAGAGACAGACAGACATGAGTGGGGGAGGGGTAGAGAGAGAGGGAGACACAGAATGTGAAGTAGCCTTCAGGCTCTGCACCGTTAGCACAGAGGCCGACTCAGGGCTCGAACTCACAAACTGTGATATCATGACCTGAGCTGAAGTTGGAAGCTTAACCGAGGACAGCCAGGTGCCCCAAAAGAGTGTCTTTTATGGCTAGAAATTTCCTTAAACCTGCTATCTAGTCTTAATTTTTAGGAAAATATTTTTCTGAGTGATTTAACCATTGCCATTCCACTAACAGTTCTTTGTGAATTCCCTGGTCAGCCATCTTTCCAGGGATAAACAGTCTTCTTTCCTCCGTGCTCTTGCCACAGACCTTTGCCTCCATTCAGTTTTGTGCTGGGAAGGTTTTAGTGCCAGTGAGTTGTGGGCTTAATCTGTGGCAGACATTTCCCTCTTCCTATGGAACGACTGAAGGGCTGATCTAAGAACCCAAGCCCTTCCTGTCTGCTTTAATAGAAGTTAAGTAACAATGGTAGGTAAATAGTTTTTTTAAAGTTAAATTTTGATCTAAGCTTTAAATCCTGAGTTTAGATTTAGAGTTGAATCTTGGCTGTCTTTTGTGCGGGCAGGCTACTAGGTCCTATTGGATGTGTTCGGAATAAGTAGGAATTGAGAGACCACATTTTCAAAAAGCCTCAGACACCCCTTCTCTTTCTGGGTAGTAAGATTTGCGTCTACAAAGGATGGATCAATTTAGCTGTCAAAATGAAAGCTGAGAGGCCAATTGGCCATGCAAATTAACCACTTGTGCAAGCCCTTCAAAATTGTCTGCGTGAAAAGCGAGCCTGCCCTTTGAAAATTTGGCACATGGTGGCAGAAATAAGAAAGTAGTCACTCTTCAGAGATGGTGGTGTCCTTAGGGAGCTGATTTTAGAAATTGCTCATTTTGAGCAGTTCCTTAGTTTTTGGCAACTTATTTGCTTTAATATAAGAAGTCATTTCTGCCCCCTCTTTTTCTCTCCCTCTGTTCCCATGTGTCTTGGCGGCTCAGAATCCATCTCATCATCTGCTGTGGGAGTTAGGGAACGGGAGGTGTTTTGATTCAGCTTTACTCCAGCCACTGAGGCGCGGTATATGCCTCCCAGGGTCAGCAGCTCCTACCAGCTCTCAGTACTCAGCAAAGGATGACTCTGCACAAAGAAAAAACAACTGGGTTTCTTTCTTCCCAAATGTTAGGATTAGTCAACGCTTTGAGAAATGATATTCCAGTTTCTGCCTTCCGTTTTCCGTAGGCCTCAGCTGTGTGTCATGTTTTCGAGCCACCACATTTCACAGTGACTGTCACCTGTCTGATGGAGGGAGCTGTGGATCTGGGTGTGAAAGCTCCAGATGGAAGTGTTTTTCTCTTTGTCTTTGGGTTCAGCTTTCGGAAGTAACCTGCTACTGTGTTTGGTAAGGTAGGATTTTCCTCCGCTGGTCTGAGAGCCAGATGACTGCGTCATGAAGTGACCCAAATGTGAGACACGGTGTCCCCATGTGAGGATCCACTGTCCATGTCCATGAACTTTCCAGATGTTCCTAAATGTTGGCTCTAAGACAGCCAAGGGTTTAAAGAAAGGAAATTATGACATCTGGCACTTGTCTTTTAATTTTTTTAAATGTTTATTTATTTTTGAGAGAGAGAGAGAGAGAGAGAGAGAGAGACAGACTTTGAGTGGAGAATGAGTAAAGCGAGAGAGAGAGAGAGACACAGAATCCAAAGGAGGCTCCAGGCTCTGAGCTGTCAGCACAGAGCCTGACACAGGGCTTGAACTCACCAACTGTGAGATCACGGCCTGAGCTGAAGTCGGACTCTTTTTTTAAAATTTATTTAATGTTTATTCATTTTTGAGAGACAGAGAGTGAGTGGGGGAGGGGCAGAGAGAGAGGGAGACACAGAATCCAAAGCAGGCCCCAGGCTCTGAGCTGTCAATATGGAGCCAGACACGGGGCTCAAACCAACGAACCTTGAGATCATGACCTGAGCCGAAGTCGGACGCTTAACCGACTGAACTACCCAGGCCTCCCCTGGCACTTGTGTTTTAAAAATGCTCGTAAGATAACTCTCAAAGAGAATCTTTATTAACTGATATTGATCAATATGTGGCATTATTTGCACAGAAAATAATCACTTGCTGACTAAAGAGATCATGTCCGATTTGGGAGAAGTTCTTCCAAAAGGCGAATTTCTTGAGCCCCAGAGCCCTTCCGTGTAACTATGGCTTCATGAAGCCTGTCATTCTTCCACACATCCTGTGCGCAGCTGTGACACAGGAGAATGTCTGATTGGCCACATACACTGATAAGGAAAGGAAGGCAAAACCATTTCCGTTTTGGGTACTGTGTAGTTGCAGCTTTCAGCACCTGATTTAAATGTTTTTTCTTTTTCCCCTCTCTGTACATTTTTTGTGTCACACACTTTTGTGTAAGATCTCTCGCTTTCAAAAGTCACAGCTATTCGCCCTGATGTTGTGCTTAATTCAGGTGCTGTTTGCAATTGCAGAATTTGGCTGGGGGACCGCGCAGATTCTATCCGTGGCCAGTGCATGCAAGCCTATGGGCAAAGCAACACCTTTCAAAATAGGTGAAAATCCTGGGGCGCCTGACTGGCTCGGTTGGTTAAGCATCTGACTTAGGCTCAGGTCATGATCCCACAGCTTGTGAGTTCGAGCCTCATGTCGGGATCTGTGTTGACAGCTCAGAGCCTGGAGTCTGCTTCCGATTCTGTGTCTCCCTCTCTCTCTGCCCCTCCCCTGCTCATGCTCTGTGTCTCTCTTTCAAAAATAAAAACATTTAAAAAAAAATAAAGGAGAAAAATCCTGACTTGGGACACTTTTTAATGCTGCTCTCAGGATTTACAAGTCAAAATGGCAAACCATGTTCAAAGTTTAGGTGGCGATATTGAACCCACGAGCAGACCTATCTTTAAAAGAAAGCAAAACAACCAACTTTTAGAAATTTGAGCCCTGACCTTGTGTTGAATGTAAAGCAGTCAGGGGAGATCTAAATGAACCTGCTCCACGGGCCAGACCCTGACACCAGCCGGCATCAGCCTGGAGCCCAAGGACAGGGGCTGCCCCTCAGACACACTTGGGATGGGACTGGACAGGCCACCGCCGTCCCCACCTACCTTCTTCATCACCTCCTACTGTGTGTGCATTTGCTCTTCCTCTTCATGTGGTTTCCCGGAGTGCTCAAAGTTGTGCTCAGGAGTCCAGTGGGTGCAGCTGGGAGCTGAGCTTCCGTCCTGCTCCCTCTTATCCCGGGACCAGGCTGCCTGCAGTGGTTTACGTCCTTCAGCATCTGCACCAGGTGTCTGCCGGCTGCCTCTTGTGTGTTCTTCCCTCCCTGCCCTCCTTTTCCTGTGTGTCCTTCCTTCCCCTTCCCCTGTCCCCTGTCCCCACTCTCCTCTCTGCCATGTTTGCCTCAATTCCTTTCTCTGTCCTACTGTGGGCACCTCCTTTTCTCTTCTGAATGGCTGGGGCTTTCCGACCAACCCCCAGCCTGCAGGAGCCTAACTTCGCTTTGGGCAGCATTTGTCTTTACCCGTTACATGTCCACCGATGATTTCTCCAAGCACTATCTAGTGGGGCACACGCATTGGAGGCGAGTGAGGGAGATGGTCCGAGGTGACTTCATGCAGGAAGAGCCAAGTTAGGGACAGTGTTAGAAAGGGGCGCTGTGTGCCCAGAGAGAGTCACTGATTCTCTTCCATCCCTGGCCCCCTCTGCTTATGGATTCCCCAGAGTATCCTTCCCACCCACACCAGTGGCATTGGACCAGTGAGCAAACAATAATATCCTTTACTTAATGTGTATTTTATTTCATAGATTCACAGATTCTCGTTGATTCCGTTCCTGTCTTATATTCAAAGACATTCATTCATCATTCTCTACACAGTGTCCAGACTGTTTCTATACAAGTAGTATTTTGTGGAAATGATCTATGATTTATAGTTTTTTTGTTTTGTTTTGTTGTGATTTTAACGTCTAGAGCTCTCAGTGGCAGCTGCCTCTGGCCTCTGCTTTCTCTTCTTGTGTGTCCCTCCACAGAGCTGCCATATTGATCTTCCTAATTACCACTCTCGTTCTGGTACTTCACTGAGCCTTCAATGACGCCCTTCCTTTGGATGAAATCTTCTCCTTTTCTCAGGATGACATTCCCTAACTGGCTTCATTTCTAGGCTCTGAGTTCCTTGGAGAGGGTCCCCTGAGTCTTCCTTCAACTTGGCCATGCTTGGGAGGGGCCTTGCACACATGCCTGCTGATGCTACCCCTTCCTGCTCTTCTGCCCTGGGTCCCACCTGGAACCCATCTTCCTGTTGGCTTTCTTGTTTTCCTCCACAAATCTGCGTAGAGGACGGCTTTCTGTCCATGGTCCTCACAGCTCTAGTCCTATTTGTCCACCTTAGATGAGTTGCTTTGTTCCCCTAACTCCATTCAGTCAGCACTTTTGCAAACTCTTATCTGCTGGCCTCATGGGTGGAGTTTCCATCCATACACCCTGCCCCAGTGGTGGCACTAGTCATTCGCGCTCCAACACAGCAGGGCTCTGGCCATATGGTTCTTTGTTCCATATGAGGATGCTTGTGTATCCCTGTCTCATCTGCAACCTCCTTCACCTGTAAATGCACCCCACTCAAACTACTTCATCGTCTCCCTGAATATCCCTTATATCCCAGATCGCATTTTCTCTTCTTCCAGGAAGCTCTTCTTGTCCTGCCTGGGAACAAACTTCCTCTCCTCTAATTTCAGAGTGTTATAGAATCGTGTAGTAGGATGAGCTCCTCAGTGCCTAATTGGTTCTTGCTTTGTCTTTTGACCACCTGAAAAAACCCAATTAAATCGGGTCCTCAGAGTTGTTACTATACAGTAACAACCAAGTGTGGCCATCGGGCTGTGCTGTACACGGAGGTTAACTGACTGATTGACCGGACACAAGGCGTTCCTTAGTTGAGCCTTATGGCCACTGGGAGAATTCTCGCACCTTGGGAAACCCTGGTCCAACAGTTGATGGGTTTCCTGAGCCTGTACCTGGCGGGGTTTCTTTCCATGACTCTTTTAACATCTTTATTATGCCAGGTGGTCTGATCCATTTTCATTTTATTTCTTGTGATTTTCCTGTGGTGCAATTGCTAAATTGAGCTTTGAAGACTGGCCTGAAATTTTAATTTCTCTCATGTATCTGTAGGAGAAAGGCCAGCACTCAGCTGACCTTTGGTTTCCAGAAGAATGTTTAAATCTACATTTTTTTCTCATTCTGAGTAGGTCGGGCTGGGGAGGTTGCATATTTTTGCAGAAAGCTGTGTGCCGATGGGCACGTAGTGAGTTATAATTGATGTTTAGGTTTTATTTATGCATTTCAATTAAGAGACAGTGTGAAGAGCCTGTGAAGGTGGCTACAGGGTACACCTTCTAGGAAAGGTTTATTGTGTGTGAATCACAAAGGGCTGCCTCACAAGTGTGTGTCGCGGTGGTGTTTCTGGAGTGAGGCTGGGAATTCTGATGCAGAGGACTCCGGACGCTGTTTCGACTAAAGTTGATCCTGAGCTAAAAGAGAAAAGAATAAGAATAACATGGAATCGAGTCAAATGGGGACATTTATATTTTAATAAAACATAAGCCGTTTGTTATTTAATGGGCAGTTAAATACCCACTTTAAAATATTCTGACCTCCAGCCAGGGGCAACTCTCTGGGGCGTCGTGGTTTCTTTACCTTTTGACTTTCTTCTCAGTTTTCTAAAAAATATGTCTGTGATTTACGGTTTATACATCAAGTTAATTTATGACCTTCCTGGGTGAGGGGCGCCTGGCTGGCCCAATCCATGGAGCATGCTCCTGTTGATCTCAGGGTTGTGAGTTCAAGCCCGACGTTATCGGGTGGAGCCTACTTTAAAAAGTAGACACATAAAAACACGTATATGACCTTACTGGGGGAGGATGGGAGCTCTCAGGCTCCGGACCCAAAGGAGCCATTGTCTGTGACTTTAACTTAGCTCCTGACAAGCTCACACTGCTTCGTTCACCTTCCAGAGTGGAAGGTCCCGATGCTCTTCACGTGACCTGCAAGCACCAAGGTGGTAAAATGTCGATTTCACTGTTGATGTAAACACAGGCACAGTAAGACGCCTTCAGGGCGCATGCCCCCAAATCCTGCTGCGGGCACTGGTTTCCGGTTTAAACTTCAGATTCCAGAGGGAGGTGTGTTTACACCAATCCGTGTGAACTCTGTGTTGGGAGTTCTGCCACTTGAGCGTTTGTTGCCTTTTCGAAAGGAAGGGACTGGGTTTTGAAGTCACAAAGTTGGAGCTGGAGTCTCTGGCTGTCCAGCTGTGGCTGTCCCTGCCTGGATTGAGCAGGGATGTCCTTTCCCTGCGCTATTTATCGGGTTGGGTCAACGATTCTGAATTCTTACAGCGTCCTTTTTGGCCTCTGTGTCTCTTGCCATTTAAGAGGATGGCCATCCTCTGCAGGCGTGACCCTCGGATGTCCTAGCTGAGGGACCACATCCGCTAATTTGTGAGCGCAGTGCGGGAGGATAGGAGAGCTCAGCCTCCAGACCTAATTATCAGCCCTGTTTTAAATTTAATTCTGACACAATGCGGGTCTGTAGAAATTGCCAGGAATTCCTGGCATTAGTGGGTGGGTGTGCCCTACTCTGTCACTTAAATGTTGATTAAGACGTAAAACAAAGACAAAGACATTTTGGTGCTAATTTTGAAACATATTTTAGGGCTCCGGAGAAGAGGTTGGTGTATTGAGACATGCCGTTTTATGAAGAAGTTCCAGCTAACATGTTTGTTGCCGCACCCAAAGAGATGTTTTTGGGGTGTGAGAAAGGAATTGGCCGCTCCTCGGAATTTTTCCTGGGCTGAGGATGCCTTCTTACCTTGGGGACGGCTCCCTTACCGCTCTTTTGGCCTCAAGGATTTGCATCTGTACCTCCGCTTTTCCAAAGGATGACGTCAGGGGCTTTCAAAGACTCAGCCGGGACCGCATTGGGCTTGGCTCTGCTGCGGTGTGTGAGCGCACCTGTGTTGTGTGCGCATTCCTGGGCAATTCTGAATGTGTCTCTTGGATTGCCCCCCTGGCTTCCTGTGAACAAAGGCAGGGAGCCTCATGGAGAAACAGTGTCACTTAGTCACTGGCTGCCCTCTGGCCTTGAACCTCAGGACTTCCAAACAGCTGGTTTCAACAGATATAAAATTTTACAAACTTCCAGATGCTGTAATTCATTTTATTTTCTGCAGGCAGATGGCCTTTAGATAATTACTAAAGTAGACAGTGTGGGAATCGTTGTAGAGAGGAATAGCCAGAATGTTCCAGAATGTTCCAGGAAGTTCTTCCCTTTTTTCTCATAATTATTCTCAGCTGCTACCCAAGGGTATGTGTCGGGATAGGCAACATGAGTGTGTTCCAGGCTTACAGCAGCCAGAAGCTGACAAGCCGGGAGAGTAGAAAGAAACTACATGAACTAGGACAACAGAGTAAGCATGGGGCCATGACGGGCAGTATTTGGAGTAACAGACATCCTTTGGTACTAACGGACATGTTTCTTTATGAATCAGAAATAGAAAGTAACCTATTTCTTCAATTTCTGACATACCTTGTTCTAGGGTGGCTGGTGTCTTGCATTAGTCTGTCACATCATAGTTCAAGTTTTTAGGATTTTAATATAAAATTGAGGAGACTGGATAGAGATTACTTGGTGGAATGAGATTGCTTGATTTTATGGTTTATAGTTCTTTTCCTTATAAAGTCTCACATTGTGCACCATATATGTTAATAAAAATAAAAATAGAAACTCAAATTTTTGGCATAGTTTATTCTATACCTTCTGCCTTTCTCTCTTATTTTTCAAAGGCATTACTTAAGGTACAATATATCCCCAAAAATGGGATGAAAGAGCCACCGTAGAATGGATAAATTCACACAACCAATCTGAATTTGTTGTTCAGAATGCTCAACGTAATTCACACGGGTTTGAAATGATGGTCCTTTTGGTTGTTTCATGGGGTTTGTTTGCACATGTTGACAGCATTTGAATTTTTATTTCTCATCTTCTGAAGAGGGAAGCCCATCAGTGCATGGGATATTAGGCTAGGGCCATGGTACTGTGATTTCCAAGCTGTCTTGGGCCACTTTACTTTCAGCCTTCACTTCTAGAGCAGCTTGTGCCGGTTGTGCAGGGCCATCGATGGAACTTTCTAGAATCGATAAGCAATGACCGCAGCGTCCTTTAAAATGGATTAATAGGATCTGTTTTTTTCTCTTCTTTTTTGCAGCGCTGGTGTGTGAATCGGGCTCAGGTGCCCAGGTGCTGTGGGTCCCTAGCGTGATACATGGTCGAGGAAACGCTCCCCCCTTTCCCTCCTTGGTAAGTCAGACACCTCAATGGGAAACGAGGAACCAACAGTTGTATCGATGCAGAGTGTGATGGCTTAAGAGCAACACTCACCTCTGCTGTTAAAATCGGCAGTGAGTGAGCGGGCTTTCAGAAAGGAACCGAGGCACAGAGAGGTGAAGTCACCTGCTCAGGATTTCACAGGTAGTCAGAGGTGGAGCTGGAATCCGAACCCATGTTCTTTTGCTTTTTATTTTTTAAAAATGTTTATTTATTTATTTTTGAGAGAGAAAGTGAAGGAGGGGCACAGAGAGAGAGAGAGAGAGAGAGAGAGAGAGAGAAAGAGAGGGGGGGCAGAGAGAATTTCAAGCAGGCCCTGAGCTGTCAGTGCAGAGCCCAACCTGGGGCTTGAACCCACAAACCGTGAGATCGTGACCTGAGCCGAAGTCAGAGGCTTAACCAACTGAGCCACCCAGGTGCCCGTGAACCCACGTTCTCAACCCTAACAGAGTACTACCTAATAGCACTAGCAATGCCTTCTGAGAATAAGGCAGACACACTTTTTAATTTTTTCCTTTACTGGAAATACTCATGTCCTTAAGAGAAGCTCACAGTAAACAAACAAAAAAAAAAAAAGAAAGAAAAACTCACAATAAATATTAAGAAGTTTGTTTTTCAAAGAGCAGTCTAAATCAGGAGATGGCAAACTTTTTATATAAAGGGTGAGATAGTAAATATTTTAGGATTTGCAGACGATAGGTAAATGAGCAAATGTGGCTGAGCAAATGTGGCTGTATGCCAGTAAAACCTTACTCACAAAGACCACTGAACTGGAAATGGCCCTTGGGCTATACTTTACTGAGCCCTGATCTACACACTTACAGCGCTCAGTGATCTCACACTGTGGAGAATGAGTGTGTTTTAGCGGCCAGTAGGTATGAGTCCTGTAACAAAATTCAGCTTGGGTGCTCAGAATTCAGTCATAAGTGACTTTTAATGAAATCTGCTCTAATTGCAAAAGCCTCTACCCCTTAGAGTAAGTGCGTTTAGTGTCCAATGCTTGACGCCGTCTGTAGGCCCCAAGGGTATTAGTGTGATTCCAGCACCTACACTACAGCTTTGCTCAAAGCAGGCTTGACAAACATTGTTGCTTCAGTGTATTATGTTAGTCTAGAATGTAGAGCTCTTTTACGAAAAAGGGTCAGGTAGCATTTCCTCTTTTGGTCTCTGTATTGTTTCTAGCTGTGACATTTTTATTTTGTGCCTTTAAACATACTATTGCTTATACTTACTAGGGCTAACATGCAATTATTTTGGGCTCTCTGATAATTGTGTTGCTCAAAAGTGCTCTGGTACCAAATCTTTCTCTTTTACTATGAGCAAAACCAGATGTTAATGAAAGTCAAGTTTGAACAAAGTTGACATAGTTAAATCACGGGATAACATGGCGATCTCCTTTGCCACACATACCACGTGAGATGGTTCTGTGGCTTTTGTACTGAACTTTTTCTCACAGAACGATGCTTCTGCAAGAAGGATAGGACCTGAAGTCCTATCTGACTATTGTACAGGTTTTCATCAAAAAAGATGGGCAAGGGAGAACCAGATAGCTTTGTTTCTTTACATAGTTTGAGTTTGAGCACAAAAGTGTTCTATTCATTTGTTCGATCGTTTATTCTTTCCTTCATTTGTAGAAACAAATAGGTCTAGCAAGCCCATGAGCCTGATGTAGCAGAGCGTTTGGAAATACGCCTCTTGCAAGAGCCACTGGTCCCTATAGGCACTTTTTCCATGAGTAATGAAAGTGTTCTTCGCCTTAATAGCAATAATATAAAAAGGTAAATTTAGATTATAGTAGTAACAAAAAGCTACATAATGGTAGCTTATTAACTGGAAAAAATCAGGATGCAAAATAATATATTTAATAAAATCCCATTCCTCACACACACACACACACACACACACACACACACAATCTATGCACACGAGTCCATGTGTGTTATAGAGTCTACTAGAACATATATCAATATCTAACAGACTCTAAACCAGATTATCTCTAGGTTTGAGGATGCTTGCCTTTTTTTTGAGTCACACATTCACTCTCAAAATTGTTCATGAGTATTATATTTTCACAATCTAAAAAAAAAATGAAAAAGCAAGGAAGCAGTGAATGCTCATCATAAAAGTTATGTAAAAAGGGGGTGCCTGGGTGGCTCAGTTGGTTAAGTGTCTGACTTTGGCTCAGGTCATGATCTCATATTTGGTGGGTTTTAGCCCCACTTCGGGTTCTGTTCTGACAGCTCGGAGCCTGTAGCCTGGAGCCTGCTTCTGATTCTGTCTCCCTCTCTCTCTCTGCCCTTCCCCACTTGCACTCTTTCTCTCTCAAAAATAAATACACATTTAAAAAAAGAAATTATGTAAAAGAAGGGGAAAATTTCACCCATAATGCCTTTGACAAAGACAAGCACTATTGTCATTTTATGCAGTCTTTTATAGTATATTTTTGATAAAGAATGTACAGAGTTGAAGTAACAGTAAACATAAAATTTTGCATATTGCTTTCTCACTTGTTATACACTTTTTCTATTATACATATCTGATAATATATAATATTACTAAAATTGTTAATGAACCTCATTTTAATGCATTATAATATTCTGTCATGTAAAGACACTATAATGCAATTTACTGCTTCTTTTTTTGCTGGACATATATATTATTTTAGTTAACAAAACTCATGGACAGTGCCGAAGTAGTCATACACCAGGATTCTAATCCTGTTTTCCAGATGCGTGTAGCTCACACTATGAGCTACATTGTGAAGAGGAGACATTTGGCACATAAAATATATGCTTCATGAACAATTAGCAACCTATTATCAAGCTTTCTTTTAACTGCAGTTTCATTCATTTGTTAGGTCAAAATAGCTGCTCTCAACTGTTTCAAAACCAAGCAGTTTTAGTAAGATTGCCAATTGGCTTTGCAGAGTATTGCAGATATTAATACTTGCCCAGTAATACGTTAGAGTTTGTTTTGCTAAAACCTTGCTATCCATCATTAATTTTTTTGTGTCGATTTGATAGTATTCCTTTCTTTTTATATGTTTCGTTATTCACTCATTATGTTATTTGGTTGATTATTTTTTAATTGTGTGATAATTAACCATTACTTTGAGAGAAGAGGACAGAGGGAGAGAGAGGGAATGTACAGGTGTGAGAGAATTTTTTTTCTTTATGCTCGTTTTGCTATTGAGATTCAGCACTTTTCTTACAGACTTTAACAGAATTTGTTTTTAAGAATACTAACTCTGTCATTAATTTTTCTCCACTTCCTTAGCTTGTGGACTTTATACTTTTACATTTAAAGAAGTATTTCAGTGTTGCCATATATACATATTTTTTTATAATGACATCATTCAGTGCTTAGGAATTTAGTAAGGTTTTTCCTTTTCTTTCTTGTGCTATGATTACAAATATTCATCCCTGGAATTCAGAGAACAGTTCAGTTATTTAAAAATAGGTCCTGGACTTTGTAATTTATCTCATAGTTATAGTCTTCCTTTCTTTTTCTTCACTGACAAAAATCAACCCTCAATTTTACTCTAATGAGGATGTTCAATTAAAATACTTGTATGAATGAGGGGGTCTCAGCTGCACATTGCTTCATCCTGCAAATAGAACTCAAGTTTATAGTCAGACAACTGAAATACTTTCATTCTTTTATTAATCCTCTTTCGGTTAAGGAAAAGTTAATTTTGCATTTTGAGATGTTCTATAGCTTTTACTTGTATTGTTAATGACTCCTTATCAGTACTTTTTATGTAATAGAACTTAATCCATTATGCTGGGTATGATTAAGTCATTATCACAGTGCTTTTCCTCTTGTTTCTTGTTTGTGCCTAACTTCTGGTGTTTGCATTAAATGTTATGTGCTGTGGCTGCAAGACAGACAGCACTGGTTGAATCACATATGTGGTTGGTGTCCTCACTTGTTGAGTTTCGAGCACTCACCTAAATTATTAACTTAATTATGAATTACCATGTGCCCGCAACAGCAGTTTCATGATTTGTATGTTCCAGTAGATCGAGAATTAGCTAGATTTCTCTTTTTGTGAAAGAGATTAACCTGGCTTAGGACAGATCCAAAGACATATCTAGAGACAACTCAGGTCTCTAGCTTTCCTTTTCTCAATTTTCTAGATTTCTTGGCTATAAAATAAGGAAAGTGAAAAGACATCATTTGAGAGTGGGAACAGGCAATGACACTGAGTTCTTGGAGAGAAAAAGACTAAATAGGAAAACAAACGTGCTCACTGAGCCGCTCTGTGTTTCACTTGGTGCCGCCGTGCTGATTGGGATTTTGTTTTGTGTTATTTGTGGTGCATTTCTATGTATATTATTGACACAGGTGCATCGCTTGCTTAAACATGCTGAGTGGTTGTATTTTGGGATGGAGATTTAGCCTGTCATTCTTAATAATGTCAGAAATACTAAAGCTGTGGATTCTACTCCTTATTATTCCTGTCCTATTGCCTTGTCAGCCGGATGGAAAAATCTCTAGGAGGTGATCTGGAGAGGCTTGGCAGGTCTGATTTGCTTGGTTCCATGCAGTGTCCCATGTTCACTGATGGAACAATTTTCTGCCTCCACTATCCCTGTTAGAATGCATCGGAATTCCCATGATGGTGCCGGGGAAACCTTGCTTTCTCTCTCGTATGGGATTTTGGCCCTTTTCCTGGTTTGTGTAGGTGAGTGTCTGCCAAGTATGTTTTGTTCTGGCTTTATGACCACTATAAATATTTGTGAATCACAGATGCATGTCAAGTTCAGGATCCAAGTTTTCTTTCCTTTGCTTCGTGTTTGAGGCAGGCTGGGGCTGGCCTACGTGTGTTGTTCATTCTCACACACCCAGTAGAGGGACAGATGTGTGTGGGGTTAATTGCTTGGATTTGAAGATTTACATGTGCATGTAAGGATACTGCCCCCGTGATTAAACTGTGCGTAAGATCTTTTTTGGCGGAACTTTCCCAAGGGCATAAATATGACCCTGTGTTTGGATTTTTGAATTTCATGGGACTTGGGGTTTTCCTGTGTTGTAGCCTCTAGATCAGAGTATTGGAGAGGCCTCTATAGCTTAAGGGCTGCAAACCTAATCAGTTCATGTTTTATCCACTGGAGTTTTTCATGTGGTTTTCATGTGTGTTTGTGTCTCTTTTAGCCTTCCAGGCCACAAAGGGATCAGAGTCATTTTGCTTCATTTGCTTTTGCTTAAAGCTTGGACAGTAACCATTATTGGTTAAACCGAAGCAGAAAAAGCAAAGGTTGGAAAGATGGTCAGGAGATTCTGGGAAGTAAATACCACTGTATTTTTATATGACAGGATCTAAGAATAGTCAACAGATTTTATATTTCCAGCATTCACAAATTAGGTCTAAGTTTTTATCAAGGTCAGATTACTTTTTTTGCCGGAGGTGACTGCCTTGCTCATAGCTCAGAGGCCGTACGTCTTTTGAGAACTGTCCCCCCTTCCTCCATCGAAAGCCACCTCCTGCTACTGTGATGGTTTGAAAGAGAAGCACCTTCTCAAGCTGGCCAAGCAGACATCCCACCTGGTGGCCACCCTGAGTTAATTCTAGTTGAGGCCACGCCCCGAGCTGGGGCACCAATACCCCGTTCCTTCTCTCCCACTCCAAGATAGCACTTAAATTGTTCTTCCCTTTCTTTCCAGCATCATCACTTTTTATTTTCCCCTTTCTGCTGGATCTACCACCTTAAAAAAACAAGTGACCCACTGACCTTAATTTCCCCTCAACCCACGTCTCTTTTCTTCTCTTCTCTTCTCTTTCTTTTCCTTTCCTTTCCTTTCCTTTCCTTTCCTTTCCTTTCCTTTCCTTTCCTTTCCTTTCCTTTCCTCTTCTTTCCTCTTCTTTCCTTTTCCTTTTCCTTTCTTTTTTAACAGAAAAACTTCTTAAAAGCATCTGCCTGTATTTCTTGTCCTCAATTCCTGTGTCTGCATTTCCTCTTGAACCCACATTGACTGCTCAGTCTTCCATCACTATTGCCTCTTCAGGTCACCAGTTACAGCCATGTTGCTGACCCTCAGGGTCAAGGCTGCCTCAGCATCACACTTGACAGTCAGTCAGTCCGTCAGTCCGTCAGCTGCGTTACCTCCCATCTCCTTGAAGCATTTTGTTCATCTGGTTTCAAGATACCACCTTTCTCTGGCATGATTCCTAAACATCTGGCCATTCCCTCTTACCTCAACTCTCATCCCCTTGCTCTCCAACCACCAGAGTCGTGGGCTCAGTGCTTTGACCTCAACTTTTTCCCACTATCCTTCCCATTTGCTTAACTTCTGCCCTCCCCCCAATGTAAGCGCCATGAAGGCAGAGATTTTTGCTTATTTTGATCACTGGTCCATCTCTGGGCATAGAAAAGAGTCCAGGAAATAAAAAGCTGTCAATAATTATTTGTTAAATGGATGCATTTGTGGAGGTAAGTATGGGTGGATGGATGGATCAATGGATAGATCTCTTGGGATTTTCCAAACTGGGTTAGAAAACCCTCTTTTTAATTTGGGCACTGAGGTAGAAGTCTATGAGCTTGTCTGCACAAGGAAGGGATGGGATTATTCCCCCTTTACTTCCAAATAGAGTGTGGTCTGTTTGGTAGAATTTTCCCAATATTGTCAGGCAGGTACATATTTGCAAGTTCACTATTTCTCAGTTCACATGTCACTTCTCTGGAACCTCTCTCTTCCCTCTCTCTAACCAAATGAATTTGGTTGCCCTTCGTCTGTGTCCGTGCACTTTTGGGCATGTCCCCACAATGGCAGTTTAAAGTCGGATTCCTTGTGGTATTTTTGTCTATATGTAGTCTTCTCTTCAGACTGTGAAGCCCTTGGCTTGATTGTGTTTATCTTCCCGGTAGTTAACACCCTGGCACACAATAAGTGCTTGTTATGTGTGCGTTATTTAATGAAGTGATTTAGACTGAAATTTTGTGAAACATAACTTACTCTAATGGCCCTTAAGGGTGCAATAAAAATGTGCCTCTCTAGCCTTCTGATTGTGCTACATTTAAGATGTTTATTTCATGAGTTTACAATAATTAAATAATTAGATTTGCTGAGGCCATTCCAGCCCGTCCCGAAATTGTCCAGGTGAAGCCAGAGTAGTCTGGTCTACCGCCTTCTGAGGAGTCTTTGCCATCTTCCCTTAGAAGCGACTATTATTCATACTGTATCTTAGAAAGGAGTGTGTGGTCCCTCTAAAGTCTCCTTCTCCCTAATGGCTGTCTATAAGATGTGAAGATGACTTACAAAGAAGGTGACTGTAGTTAAATAGCACATAGACTGTAGACCAGTGGCCCCTCCCCTGCATGGTAGGATCAGATGTCAGTTCCTTCCTGGTACTTACATTTCTTAAATTCAGCATTTGGACCTCCTGTCCGTGTCACGGAGAATTTCATCAGTATCATCTTCAAGGAGTACATATTCTTAAACGTAAAAATAGCACAGCACGCCATGACTGTCAGGTCACGGAGCTGAGCCAAGCTTAGGACCCTGAAGTCGTATTTCCTGTAAATTAGTTCTTGAAATGTACATGTTCAAAAAACAACATTGATGTGTCTTTATAAAGTCCCTGCCAGGCTGGGAGCACAAATCTATGCTAGTTGAATGTATGTATTTGTGTATATGTAAATATATTTATAGACAGAGAGATGTAGATAAAGCCAGAGATCTAGATAGATGTAGGGAGACAGAGATAAGTATGTGGACATAGAGGTATAGATATAGACAGGCATAGATACAGATATAGACACAGATATGTACATGTGGGTATATAGCTATATAGGTTTATAGATAGAGATGTAGACAGAGATCGCACTATTATTAAGACTTACTAAGGTCACTATGTCAGGATTGCAATCAAGGAAATAAATGTGGAACACAGTGTACTGTGGCCTAGCATTATGGATTAGTTATGAAGTTTTGGTAAAGTAATTGAAAGCCAATAGAGGAAACCCATAGCTATTCAGCTTCGTTCGAATAAATGATCTTTCCCTAATTTGGTCCTACAAGCATGTGTGAATGTGTGCATGAATGCACACACACACACACACACATGCAATTTTCACTGGACAGTGTGGACAGTTGCTGACCTTTTTATCAGCCATCCCGAACATGCTGCCATTGTGTTCACAGCTGAGCGCATCAGCTAGGATGCCTCCACAGGCCAGGCACACAGTAGGCACCAAACAAGAAGGAACAGCGTGAGTGAAGCTTGTGAATGACCACGTGCTTCCTTGTCTTAGTGCTCATTCTAAAGTATCTTCAATTAACCAAGCATCAGTGTCTTGTATATATCCTAGCTTTGAATCAAATATATTTATATATTACATATATAAATATATATTTTACATATATATTTATATTTTGTATATATATATAAAGTTTATTTATTTTGAGAGAGAGAATGAGAGAGAGAGAGAATGAGAGGGGGAGGGCAGAGAGAGAGAGGGAGATGTAAGCATGCTGTCAGCATGGAGCCCAATATGGGACTTGAACTCATGAACCATGATATCATGATCTGAGCCGAAACCAAGAGTCAAACGCGTAGCTGACTGAGCCACCCAGGTGCCCTTGACTCTGTTTTCTTATTCACAGACTGTCTCATGGCAGACCATGTACAAAATAAGTTTTGTTTTCTTAGGCAAACCCTACATGGTCAGATGTATACACGTACAAGTAACATGGCCCACAAATGCGTGGTTTATGGAGACTTTCTTGATTTGGAGCAGCTTCTCCTCCTTTGCCTGAGCCCAGGCCAGTTCCCTACGCATAGAAAGTGCACGATGTAAATATTCCTAGGTCACCTCTGCCTCCAGCAGCACTCAGCCATGTTTGGGTCTGAAGGACAGCTTGGACCAGTTCCCAAGTGCAGCCATTCAACAGTCCTTCATAATGTAGCAATGAAAATACAAGTTGAACTAAGCTTCTCCAACTTCATAATATGAAACATTGTATAAGCCACTGGTAATACCCTGGTAATAATTCTTAATACGGCTCAAATTACTAGAGCATTCTCTGTATCCCAGGCACTGGCATAACTTCTTTACTTACATCATTTCATCTTCTCAACAGCCATACAAAGCAGGTTCTAAAGTTATCCCCAGGTTAGAGATGAGAAGACTGAGGCATAGAGAGGTTATGAAACTTGCCTAGGTCAGGCCAACGTTGCCTGGATGGCCGAGCAAGTGGATAACATATCCCTTCTTAATCCAGCGTGCGTTTCACCTCCTTTATTTTGTAAAGGTCACTGAGGTAGCTCCCATGATGGAATGTTATGGAAAAGAATTGTAAAGCAGCAGAAACCGCCTATTTTAGATGTTGCAAACTAAAGCTACCATAGGTTTCTGCAAATAGTGTCTTGGTTTCATTTCACTGAGCTAGCAGATATTTTGAGGGATGGAACCCACTCTCACTGTGTAATTTTCTTGCGGAAAACACATGATTGGTGGTTAATCTCAAAGAGAGATCCCTCGTGGATAAACATCTGTATAAACAAATGTCCCTGAAGCATCTCTTCCTGTATATGGGGGTCATCAAGGACTCACGGGCATCCTAATTAATGTCTGATTGGAAATCATGTTTCTGTTGTCGACGTAGAACACTAACCTCTTTTCATGAAAATTGCAAGGAAACTGGCAAGGTCAAATAACCTATATCCGTCCCACCTCTTCATCACCAAACAGACATTTATTGAGCACATACGGTGGATAAGACTGTTTCAGGCATTGGAAATACACTGGTAAACAAGACAGGCTCCCCGTTGTCATGGAGCCTATACATTTTAGGTGGGACAGTTCGATAATAACCAAAAATTATATCACAATAAATAAGAAGGCTGTCATGTAGTGCTAAGCGCTGTGCAGAAAACTCAGAGAGGTTCATGTGCTAGTGAGTAGGGGACAACCTTGGATTGGCCTGTGTGCAGTCAGGAAGGGGAGAGTGGTGTGAGTGACTGCAGCAGTGGGTGAGAGTTAGAGGGTATGGAGTTTATAGGGCAGGACACAAAGCGGATGTTTGTTATGGGCATTGAGAGGCCTTGGTAGAAACTGTGGAGGGTCAGGATTTTGTTTGCATTTTTTAAAACATTCTTTTCAAGTTTATTTATTTTTGAGAGAGAGAGAACAGAGGAGGGGCAGAGAGAGGGAGGGAGAGAGAGAGAGAGAGAGAGAGAGAGAGAGAGAGAGAGAGACTCCCAAGCAGGCTCCTCACTGCCAGTGCAGAGCCCGATGAAGGGGCCAGAACTCAGGAACCACGAGATCATGACCCCCGCCACCATCAAGAGTCAGATGCTTAACCGACTGAACCACCCAGGTGCCCCTTGTTTGCATTTTAAAATTGTCATTCAAAATTGTCATCATTGCCATTGGGAAAATGGACTGTGGGGTAGCAAGAGAGGAAGCAGGAAGATCAGCTAGAAGGTCACTGTAGGTGGTGGCACAGACCAAAGGGTTGTTGGTGGAGATGGAGAACATTGGATGGGTTTGGAATATTTTTGGAAGCAGAGTCAATGGTCCTCTCATGGCTTGGTCATTGGGAGAGAGAGGAAGAAAAGTTAAGAATGAATTGTGGATTTTGGACATAAGAAAGTCAGCGGACGGTGGGTCATTTACTGAGACAGAAGTCCTGGGATGGGGGTGGGCACCGGTTTTAGAGGGAAAAACAAGAATTCTTTTAGGGCCATGTTAATTTTCAGTTGAGAAATGTCATTGCTCATCCAGTTGGAGAGACTAGGCAGAGAGTTCTGTGAGTCTGGACTATCTGGGAATGACTGGAACAAGAGATATATTTGGTAATTGTTGACATACCCACAGTATTAAAGTCCAGGGCTCTCCCCTAGAACCAGAGGGTGCCGCAGAAGAGCCCTTCGTAGTATGCACTGGATGTTGTAGGGCTTTGATACGCCAGGAGTGATCTTCATGTGACAAAAAGTCCCAAAGGTAGTTCTCCCCTTGAGAGGGATTTCACTCCATATCTTAGCAGCAAAATTCTCCATGGTTGTAACATTAAATGCCAGTCTGGTTCTAGAGAATGAGGTCGGATTCTTACAGTGAAGTCTGCCATGGGAGCTCTTGTCAGCACTTAGTTTGCTTTTCTTCTTCCAATTAGCAGTTCCGGCTGTTTTTTTTTTTTGTAAATTCAGTCTCTTCCCAGTTGAGTCCTGGGAAACTTGGGGCCGGACAAGACACAGGTTTTAATGATCTAGCCCATTTTCCTTGTTACCAAAATGCTCCTTTCTGACATAAAATCTGCCCTACAGTTTTCTCATCCTGCTCTTTTAATTATTATATATTTTTTTTTCCTGGGGACCTTGGGTTAGTGAAAAGTCAGTATTGAAAAGGCCCGTTGAGTATTTTTGCCACCATATTTCATATTTCATATTTCAGTTCTGGCTGCAGGCAGCACACTCGTTGACTAAATCAATCTCTGTGAACATTCGCAATGTGCTGGGTAGGAGACTGTGACGTGGTCTTAATAATAACACAGCAGATAGTGATGCAGGCCGGAGAGCCACTCAGTGTTTGATTTCCGGTGAGGAGTTTAGTTAACCCCACTCGCATCATTGACACCTTTTGTTAGAGGATCAAAGCAATGAAACCCAGGGTGTCACCGGAGTTTTATCAGTGGCTTAGAACTTTGATTTTCTATCAGAGAGAAATACATCTGGCTTATTAATGCAAAGTTGAAAGCTCACCTTTCTCATAGTTAGTGACAATAAGATTTGACACTGGCCATTAAGATTCCCTCAGACAGCTGTCTTCCATGTAAACCGGGATACAGGGCTGTATATTGAGAAGGGATGGGTTTGAGCATCTGTCATCCCACCCAGAGAGCTTTGTGAAAAGGACACACAGAACTTGTAAGGCACAGTGATCCAGCCATGGTTAAAATAGATAAGCTCACCCAAAGAGTAGGTTATTTTTTCCAGTAGATCATTTTGTGGGTAAAATGCCAATATATAGAAAGTAACGTATTCATAATCTAAAAGATCTCATTTTTAATTAATTAATTAATTAATTTTTTAATGTTTATTTTTGAGAAAGAGTGTGAGCAGGGAGTGGCAGAAAGAGAGGGGGACAGAGGATCTGGAGCAGGCTCTGCGCTGATAGCAGCAAGCCCGACGTGGGACTTGAACTCAGGAACCGCCATATCATGACCTGAACTGAAGTTGGATGCTCAACCGACTGAGCCATCTAGGTGTCCCAAGATCTCATTAAAAAAAAAAAAAAACACACACACACACACATGAAAAGTTGCTCAACGTCATTCATCACCAGGAAATACAAATCAAAGCCACACTGAGATAACCACATCACACCTGTCAGAGTGGCTAAAATGAACAAAATAGGAAACTACAGATGCTGGCGAGGACGTGGAGAAATGGGAACCCTCTTGTACTGTTGGTGGGAATGCAAACTGGTGCAGTTTTTCTCTGCACCTCAAAAAATTAAAAAATAGAACTACCTTATGACCCAGCAATAGCACTACTAGGAATTTACCCAAGGGCTTGAAGGGCTAGAGGAGTGCTGATTCATAGGGGTACATGTACCCCAATGTTTATAGCAGTGCTTTCAACCATAGCCAATTTATGGAAAGAGCCCTAATGCCCACCAACTGATGAATGGACAAAGAAGATATGGTTTATATATACAATGAAACACTACTTAGCAATGAGAAAGAATGAAATCCTGCCATTTGCAGCAATGTGGATGGAATTGGAGGGTATTATGCTGAGTGAAATAAGTCAGTCAGAGAATGACAGATACCTTATGTTTTCATTCATATGTAGATCTTGAGAAACTTAACAGTAAACCATGGGGGAGGGGAAGGGGAAAAATAGTTACAAACAAAGTGGGAGGGAGGCAAACCATGAGATTCTTAAATACAGAGAACAAACTGAGGGTTGGTGGGGGAGAGGGGAAAATGGGTGATGGGCACTGAGGAGGGCACTTGTTGGGATGAGCACTGGGTTTTGTATGTAAGCCAATTTGACAATAAATTATATTCATAAAAGAACAAAAAGAATTAAAAAACACCTTGTTGAGGTACGATTGACTTATAAAAAGTCAAGAAAAAGAGTATATCTAATGTATATGTACATACATTGATGACTTTGTGAAGCCATTGCGAGCATCAGGCCTTCAACATACCCATGACCTCTCCAGATATCCTCCTGGCCCCTTTATTATTATTATCACTGATTTGTTTTCAGAATATTTAACCTAAGATCTACCCTCTTCACCAATTTAAGTCTATAATACAGTATTGCCATGTCAGCTACAGGCACTACGGTATATAGTAGATCCCATTTTAAAAATCTCTGCTATTTTTAGAGATTGAGAGTCACTTCTCAAGAGTGCTATTTGGTGGGCTGCCTGGGTGGCTCAGTTGGTTGAGCATCTGACTTCAGCTCATGAAGGTCATGATCTCACAGTTTGTGAGTTTGAGCCCCGCGTTGGGCTCTGTGCTAACAGCTCAGAGCCTAGAGCCTGCTTCAGATTCTGTCTCCCTCTTTCTCTGCCCCTCCCCCATTCATGTTCTGTTTCTCTCTGTCTCAATAAATAAACATAAAAAATTAAAAAAAAAAAAAAAGAGTTCCATTTGGAACAGGTCGGTTGGGGGTCGGAGGCAAATCCACAGCACCTTAAATCACAGTCAGCCTGAAATCTGACATGTGGTTTCCCTTCTCTGCCGCACCGTGGTGTTCAGATCTCAGGTGGACGTGTAATGCTGGTGTCTCTTCTCAAATGAGGGAAGCGAAGCTTGCTGAAGGCAGGAAAACATAAAGGTGGAATTTATCACAACGTGATCAGGGCTTCTAATGACTGCTCACACGCTGTGAGGCCAGAGAACACCTCACCAGAGGTTCTAATAAGGTTTACAGTTGACTCAGGCTTTCGGATGAGGTCAGTGAGGTGAAAGGGGGTCCCTTGTCTTTTTTAAGACTAATTTTATTCCGCCAGTTTTGGGATTAGAAACACTGTAAAGCATCTTCTGTATTGTTGAGAGCAACAATAGTCTGATAAAAATTCAACAGGATACAAAAAGCCAGCGACACTGAAAGGTACCTGGGAGGGTCAGGTGGAATGATCGTTACCACCTAACAGAAAGCTTATGATTTGATGACTTGCAAAATGCTGGGAGATGACAGCACCAGATAACAAAAACTGTTAACAGAAATGAAAGAACCTGGTTCTTTGGTGGACACGTCCCATCGTTAGCTCGCTTTTTGCTTTTCTCTAAAGTGGAGAGAAAGATTACACATGCCATTTTTAAAGGAACAGAGTCCGTCCTCCCTCCAGATTCACCTTGTCTCATAGGTGCAGCTGCACTGCTCCCCTCTTGGGGTGCCGGATTCTCCGCACGCTGGAGACGGGGTCTGGGTGAAGCGTATCCCAAGGGCTCCCTGTGAGTTCTGCTCGAGGAGTCATCTTTCGGTCAGCACAGAGTAGGACTGGAGCCTGAAAGCTCCCTGGTCAGTGTCTTGCCCAAATTTCAGAATTACCGAGTGGCACTTGCGTGACATCAACTGCGTGGCATCGGACCCGCCACGTTACTGACTTTCTGTGCCATGGAGTTCCTGTCAGCCAGGGAAGGGTAGAGATAGCCTTTCTGCTGATGGCGAAGAAGGAAGGCATTTCTGGGCATGTCATTTTATTTATACTGGATTCTTTTCAAGTTTACAGTTCACTGGATCTCTAGTATTAATTGTAGCAGTTGCAGATCGGGAATTTTCTGCTTGTTTCTTTCTCTTTTTTGGCAACAGAAGAGCTAGAATGTAATTTGGTTGTCATTAAAAAAAATCTATGCCAAAAGATAATAGAAATAATCTTACTAGTTGGATATTACATAGAAACAGTATTTGCAACACATGTGATCTATCTCTAACCTACAAAGATTCTCACAACCGACAAATGAATGGGTAAAGATATGAATCGGCACTCAAATATGAGTGAATTCTTTAAAAAATTTTTAAATGTTTATTTAAGAGAGAGAGAGAGAAATTGGGGAGGACAGAGAGAGAGAGAGAGGGAGACACAGCATCTGAAGCAGGCTTCAGGTTCTGAGTGGTCAGCACAGAGCCCGACTCAGGACTCAAACTCACAGACCAGGAGATTATGACCTGAGCTGAAGTTGGATGCCTAACTGACTGAGCTACCGAGGCGCCCCAAATATGAGTGAATTCTGATGTCCAGTAAGTAGATGAAATGATGATCCATCCCTGACTGTTAGGATAATGCCAGTGAAATACTGTTTTTCTGACTGGTGAGAGAGAGAGGGAGAGGGAGAGGGAGAGGAATGAAAATTAAAAACACCACTGGTAGAGAGGCTGATTAAGGGAAGTCACACCTATTCCTAACAGAAATGTGAATTGCTTCCATTTTTGGGGAAAGCAGTCTGACAGTTCGTACTATAAATATACAAACTCTTTGACCTAGTAGTACCACTTCTGGGAATACAGATGACAAAAGTAAAAATGCAAGCGCACACAGAGAATAGTATGTATATTGGATGTTTATAGCAGCATTTTTTTCAGTGCCCCTTGCAAAAAAACCAAAAACCAAAATACAAAACCACAAAACAAAACAAAAACAAAAAAACAAAAAACAAACCAAAAAGCACTCAAAAAACAACCTTACATGTTGAGTATGTATCAAGAATTAAAGGTTATGTATCAGTTAGATTATAAGAATGTCTCAGATATGGTGCATCCATTTAAAGATTAGTTTAAATGTGGTTAACTTGAAGAGATTTTTATAATATTTTTTTATTTTTTTTATTAACTTTATAGTTTATTGTCAGGTTGGTTTCCATATAACAGCCAGTGCTCTTC